>CM051619.1:45140871-45315871 GCA_028020825.1 Podargus strigoides | reverse complement strand
TCCTTTGTTTCAAAGTATAAAGCACTACGCAGCTCGTCTCCATCTGTTTTGATTGGCTTTGATTAGAAAGTGCCTAGTAGGAAAACTCCTCCTGCCTGATGCTAAAAATGCCCAGCTCCCCCAGCCTCTCTTCACAAGTCCTGTGCTCCAGACTCCAAGCAGATTGGTGACCATTGCTCAAGTTTATTCAAGTACTTTGGCTGGCCCAGAACTGCTCACAGTATTTAAATGTGGTCTAGTAAATGCTGTTACAGGAATAATCACTTTCCTTGATTAACTTACTACACTCCTACTAATGTAAATGCAGAACAGTCTAGCTCAATCAAGAAGACAACTGTAAAACAAAAAGGAAACTTCACTCAAGTGAGCTGATTCAATTTTGAAGATTGATCTCCCTGATAGTTGACAACAGGTACTCTTCCCAAGTACCTGTGGCATCTAAATGTTTATTCTAACATTTCAGATATGGTCGCTTTACTTCATGTCCAACACCTTCAGGTGTTTGAAATGCTTGAAAAAATAGACTTTAAATGAGCTTTACAAAACCTGTGCTCCACTTTTTCTTTCTACTGCTACTCACTGAAAAATTAGAATTACTCTTCCAAAACTATTGGCTAGTATAAGTAATGCTTAGGAGTCAGCAGTCTTAGCAGTCTGTAGGAACAGGAAGATTTGTGTCAAGTATGATTCTACTTTAGGGACATTACATGATATTAGAAATTAAAATTAGTATACACAATGAGCAGACAGAAGACCTCCTTCACAATTGCATCATTTCATTTTCAAATTATTTGAGACAGACTGTAATTTGTTTCAGCTCTGTATTCATACAGTTTTTGGAGCCTTGACCTTAGGGGCCTGCTAAGTAAAAATAATAGTGACTATGAAAGAATAAGAAACAATTATATCTTTTTTGGAAAAACCTGCTCAAATAATTCTCTAATTGGGTACTGGATTTTTCAGCGCAGCCTCTGAGTGTATGGGAAGAATAGAAATGATCAAAAACAATGTTTCATGAGAGGGAATACCATATTTTGCATAGCTACACAGAGTCATGAAATAACAGTGTAAAACGAAGACTGACTATACTTCATTCTATGCTGTCTGGTTGTACAAACTCTCAGTGCTCTCTATGTTGCAACACAAATAAAGAAGACCAGCTTTAGCAAAGCTGCTTTTCTACATCCTGTGAAAGATGGTATGCAGTGGCAGAAAATGAAAAATATCTCATGATTCTAGCCTTTGAGATTCTAGAAAATTCAGCTCAATAAAAAATTCTGCTAGACCTCTAAGGTAAGATCTATATTGACAGCATCCACAAAGAGGTCCTTTCTCAGGCATGAACTTTCCAGTTGTCTGCACAGAGAATGCCTGCTTTTAGACTATAGCAGCCCATCTTGAGACTGTTTGGTTTAAGAACCTGGTATAGTATCAACTGCACTCTACTGCTAGCACCCCAGCCTCCCATTTTATTTAGGAGTTTTGTTTTGCACACTCTGAACACAGAAAGTTTTCTTGCCATGACAATACAAGATTCTGCTCCTTAATTCCCAAACTGACGAAAGCCACTCCTCCTCTTCAGCGTCCATAGACAAACTCAGGAAGAAACACCTGAATAATTCTGGATAAACTAGAGTGGTTTCTATAGTTTTGGTCAGTAAATACACAGTCTTACAGAGAGCCACAGGGCTCAGTCTAGATGACCTTAAATGTGATTGTAGATACAGGATTTTCTGCTGGCAAGCTACACTTGGTGCAGCACATCCTGTCACGCACTGACTGCTGCTTTCAGTTGCTTTCACAAAAGATGTGATCTAACACATTCTATACAAATGGAATCTATTCAAAGCTACTGAGAACATATGCATAAAAGTGTACCCTCCACAAGTTTAAGTAGTTTTCAACACAAACCCCTATCAATTTCTCTCAAAATGTATTTTGTTTTAAAATAAAATTAATAGACATGCTTAATACAGACTTCAATATCTGGAGTTAAAGACATTTTTAATTTAAGGTCTATTTTCTGGAGAGCAATACAACTTACTAAAAAGAGAAGAAAACACAAAAACTGCTATTTAGATGAAAGAGAAAATGGATTAGAGGAGTAATATTTGCGATTGGTGTTTCATTTTATCAACACATGGCTGTCTAGGAGTAACACAGAACTGAATTTATACCAGTTGGGAACATACAGTTAGTTCTTTTGGCATAAAGACTGATTGGCCCCATTACTAATATTTACACACCATTTTAGTTTTCTGTGTTTTTTTCAGATATTTGCAAAACATATGTGTATGCCATTAAATCATATTCAGCATGTTACCTGTTAAATTCCTATAGAGAACTTTCATGAACTTTAACCAGAAATCTAAAACAGTCTCTATTTTTAGGGTGAGGAGACGTGCATGAATTTCTTTTTTTTTTTTTTTTTTCATGGGGATCAAAAACCCCAAACACATGGGATGTTTAAATGCAGGCTGATACTGAATATTTAACTAAAAATCCATTATAATTGTGAGTTACCATTATAGTGCCTGGAGTTTAATTCTTGTTTAAAAATCCATACTGACTTTTAACTTTTCATCCTTATCTCAGACATGATACTGTCTTCCATTCTTTCCCAAATAGGAGTCACATAATGACTATGGAAAGGCTAAGAAAAATCGATATTATACAGGATAGTCTGAAATTACAAGACAAAAATCAAATGCAATAAATTGAATTCTTGGTCTGATGCAGTCAGTCAGAATACTTCCCTATATTCTTGGAACTATGAGTAATTTCAAGCAGACGAAGGGAAGGAAAAACTGATTGTGAAGAAGTATGGTGCAAGTATGACTTAAAGGAGCAAGTATGACTTAAAGGACTATGTCAGCTGTGTATAATTTATTTAAATTACATTCTTTTCAGCAATATTATAACTAGACAATGCTGCTACTGTGTTTTTGAAAATGAACATGTAAATCAATTAGGAGAAAATGGTGCTACAAAAACTTTATCTAGAGCATGACATATAAACCAACATACCCTGCATAGCTCAGCAATATATGCCACAGACACAGACAGCACACAGTTACAGTGTGCATACTATTCTAGCATTATTTCAAACCTGCCATGTCAGCCCTGATACTTTTCCTTCATTACCTCAATTTTCTTTGGATAAGGACTATGAAGAAACGTAAAGGAAAGATGATTACCTACTTAGATACACACAGACGTGTCTCTTGCACAGTCAGACCAAGAAGTGGGCAGACCACAGCTTTCACAGCAAAACTCTTGGGACAAAGATTCACAAGCTGTAAGGCTGCATCTAATGAGCACAACTTGAGAAATGAAAAAAATCTTACCCCATCGTCTTCATGACCTGCTGAGCATACTCATTCTATACTGGGTATTGCTGAACACAATGAACTATCAAGGCATTCACGTGAGATACTCTTAGCTCTAGAGAATTACACATTCTCCCATTCACCAGAGCAAAGAGTAAGAATGATTCTTCTAGACCTTGTTTTTCAGGGCTTCTGTACAGGACTATACTCTCCATTCAGATCTTACTGCATTAGAACTGAGAGTGAGATAAATTATAATGTTTTAAAACTTATTTAAGAATATCCAGGATAGGAGATGGATGTTTTTTTATAATGTATTACACTACTCAACAACGTGTTTCCTCTTCCCTTTATTAAAGCCTGCATTTCTTTTTTCTAAATTATACCTTTTAAAAAAAACAAGATTTTTGTTTGAGCTGCTTGGATGTTAGACCCGACTCATGACCTTGCCTTATCTGATGATTGCTGGGCTGTGAACAGAGCCTGTTATTGACAACACCTCTGTCCTGATCAAATACCCCTGTCAGTGCAGTAATTGCCCTGCCTATACTGTGGTCCTCTTCTACATCATCTTCCCTTATGGATCCACTCTGCTTTTGCTCCTCCCTGACAAGAACTAGTCATTCAAAACTTCTTTTACATACACAAAATCCCCACCTAAAATAGTTGGACTGAATCACCATCACCTCTCCATTGTTTATAAATGGAACTTAACGTGAATGACTTTTTAGATACCTAAAAAATTAACTTAAAGGTTTCTAAACATAGGGGATATTGATCAATCCAAAGTCTAGAAAGGCTCAAGATTCATGTGCAAGTGTGTACCATCCTTACAGAAGTGTGCTCAATAGCTTTACCACTATCCCTTTAAATGGCTTACAGGCACTATTGACTTTAAACATGAATAGGATCCTGTCAAATCCAATTGAGTCAGGTATTAAATACAAGGATATAAGTTGTTGCTGGATCAGGATCAAAATCTTCACTATATGAATGAAAATATCCTGTCCCATTTTTCTACAACTTTAGCTTCCTGGTTAATATTAAAAAACTAAAAAATTAGCTTATAAGCAATTAACATAAAAACAATACAGTAAACTTCTGCTATAAGCAATATGAACCATACACGAATAATATTATCCAGCAAAAGTGGATACATGATGATTTATGGAAGTTGCCTACTTTTACTGCTGTTTTAGCTACTAGTCCTGCAGTTAAATCCAAAGAAACATATCCTTGGGGGCTACAGAAATGTGCAGGCTGGTCATAGCTCAAATCTGAACCCAAACTAAGAAAGGCTGCTCTGTTTTGAAAATAACTACTGTAAAATATATACTAAGCATGGATCAGTTCTCAAACCTCCTGAAAACAACGAAGATCTTTCTTTTGATTGCAATGTGCTTAGGTGTTTAGAACCACTCTACCCAATAATATAAGTTAAATTATTAAAAAATTCTTAGACAATTATGTGATAATTAGTATAAGTATATAATTGAAACACTGTTTCTACAGATGTGAATCAAGGGTTTATTAAAATTCATGATATGCTGTATTAATGAAATAGTATACTATAATTATAATTAAAGATTATTATATGTCAGAAATGAGAGTCAAATATATACATACAACCTCATTTTTGCATCACTAGTCAAGTTCTTATTGCTTAATTAATTAAATATACTGGTTTCAGTCCTTAAATATTTTTTTGAACTTCTAAAACATAGGTCCATCCATTTCTTGAACAGAAGAAATGTGGATAGAGTTAAATGCTAAATTACAGTCAAGAATCTGAATAAAACTTCTTTAAAATTACTATCTTTTAATGTATGTGAATTTCACGTTGATTGTAGACTTCTCCCATAGTCAATGTATCCTGACTTCTGCTAACCATATTGAAGTCTTCAAAAACAAATATTCTTGGACAAAACAGTTCTGAGATATCTCAAGTAACGTATAGTAGGGGAGATGTCCAGAGAACTGCTCCATAATTAGTTTTAAGCCAATTTTAATTAGCATTTTTATTAACAATCTAGAAGAAAGTATAAGTAACACGCTAATTAAAACACAGAGAGCAGTACTTTTGATGATATTATGAATACTAAGGAGGGCAAAGGACTACAAAGAGCTTAGAAATATTAGATTAATGTTTTAGGAGAACAGAAAGTGAGGTTAATCTGAATGTGAGTTTAATCTCAACAGCATAATGTTACCCAGCAATACAGAATAAAGGGCAGTATAATTGTAGTAGATGAACATAGAAGACAATGTTATTCATAGCAGAACAAGCAAAAAGTTAAAATGACAGGGTTAGAAATCCTAAGGGTGGGTAGAATCAGCTCTGAAGTTTTCTACAGTTTGCCTGCAAGTTAGGCCCAGATATTCCATTAGAAGTAGAAGAAGGAAAGATAAGACTTTCTCACTGAAGATTTCCTGAATGGAAAGGGAATCTGAGTGGGCAATGAGCCAGATGAGCCCATTTCTAGAGCAGACTTGGTAAGGGAAGGAACATTATCAAGGACAGAGTGCATGGATGTGGTGCTCTGACAATCCAGAAGCCGTGAAAGGTCCCTCAGGAATATTAAGTAGTTAGTACCTTTTGGCTGTTGCAAATTCTGCCAAGGCCAGAGAGTCAACATAAGTTATTTAAAACCGGCTTTATACATAAAGAGTTGCAACCTGTCCTTACTTTTGTATCTGAAGCACAACTCAAAGAGTATTCACTGTGTTAGAAAACATTTTGGCCCCTTTTTGGTGACACAAGGAAACTGATATATCCAGTGTGATTTTCCCCTTTGTATGATTTGCTCTTTAGTGCTCTTAACATACTTAGGAATCTTTAATTATTCATTTATATTCCTTTATGCCTATATCTAGATAGTAATAAACAATTGGGTGCTACTTCCAAAACCAGGTTATTATTATAGCTTGTATTTGCATTTTCGTTCTAAATAGCCTATATTAAGCTGCTTTATTCTTACTTCTTTACCAGAGAGTATTACTATTATTTACCAATAAATTGGTTTCTCCAAGTATATTGAAAAAAAAAGGGAGAAATAGAAAACTAATTGCTTTGAAAATTTCTCATCTCTATTTCTAGAAAGACCTTTGAATAATCAGGCAATCAGTAAATTCTTTTCTTGGCCTGAGTTTAAAAAACAGAGTTGAGGATTTAAAAGAATTTAAAAGAATAAGTACAAGCCTTAAATTCTTACTAAGACAGTTGTTTTGGAACTATTCAGCAGAGCTATGTTTAGATATCCAGCAAAAGAGAAAGTCTAAAATCTATGTGCCTCCACATAGATGACACGAGACTAGTCATCATCTTAATGTCTTTTGATGGTTTGAAGGTCACACAGAGAAACAAGAGAGCCTGTACACAAATACAGACCATTATTTTCTATACAGAATTGATTCCCTTCATCAACTCTTTCACTTCTGGAACACAGAAGGTTCAACTTTAACATAAGAAAACACTTCTTTACTGTGAGGGTGACAGAGCACTGGAACAGGATCCTAGGAACCTGCTCTAGCAGGGAGTTGAACTAGATGATCTTCTGAGGTCCCTTCCAACCCCTACCATTCTGTGATTCTGTGATTCTGTGATTCTGTGATTCTGCTGAATCTTATACACATTTCGCCCTCTTCTCTTTCTGCTGCCTCTCCAGCTACTTCTGGAATATTTATAGAAACTTTAGAAATGTTATATATAAATTAAACAGTAATACTATCCAGATATGCATGAAATGAACCTAAGTAACCATGTAATCTTCTTAGCGTGACCCGCTTCAGTTCCCACCCTCCCCTACTATTTGTTGTGCTCACTTGTTCTGTTATATCTAAAATTAGGCTTGTATGCTTCTCCAGGCAGAAACCATGTCTTATTTGCTTTGTGAAGTCTGTAGCATATTTTGTCCTGGATGAGAAACATCTTCTTTAGTCCATGATACTTTTCAGGTTTTCAAAGGAATTTTAATTGGTATAAGAAAATAAAAACTTTTGAGAGCCACTAACTTGTGTTTGTGGGAGTGTACTTGAGAAAAGTACTGCTATAGAGTTCCTTATACTTTTAACTTTTCTGTAGACACCTACTTCTGTCCACAGTCAGAGATAAAGTACTTAGCTAAATTAATTAAATCTATTGCATCTTTGGTATTTATCAGGGAACAGAGAAAGTCCAGATTCAAGTCCTTGTTTATCTTCAGTCAGTAACTGACATGAACAGGAAAAAAATTTTACTTATTTCTAAGAATCACCTACTTCTCCTACTCTCTTCCCTTATTTTGACTAAAAATTCTACTAAGAATATGAAAGTTTCAGAAAAACTATCACATTTTCTAGAAATGTTTTGCTATGGCAATTTTCCCACTAACAAATTCCAAAACTGATGGTTCCTGGACAGCTCTGGTCAATAAATTTTAAATTAAGTCATGAACAATAATGCACAATTGCCTAGGTTGGAAAAGACCTTTAAGATCATCTATTCCAATTATTAACATAACACTAACAGTCATCGACTATACCATATCCCTGAGCACTATGTCAACACAACTCAAACACCTCCAGGGACGAGCACTCCACCACTGCCCTGGGCAGCCCATTCCATGGTCTGACAACCTGTTAGGTGAAGAAATTCTTCCTAATGTCCAGTCTAAATCTCCCCTGGCTCAACTTGAGGCCATTACCTCTTGTCCTATCACTTGTGATTTGGTTAGAAAGACTCATTCCCACCTCCCTACAACCTCCTTTCAGGTAGTGGTAGAGGGCAATGTCGTCTCCCTTCAGCCTCCTTTTCTCCAGGCTAAACAGCCCCAGTTCCCTCAGCTGCTCCTCATAAGTCTTATGCTACAGACCCTTCACCAGCTTTGTTACCCTTCTTTGGTCACACTCCAGTATCAATGTCCTTCTTGTAGTGAGGGGCCCAAAACTGAACATGGTACTCGAGGTGCGGCCTCACCAGTACCGAGTACAGGGGTAAGATCACTTCTCTGCCACTGCTGGCCACACTATTTCTGATAAAAGCCAGGATTCCATTGGCATTCTTGGCCACTTGGGCACACTGCTGGCTCATGTTCAACTGACTGACAATCAACACCCCCAGGTACTTCTCTGACTGGCAGCTTTCCAGCCACTCCTTCCCAAGCTTGTAGCGCTGCTGGGGGTTGTTGTGGCTGAAGTGCAGAAGCCCGCATTTGGCCTTATGGAAACTCATGCAGTTGGCCTCAGCGCATTGATCCAGCCTGTCCAGATCCCTCTGCAGAGCCTCCCTACCCTTGAGCAGATCAACACTCCCACCCAACTTGGTGTCATCTGCAAACTTACTGAGGGTGCACTCAATCCCCTTGCCCAGATCATTGATAAAGATGTTAAAGAGAACTGGCCCCAGTACTGAGACCTGGGGAACACCACTTGTGACCAGTGGCCAACTGGATTTAACTCCGTTCATCACAACTCTCCTCAATACACTTGAGGAGAGTTAAAATATAGGTAAACTTTCTAAGTCCAAGTAAAACCTTACCAGGTTATGATTATAGTGTGAAGACAGACACGAAGAGCAGAAAAAAATTATAGCAGGAGGGTGTTTTCAGATACAGCTTTGCTCCCTGTATTTCCTTTATATTTGTTTAGGCTGTTTCCAGCTCAGAATACTTGCAGGTTTTTTAATCCTAGAACGAGACATTTTGCCTCCTGTGTTTCCTCTAAATACATTTGCTTCAGAGCTTAACTCAAGACTCTAGGTTTCACTGTAGCTCGAAGTGCCTAAGATTTCCTTTCTTATTTAAGAGACCTGTTGTACATCATATAATAGAAATCCAGATTCACATCAATATTTAGTTGCAGCACTATAAGATTATACAATTGTTTTCTGCCTTTTCTGCTTCTTATAAAACACAAACTAGACAGAATACCATTCTATTCTTGGCTCACATTACAATAATCCCTAAAGATCATTGTTTGTAAAGAGCTCTTACTTACGTTTTGCCCAAAAGACAGGAGGTATCCTGTATCACAGTGTGTCTTTGTTGATCAATATGAACTCTTAACAAAAATATTAATGAACACCCTAAACTATGCCTGCAGTACTTGAATTTCCTTAGAGTTCTTCCTTCCAAGTGTTGATGAGCACATGTGATTTCTTTTGATATAAACATCTTTGACAGGTTTGCAGGCTCAAAGTTACATTATGCAAAAAAATTATTTCTATTTTTCCTAAAGGTTCATATTTGACAGGTGATTGACCTGTGTATCTTCAGACCTTATAAACTGATGTTATACATTTTATAGGGTCCCCATTTCCTGGGCCCAGAAGCACTGCATTGCATCATAGCTACTGGTTTTGGTACATTAAGTAACTGCTGAAACATTTTTAAATGGTGCTTGCCAGAGGGAGAAAACCTTTATGGGCCTTTTGCCTATTCAGAGAAAAAGAAGGGATTGCACAGTGTCCTGTGTGCAACTATAAAGATCAGACTTAAATTTATGGAAACTGAATTCAAAGAAAGTGTGGTAACATGTTCATTTGACACCAAGAAATAAAACTTGCCCTCCTCTGTTTAGGGGGCAGAGGTAGTACTGGATATTTTTGTATTTTTAGTAGAGAAAGACACTAGTTTTTTAAACATGAAATACGGACAGTAGTAAAATTAAATCAGTCTTTTATATAACAGCATGGTTAAACCATAAAGATAATCATGTACTTTTCTGTTTGCGACTTGAATACGTATAAAATACAATGATTTAGTTACAAGTCTGATCTCAGGAGGAGTGAGGGGATTGAGTATGGATGTGTTTCTGCATCATATGTCAAAAAAATATGCACCAAATCAAGTGCTCCTAATGCAGGTGTTATTATATCTTTCTGCAATAAATCTGTGCTTACATATACATACAATATAACACATTAGGCTATAATTTAGGTTCTATCAATACTCATCAATGAAGCAAACTGTATAAAATTTTTTTTCTCCTTTAATTCTTTATAATTTGGCACTAGAAATAAAATTCCAGGCATAGCGTGTTCTGGTATGAAGTATTCTAAAATCTCATATTTATAATTATTTTAATTAAAATAGATAGCAGCCAAAAACCTCTCATTTTCTATGCTAGAATTTTACTCTGCTGTCACAGTTTGGCAATGCTGTTTCTATATTACAACACTTAATTACTTCAGTGCTGCTTTTCTAGGTTAATTTTATAATTTTCAAATTAATTTACTGACAATAATGTTAAAATTATAATGGACAATCTGGCAGTAGAAGCTGTATTTTCAAAAAGTCTTATTTTTTTTAATAACTTATTTTTGAGTTGATGGGTTTCTTCCATGAGTTCTCTCAGGAAAACTACTCTAAAAATTCTAAGTGGATCTGACCAGATATGGAACTGCAGAAAAACTGCTGAGTATATATTCCTTACTTTCATACAGTGCAAGGAGCTTCTGGAGAACTCTAAGAAACAATCACAATTACTGTTTTTTTAATATTTCTTGGATACTGAAAGGTGCTGCTGTCCTAAGGTTAATGATTAAATGTGCAGACAGTATGATCACTTTTAAAAATTGTAGTTCAAATTATCCAATACCCTTCCACAAAATAAGAATCAATCACATTAGAACTGTAGGGGTCATCCCTTTCTATTAGTTTGCTTTTGAAGAGTGTTATTATAATTAATAAATTATTACTATTTTGAGGACCAAGGAAAAAAAATCACAAAAGTATACCATAACATTTAAAGATGGAAAATCCATGCCTCTGTCAACACTAGTGGCTCTTTCTTATTTATTTCCTTGCCCATCTCACAGATACAGTATTAGGATTTGATTGCATGGATTATACATCTGTTAAAGCTATGTGCTATGAACTATTGAAATATATAGACTTTACATGCTCCTGAGTAATTAACCTATAGTGATTAAAATACTAACTTTTAAGCATGGATAAACTCAGAGTTCACAGAGGCAAACATCCTGAGCTGAATCCTGGAAAGGTAATATGTCTTCAGTGATCATTAGAAAACACAACATATGTTTTCCAAGTTAATCTTTCCTTTACACTTGAAAAGAGAAAATTGCATGATTAGGAAGGAAAACTACCCCAAAGGTATGACTTCTTCAACTGTGATGGCATAGACTACAAAGAAAAAAAAAAAAAAAAAGAAAAAGAAAAAAAAAAAAAAGAGGATGTTTTATTTACTATCTATATTTTTATTGCTTCTGCTTACAGTATCACTCTGTATCCTCAAACAAACTCAGAAAATAATTTACTGAGATGTGGTGCTCCAGTTGTTTGGGCATAAGTGGATATTGCTTTTTAGTATACTGTAAAACAATAAAACAATTGAAAATACTTTGCATTCTCAGTGTCATATCTCATGGAAATGCTAAACAAATTATTTACATTTAAAAAAAACGAGATATTCAGCATGAAACCAGAAATTATGAGTACAACTGAAGATAAATTCTGACTACAGTTGAATTAACTTCAACTAGTTAGGTTAGATGACAAGATAATAAGCAGGTTTTAGTCCACTTTGAATAAGGAAAGAATATTAATAGGAAAGATAAAACCCTGGAAGCCAAAGTCTTTGTGAGTCTTACATTCAAGGAGTTATAACCATACTGTTGTATGCTTGAAGGAATCAAAACCATGTTCTGGATTAAAGCATCTGTAGAGATAAGTCCACAGTTTTGCTGCAGGCTATATAAATTTACACAATTCTATACACCTTGCACCAGCTTGAAAAAATCCAAACATGGTGAAACAAAGAATTAATTTGAAAAAAGCATGGACAAGGGAAACTAAAATTTTGAATATAAACTGTGACAATGGCTATCAGCAGAGACAATTAAAAAAAAAGTCACAGAGGATCTAGAATATAGTGCTGTATCTCAAACTCATCTAACACAAAATTTGATCAAAAGAGATGAAGAGGATCTGAATGAATAATCTGAATTAATTACATCTTCACTCTATTTTAAAGTAACATCTTTCCAAAAATGACGACTCTTAAATCCAATTCAATTCATATTGACTTAAAAAAATATATCCATTCTGTCATAGTGAAGAAAGCAATACTAAACACTGAAATAGTTAAGGCGACCAGTATTCAATTAATTTTCTAGTTGAACCTGGCAAGGGAAAAGAAGTCTGAAAGAGCAGAAGGAATTAACTGTTTGTTCCAGGACTGATTCATTATTTGTAATCTGTGATGGAAAAAACCCCAAGCATATACATTTTACATATAAAAGTTTACACATAACACAGTTCAGTTATCAGACAAATATATTAGGGAATGCCTAGAAGGGGTATGCTACAGTCCTGAAGGCCATAACAGAGCTCTATATGTTTTCTGTCCCACTGAGGTTCTGAGATTCAAATAGAGTAAGCATTAGACCTGTCTCATAGAGAGACAATAACTTAATAAATGCTTATAGAAGTCCAGAAAAGGTATCATCAGGTACTCTGTATATTCCTACTATTGCTTCTATTAAAAAAGCCCACTTTTTGTCTTAAGTTTTCGCATGTGTTAATGAACTGTTTTGTTATCCCCATCAGAGGGCCAAAGTGAGCACTGATTTGCAGTGAATCAAGGCTTACCTTTACAATAATCCATTATAAATAGTCACTCCTGCCTGTTACCTATCAGTGAAATGAAAGTACCGTTAACAGTCATCTTACTTTGGTTGATTAGAATTTATCCTTAGACAGCCCTGGAAGTATTCTATGAACAGGAAATGACAAACAACACTTGCTGAAAATATTAATAGACATGTCGCAATATTATTGTATGTAAGAACTCTGTCTCTCTCTAGTTGGAGAAGGTTACTCTTTTTGGTGTTGGCTATTAAAATTTTTTTGGATGATCTTCATCTGACATAAACCAGGATGTTTTGGTAGGCAACCCCATTTGATAGAGTTTTGAAAACTTTGTCAATCAAAACTTTCCATTCATTGCTTCTTCTACAAACTGACTATTAAAGCATAGTGAAAAGGCAGGCCTATAACTGACATACTTTGCAGAAAAGGACCTGGATGTATTGGTGTCCAGGCTAAACATGAGTGTCTTAAAAGCAATAAATGCTAACCACATACCGGTCTTTACTATCAAAAGTATGTCCAGAAGGTCAAGAGAAGTGACTGTTCCTGTCTATCTAATGATAATGATAGGACAAGGAGCAATGGGTACAAGCTGGAACATAGGAGGTTCCACATAAATGTGAGGAAGAACTTCTTCACAGTGAGGGTAACAGAACACTGGAACAGGCTGCCCAGAGAGGTTGTGGAGTCTCCTTCTCTGGAGACATTCAAAACCCGCCTGGACATGTTCCTGTGTGACCTGATCTAGGTATTCCTGCTCTGGCAGGGGGATTGGACTAGATGATCTTTTGAGGTCCCTTCCAATCCCTAACATTCTGTGATTCTGTGATTCTGTGATTCTATTGGACAATCACAAGACTACATCTGGAGTACTGTGTCCAGTTCTGGGCCACCCAGTAAAGAAAGACATGAACATACTAGAGTCCAGTGGAGATCATCAAGATGGTCAGAGAACTAGAATACATGATGTAGAAGATGACAATGAGAGACCTGGGTTTCAGCCTGCAGAAATGAAAAGAGCAGAAGATCTAGTTGCTGTTTTCAGCTACCTGAAGGGTAGATAGACTCAGATTTTTCCTGGAGATATACAGAGAAATGACAAAAGGCAGAAAAATAAGTTCTTTCTGGACATAAGAGGTTTTTTTACAGTAAGAGAGCTTAAACACTGGAACATGTTACAACAGAGTTGTGCAATCTCCATCCATGGAGTTGTCCAAAACTTGACTTGGGCATGCCTTTGGGAAACCTTCAAAGTTCTCCCTGCTTTCAGTGTTGAGGATCGGAGCAGATGACAACCAGAAGTCCTTCCAACCCAGTTTATTCTATAATTCTATCATGCTCTTTAGGAGACATGTATTTACATGAGAACACAAAAGTGGGGTGAGCAGCCTTTGTCAGCACTGCTCATATGGGGCCCAAGACTGCTATGTAACCTGCCCGAAGGAGTTAATATGCATGTTGCCTTTGTGTACAAGGATGTAGGACATATGGATTATATGCAAGTTTGTCTTCAAGCATGAGTACCAGTTATGGGCTATGCAATGGAACACACATAGCCAAGGACATTGGAGGATCATGACAGCTCTGACATGTTTGACCCATAAAGTATTACAAAATTGACAGCTCTCATTTTGCAGGAGCTTGTTATATTTTCCAAGGACCAGGCATTTTTTTTGAGTTTTTTAATACAGGATGATTATGCATCCTAAGGCAGGCATCTCAAAAATCAGGAACAGAAAAAAATATTAATTATTGTATAAGAATATATATGGTTTACTATATTAAAATATATACATGTGTTATTTAACATATGGAAAAATATTATTATAACAAATTTAATATATTAAGAAAAAATTTTTTTGAAAGTTTATACACAAGAAACTCATTTTTTTGTATTACAGGGGAAAAAAAAAAGATTATTATTCAGTCAGTCAGACAATTACTGCTACTATTTAGCCAAGTAGAAGCTAATCTCTCAGGAGCACTGTTCTGCTTCTGAACAAAACAGATCATGTGGGAGAAAAATAAAATATTTATGATGGAAGTACTCCTAGTCTGTAACATCTGTGACAGCAAAGTTAACAAATATAGTCACAGTAGTAAGTATTAAGACCATTCACAGGCTGTCAAACAAGCTAAATATATCTGTTGGTAATTTAAGTGAAATAAGACCTTTCTTCCTCTATAGTCCATTTCAAAGCATTTCCAGCATCAACCTTGAATGTCCACTAACTGCACAGTCCCACTGTTTTTTTTTACTTCCAAACATGTTTATTTTCAGCAGTATCCTTTCTGGAATTTAGAAAAAGCTAGGAATGAAAATTGTAAAATACGTAAAATACAGTATAATTCAAAACTGCATGGGCAAGCTGGCACAGAGTTTTGTTTCTCTGCCAACAGATACCACTTTCCTCTAACAACCACTTTTGTACTAAGAATTTTGAGGCAAGATAATGATTTTGTAGAAGGTAAGCAAACAATGAATTACAGCATCTAAATCTATACCACAGCACACAGATATTAATGTTAGCTTTCACAGCCCAAGCTAGCTTTTACTGCATTAAAAGCATGCACTGCCAGCAGTCTAGAAATTGCTAAGGGTTCTGATAGGCTCCTTTTCTTGTTTTTTTTGAGCAGTAACTGTTGTTACGAGAAGCATACTTGGCCAATAAACCCCAATACTAACAGATGATTTTGGTTTATATAACTATACAGTGACTTTGCTTGTAGATTTGAAATATATTTTGAAGAGAAAAAACCCCAACTGTTAAACACAAGGTGCTATGCAGGAGATTATTAAGAATACAGACATACAATCAAACATGATTAAGTGATCATTTCTTAATTCCAGGCAGGTCACCACTATCATCTGTGTATTCTCCTTTTGTCTGTCCCATTGATTGTAAGGTCAAATTCATCAGTTTAAACTATCTTCACTGAATTTAAGCTAACATATATTATCTTGCCACAAGGATAACCTAAGAATATTCATTGTTACACCAGTATTGGTGGCACAGGGCAATTAAAAGAAAAAAAAAAAAAAGGGTAATTGTATGCCTTTATCCTTATTAGGGACTGAAACACATGATGTGAATTTTGCCATTGATATCAGCAGCTATTTTAGCTTTTGATAAGGCTAAATTTTCCGACTCTGTTATTTTTGTGGTCTGCCTTTAATAGTTTGAGAGTGTTACTCTTCTCAGTTGAGTACACAATGCTCTGTGCCTTGAGTGATCAAATGTGTAAATACAAAATAGGAAAGACACTGATATAGCTCATATATGCATGAAAGCAAATCATTAACGATATTTAATGAAAATATTTTGTCTTAATCTGGCTTCAATCAAAGTACATTTTAGCATGAAATATGTAAGGGTTCTCTAAATCTCTCAGACCTCAAGAAAAATTCTGAAGTAGGCATACTCTTCTTTCTTTCCTATATTTTCTTTTACAACTCTCTGCAAGCATAAAATTTTATTTGCTTTGTTCAATCCATATATTGGGGAAAAAAATAATGAAATACTTTCATTTTGTATTTAGAACAGTCTAAACTCACCAAGTTTATCACTTGTTTCAAGCAACAATCATTGCCTATAATGACATAGCTGTCTTATACCTTCTGCTGATTTAACTTTCCATCTATATTTATTTCTAAAATAAGAGAAGTATTTCTCATAAGAAGGAACTGGTTGGCGACCAAGGAAGCAAGTCAGATGCTTTACAACAGGAACTATTTTTTTTGTTTATATTGTACTTGCTTGCAAATAATTCCTGCTGGGCTCCAGGCTATAGGGTGCTGTAAACTAATTACTACATGCAAAGAGATTTTGTCTGTCATATATAGCTGCAGGGAAGCATATTATTATTCACCACTCTACTGAGGGGAAAAAAAAGACTACAATTGATGCCTATCCTACTTTATTTCTTCAAAACTCACATAATCTTCTAAAGGAGCTAGTATTATAGCTCTGCTTTTAAAAGGGATGTCTTGGTTTGGTTTTGCTTGTTTGTTTTAGGTTTTTGGGTTTGTTTTTTTTTATAGTGTGTACTAAACAATCCTGAAAAACGCAAAACAAATCAGAGTGTTCTTATGATGTAAGAAATGATTTTACAATTATATATGTGTCATCTTATATTAGCAATCTCTCCAACACTGCTTGAACATTCTCTCATTCTTTCCGTCCTGCTATAATTTAAAAGTTACAACAATTATGGTCAGTTTCAATACTAATTAAACTGGTATCAACACACTCCATTGAGACTTAATTGCAAATCAGGTGTTTTTTCTACAATTACAAACATGGCAACATAGTGAGCTGCTTCAGAAAAACAAAAAGGGTATTCTTTTATCTCTCTAATGCTTACAGGATTCTTTAAACACTCTGATGGTTTAAAAGATAGGGCCAGCTGAGACATAAATGTCATAACTGTAGTAAGTATTATTATTTTATTGTAGCAGTGAGCATAGATTTACCTTGGGGAGAGGATTTAGCTATAATATGAATATTCTGTCAAGAGAAAGAGTCAGCCATTCTTATATTACATTATTGCATACCTTCATATATCAGGTTTCAGTCCTATATTACAAAAAACAACCTAATCCCCTTTAAAACAAATAATTAAAAATAAATAATGATTATTTAATTATTAATTTAAATCCCATTATTAAGAATAACTAATTTTATAATTAATGTGGAGGCTAAATGGACCTTATACCCAGAACAGTAATAGCTGAACAGAATGGTAGCAGTTACTTGCACTTGTATTTCAGACTTTATTAAGATACCATTTACATACATAAAATACTTCTTTATGTAAAAACACAAGGATGGATTTTGAAGGTAATTTACCAAACACTTGAAGGCTAACAGAAGACACTAGGTCTGTGAAACTCATTATAATTTAAATTATATGTTTTTTTAAAAAAAAAGTGGGTTTGAGTATTGAGTGACATATTTTCCATGAAAGAACAATTTTACAGAATTATATTCTTTGGGGATAAAATAATTCAAGTTTGCTACTCCTGATCTGAGCAAGTGGTTGCTTTCCAGTCATATTTAGAGATATATTAGCTAGTTCCACCAAGTCAACAGTTTGACTCTTTCCCTAACACTAACAAAGTTTCACCTTAGTATTCTGCTTTGAGCAATCTTTCACCAACTTAACCTTTTAAAATTCTCTAGTCTATTTCCTTTTCGCAGAATCCATCTCTCTATCAACAAAGTGACAAAACACTCCATAATGGGATATAATTCTAAATGTATTGCTAAGAGTGTAGGAAGACAAGACCATATGTTTAAGTGAACATTAGAACTGCTAAACTGAATCTGCAATTATTTTCAGCTTCATTCATCACTAATCATTTCCTGATGGTCTGAGCAAATAATTTAAAGAGATGACACTACAGACACCTTCAAAGTCAATGCATTTTAACTAGGAAAAGAAATACTGAGAACAGTTGGATGGCTCTGAGGTACTGTAAAAATAAGCATAAACTTATAGCCTATATGGCAAATTATTTACCGAAGAGGTTTATAGAGAATATCATATTTTACTGGGGAAATAAGAGAAAAGGAGAGACAGGGAGATTTCCCTTATACTGACAACTTAAAAACAGGGAGGTGGGAGTGAGTGACAGATCTTCATATCCACTTAAACCCTTACAGATGCATTTCAAAGGGTAAAACAATCCTTAAATATATAAGGCACTTTATGAAGAAACACAAAGACTGATTTTGAGAGTAGTTTACCTAACATTTTGAGGTCAATGGAATATAGCTGTGGTTTCTTTCACTGAGCCTGGCTTAAATTACTCCCTGTAAACTGTTTACCATGGAAACAGTAATAGTGTTAATCCTAATGCTTGTAAATGCTCCCAGAGGATCATCTCTGTCCATGTGAACTGGGATGGTACCAAGGAAGTTGTAACTTGACCCTAGAACCTGCTCTGCCCCCCTTAGATTTTAGATCATTAACATGTGTAAAGAGTATGCAGCCTTAACCTCCACTACAGCTGTGGGAAAAAAAAAACACAATTGAGGGCCCAAATAAAAGTCAGTTTCACCACTGATATTAAAAACAAGCCATCTGATAGTAGGATTTGTAAAAATATCAGGATATTTAAATACAAATCACACAGCCATCACTCATGTATACACATCTATACTCATATATAAATATGCATATATATAATGTATATGAACAAAACTATTAACCACATTTAAATTTATGCTGGAATTGTATTTCAAATGCTATCAGGGCAAATGCTTTCCTTAAATTGTTTAATTACTTTTTAAACAATAAATGCACAATCCTAATTCCATTCTGACAAAAGCAATATATATTGTCTTGGTACATAGCCCCACTATATTTCAGCTGACAATTCATTTTCTACAACATGGTATGAAAACAATGAAAGTTATATTCAAAACTGAGTAGGGGAAAAAATTAGCATAAACAAATCCAAGTTAGAATTATAATTAAGGAGGGCTAACTTCAAGTAAACAGAAAGAAAACCTGAATTAGTTTTTAAACAGAATGAGAAAAGAAATATGCTTCAAGCAAAAGTAAGTTGCCCAAGACTTCTATATTCTGTACCCAAATGCTCTCAAACACAGTTCTGAAATTAAACTCTATACCTCAGTTCTATGTGTACTACAAAAACTGATCAAAATGCAAAGTTGAGTTCTAGAAATATACAAATATCCAGAATTTTGGATAACCAAAAAATATCAAAATTATTTTCATTGGAAAGGGGATAACAGCAGAGTAAAATATTACTTTTCTAGAACTATTTAGTTTTGGCCCATATCTGACAACAATAGGATTTGTCTATATTTAAAATTATTTTGCATATTTGAATGCAAATACAAAACATCTACCAATATGCCATTCTTCCCCTGTTGAATTAATCTCCTTTCTATTTCACATGACACTACTAACTCAGACAAGCAAGAGACCCACCTCTTATTGTTTGCTTCTTTGTTCTTTATTCCCTGCCTGGAGGGCAACTGAAGAGTTGCAAGAAGAAGGCGACTTACTATTGTTAGGTGGCTTACTGGCATGCTAGGTACAACTGTCAGAAATAGGAAAATGAGTTAGTAGCAGGTTGAACTGACTGTAAGAATTCTATCAACTCCATCAGAAATTCCCTCCCTTTCTTCATTCTGTAGTACTTCCTGTAATTAACTTTAAAAGTCACGGGGAAGGTCTGTCTCTTACTCATTGGTGATCTATTACTTATTTTTATTTTTGGGTTGTTAGAATTATTTCACTTTATCTAATCTTTAAATTTGATGAAATAAAGCAACTAACGCTGACCAAAAAGGGTGCACTACTATCTAAATGTAAGTTGAACAATCCTTGATGCTAAGACCATCAAAAGAACAGGAACTACAGAAAACAGTACACTTCATTGTTTTATCTGTTTTGTAGCTTAGGCTACGTGTAAGAATGAGTCTGCTCCTACTCGCTTGGAGAATTCTAATGTGGCAGAAAATGACACAGCCCCACTCAGTAAATGTAAGGGATCAGTTGAGACAAACCTACTGCAAAACAGAAATATAGAGGCTGGATTTGTTTATGAAAGAAAGAATATTACTATTCTGAAGATTTTTTTTACCTATAAAACCTATTTAACTATTGTTATTGCTGTTACTAAGCTATCGTTTTGTAATGCATATTTCTGGGGAAAGAACAGAGAAAAGCGGTGCAGTGCATCTGGAAAACTCTTTCTTAAATTTCAGAGATTTGTGTAGACTATAGCTTCACACATGGTATGAGTCTGCGCATATGATAGCATTCACTCCTAGACAGATTAAGTAGTGTTGAGTTCTGCTGCACAGTATACACTTTTGAACAATTTTATTTTTTCTGATTCCTTAAAGATTTTTTCATGTCCTCTGACAAGTTAGCTTAATTGTATCTTTTCATACATATATATTTCCTGGAAGAACATTTGAAGACAAAAATGTCACCTTTTTTATATCTGACAGATTGTGCTTTACGCTGCCATCAGTTAAGTGATACTGAATCCTGATGAACTGCTTTGTAATGGTCTTGGGGAACTGCACTATACAGGTTTGACATATTTTTCAATAAATGGCAACGTAAGCCACAAAACAACGGCAAAACGCAGAAATGCACTCAAGCCCATACTCTATCACTTTAATGAATGCATATTCATAAATGCCTCTCTTGAGTAATTAACAATTTGGAAGCAATCCCTCGGAATTACGTGTAAAAATGACACTTGAGCAATTTATTAAATAGTTTAGTGAGGCTATCATTTTCAAAGCCCTCTGTTAACTGCTTATTTTATTCTGAATAGTCTAAGACCTGAGCTCTCGATTAGTGTTCAAAAGGAAAGCATGAGAAGTGCTAGGTAGCTGTAAACAAATGATTAAAATGCATGGATGCTTTACATGGTAGAATAAATGGATGCAATTACCACAGGATTATACAAAGATGAGGCATTCAAAATCACCACCTGTCCGTTTGCTGAAGAAATGCAAATCAGAGCTGTGTAAGAGGAACACTGTGGTCTGTCCTTCAATGAACATTTCTAACAAAATCTAGGGTTCATTTTTAAGCTCTTTGGTATGATGGTCATGTTAACTTCACCCATTCTCTTAAGGAAAAGCAGTGCATTTTATTGATTGTATATTCCATGAGTAGATAATTGTTTAAATATTATATAAAGTTTATTTAGTATATAGGTAAGTTTAGCAACTATTACTGCCAAACTGACCCATATATAATACTATTACACAAAATTAGGAAAATCCAAAAAAAACCCAGACAAGAAAACCTAATATAAAAATCACTCATGGAACGAAGCCAAATAGAATACTATCTGTATTATGGAAGTGTCCCATAATAAAAGTAGCATAAGAATACTTACTTCTTGCAATGGGAAAATGATAATTTTTGGAGGGGGCTTTGTGTTTGTTTGTTTTTTTGTTTTTGTTTTCAGAGCAGATTTTCTGTATTGTCTGGGTGTCTGTAGTTTCCTTAAGAGAAGATGTTTGCTATTGACACAGCTTAGGCTCCAGGAAGAATATTCCTGCCGGATGTACTTTCCTACGGATTGTTACTGCAGCCACCAACAGACTGCTGAGGTAATGTGAACTCAGTTGTAGGAGAAAGGAAAGACGAGCAGGAATGCACTGGAACATAGTATTTATTGCTCTAGGTTGTCTCTGGGTAGCTCAATTATACTTGAGTAAGAATTAAAATTACAATTACTGCAATCTTGGAAGAGGCAAGGATTGCACACATGCATATGAATGTTCAGTTTTTATACTACAGAAGTTAATCATTAGCAATGATGTTGTTATCATGCCAAACTCATCTTGCCTTCATTTTACTAGTAGTTATGTTGACAATATCTAGCAGTTTTGTTCAGAACAAAAAAAACATTTAAAAATTGCAGTGCAGTTCATGTAGCCACTCCTAGTTAAGCTGAGAACTCATTCGGTAGCTTTGTTCTGTCCCAGCTATGTTTATTCAACTAGAGTGATCTAATCTAAAGCTACTACAAATGGCAATGATTCTTTTCAGTTTTGAGAAGCAGAAAGAAAGTGAAAAGGGCCATAATTAATTCTATTATTAAGTCAAGCAACAATCAATACCAGTAATGCATGATGACTAGATCCCTAGAGAAAAGTGAAAAAACAAATCACTTCTAGTTCATGCTCTTAAGAATCCTGCTTATTCATATCTTAACACTCATTGAGCTATAAAATTCCTCACAGTCTTAAGCAATGCAAGAGTTCTCTTTTCTTTTACCTATAGCTGATAATATCAGTAAAATGAAGCAGCTCAAGAAATACTGCCTATTCCTTTCAACGTTGCCTGAACAATTATTGTCTACCTACACAAAACAGAACTAGTTTTTCATATTTTACAATCAAAGAGGAGGAAGCTGGCAACTAGAGAAATACATGCTTTCAAATACTTGTTTAAAACAATTTTAATTTAACTCTACACTTTAAAACTTCAAACAAAACATTTTCTTTTCACCAGAAATAAGGAAGAACTCTTCAGAATTATAAAAAGGATTACTATATTGTCACAAATATTTGTTAAAAGATTCAACCTGACTTTTAGGTTTAGAGCCACAAAAATGAAAACAGACAGTAAGGAAGAGATAAAGGCTCAGGAGATTGATTGTATTTCTATTAATTTTTAAATGCAAAATATCCCTGCTTCCAAATTTTAACGAAAAAGACTAAAATACAAAAACTTGCTGTTTTGGTTTGGATACTTTACTTAAGAGCAGACCTTCCTGAACAAACTTATTATGTAATGTGCTTCCAACATACTGCACTTTCAGCCAAGTTCAATTGCAAAAACTTAATCTTCAAGTTATATTCTCCCTGTAGAAATACACATGTAATTCATTTTGGTTTATCCTTTAAAAAAAAACAACAACAACAACAAAACCCCACAAAAATCCAAGCTTTCATTAAGCAATATATAGAGAATAAAATCATTAACTAAGGAGAAACTACCACTACTTTATTCATGCTTCTTTGATTAAGGACTGACAGAATGGACCCAAATCCTACTGTAGCTCACTTGGATATAATACTACAAGTCATCCATCCAAGTTTGAATTGCTTTATATTATGAATGAATAATTTCACCCTGCTATAAAGTAAGTTCTTACACATACATCCTTGACGGCAGAGTGGCTTTAAATTTGAGAATGAAGCAGGAAAAGTTCATGCAAAAGAACAGTATTGTTTTCTGTAAATGAAGCACTCATAACACATTAGGC
Source organism: Podargus strigoides (assembly GCA_028020825.1). Taxonomy (NCBI): domain Eukaryota; kingdom Metazoa; phylum Chordata; class Aves; order Caprimulgiformes; family Podargidae; genus Podargus; species Podargus strigoides. The sequence continues at coordinate 45,292,169 of CM051619.1, read as the reverse complement.
AATTCAGGAAAAATATTTTCACCTGACCACAAACTCTCTTTTCTTGCTGTTCTTTAAAACAAAACAAAAATCCCTCAAAACAGTGGTTAAACTATCATACTGATGTTTTTTGACATGAAAAAAAGTTTGAATTTTAATCAACTGGAAAAAAAATATAATAATGCAAAGAACTGAATGTTTCAATGGATTTTCTTGGATTAATTGGGTGAAAATGCAAGCAGTATTATTGCAAGCATCAAACAACTAAGCCACATTTTGACTTTATGAAATATTCTCAATCAAAGGAAAGGATGTCACTAACAATTTATCTAAACATATTTGCTTTTGTCACCTTTTAGTATAATGTAAGACTGCATGAGACATAACAATTTCATATCTGGATTGCCCCTAGTAATATTTAAAATTTATAGGCACTAACTTTTACTGAATCTAGATAGTCAAAGATAATATATGGATAAATATATGCTTAATTTACACAAAATTACTAGTTATCATATAAAATATATACTATCACATTAACTTTTATGATTAGTTATGTGCACCAACTATTTTATGTGCATTTTTAAGCCTTTTTAAAAATTAATGTCAAAATTACATACAAAAATAAAACTAAAATAATTTTTGTTTGTGAGGTTGTTAATAATGACAGCACAGTAAACAGGTAGAGACACTTTTAAAGGTACCTATGCACAAAGTATTTCTGATCTTTGGATTTTAAAAAAAAATAAAGGTGACATTATTGTTATAGCTCAAACATCAGCAGTTATCCAACGTATCTGGAAAAAAAACCCACAAACACCATTACCTGAACTGAAAGTTACCTGTACCTCATTAAGAATCAAATTTTTGCTTTAATTTTTTTTTTTTTTTTTTTTGCATTTATATCTTCAACTCTCAAATGATTTAATAAAAATATTTATGACTCTTCAAAATTTTCTTTTTCATAAGAGTGAAAGCCTACCTGTTTACCACTCTGTCTGTCATGATTTCTTAATTATTTTAATCAACAACAATTTTCAGTCTCAACACATGCCATTTAACCTAATTGAACTGCTAGACATAAATTGGCAAACCAGGAATTATTAACAGGGAAGCAGGGAAAAACTTACCTAATTTTCACTTACTACAATAAAATAAATATTCAGGTGCATATTCTGAACCAACTTAGATGACAGTTGCAGCTTTTGTTTCATAATGGTCATGATGCCAGTAACATTCATGAAGGCCCAAATTCAAGGCCATGTTTTTCACCATTGCTTCAAATACTAACTCAACAAACTCAGGATAACATTTTACCCTATATGTGTTTACCTCATTGAATTATCATTTTCTTCTACTTAGCTGCATTCCATGTTATCTTTGCTGTTTTATATGTTCAAATGGACCTTAGCTAATGCCTACAGAAGTTGATGGAAATATTTTCTATGATCTTCAGTGGGCACTGTAATGGTCCTACAGTCTGCAGTAATATTTCCCAAATCTATGAATTAAACTGTGGATTTATTCAATGCACAAAGAGTTTACAGAACAGACAGTGTAAACAGGTTAATGAAATGCATAGAACATGAAAAAAAGTGACATTACACAGCACCACCTATGACGTAGATTTATTATTTTACTAAAATTGTCATAATCAATATGAATGTTATTTTTAATGGAGCATAGTAAGTACTAACATGAGAAATTCATGATGCCTGCTATTTTCCACACTGACAAAAAATGATTTTTTTTTTTCTCAACTCTACTGATCTTTGGATTAGGGAAAACAGACAATGAAAGTTTCTAGAAAAACATTCTGTTTCTGACTAGCATTAGTACTAGCATTTCATATGAAGTTGCAAAAATTTGAAAGTTGAAAACTACAAAAAAATTGTAAATTGCCCACACACTACAGAAAAAGTTACTTTATAACCTCCACCAGTCGCTTTACATATGAAGCATTACCTCAGATGCATTACCATTTCTAGTCCTTACAGCTTTATTGTAAGGCATTCATCTTTTATTTTAGTCTGAGACAAGTTCCAGAGGTTAATTATCAATTAAAGAACAAATTAAATTTTTTTTTCTGTTTTAAATGTATTACTTTCAATTTGATTTAATGTACCTTCCTCTTCTGCATTCTGACAAAGGGTAAATACGAAAGTATGATTTATCTTCTCCACATAATTCTCTTTCCTATAACTTCATAATTTCTCCTGTACTCTAATCTGAACATTTTTACAGTTTTAAAAAGGATTTTTTTTATATAGTAAAATTTGCATTATTTTAGCCCAAACTAATAAATAGTAATTGATTGTAATAATATTGCAAACATTTGAACTACACTATTTATGTCATGTGGCGACAACAACAAAAAAATAACATTACTGCATATTACCAAATTCTGTCTTTTAAAAAATGCCATGTCTATGAATAACTAGTAAACACTTTGACATCCTGAAACTATGATACATTACTCTCATTTCTAAAAAATAAAATGCATCTGTTATTTCCCAATTGCTAAATTGCTTTAATATAAAAAATATCGCAAACGACATTGCTTATGTCTGCCCAGAGAAGTATCTATTATCTCCATTTTATTTAAATTTTTCTTGAGTTAAGAATGATTCATTAAGTAGCCCTAAAATGATAAGAAAAACAATGCATTTTTCCTAAGCTTAATATATAAATGAATATACATAATAACTTGGCTCCCTCCTACTTTATTCATTGATCTGCTCCTACAGGTAGACTGTGAAATCTATGGAAGAGTAATTTTAGCATGGGTTCCCCCAAAACACACATTCAAGAAGGTTTTAATAAATCCTAGAAACTGAAGTCTTTATCTTGAATTCAGAAGTTACTATCAAAGAAAATCAGCAAATCTGTTTCTGCTGATATAAGAATATACACAACATGCAGTACCAAAATGTTATCAATATTTTAGTTCAATAATTCGAAATAACACATGTGGATATTAACCCCATGCTCTACCACATTGTAAAAAAATAGGAGACTTTCATGCTTCAGGGAAAAAATCATATATTTTACACAAGAAATAACAAAATATGTAAACTTTACTAATCAATATGATTCACTTCATTATGTCTGGAGAATCTCAGTGCTTGTATTTCTCATGATCTCTAACCTAAAAATCCCTGTACTATTACTGTCATGTACTACATCAGGTTTTGTAGTGTTCCTAAACTGAAAAAATATTGGCAAGAGTGGTCTGAGTTCTCAGAAACTAGTTTACCAAAAATACTTATCAAACTGACACATCTTCAAAGGTTGCATTTAGTCAGTTTTCCTACCTCAAGGAATCTCAGCATCCTGTGTAGAAGATAAGAGCTGCACAGGCATTTTGTTCATTTGTCATTTAACTATTTTTTTTAATCAAAACACATATCAAACACTGTATTTGTAAGATTACTTTTAAGTCTTAAACATTATGATAACACATCCTGTATTTGTCTATATCTTCAAATATGTTTTATTAGGAAAAGTGGTCGACAAGTGTTTGGCATAGTTTAATACAACACTGTAACATTGTACTTGCCCTTGCAAAGTTGCTTATACTCTTTATTGCTGTTAAAGTTTTAGAGCTGAATGACTGGCATGTTTGCAATACTAAGGGACTCAGGAGTTATTGATTTGAAGATATTACTCTCTTGGCCCTAACAATTTTTTTTTTAAATGGTTATTCTATATCTATAGATATATATAACAGAAAACAATGGTACTCCATTCTATATAAGGAACATAAAGTAGCAAGTCAGTATTTCTCTTTAAAAGAATAAAACACTGTATAAGAAGGGTACATGAGAAATTCAAATGTGGCTTCTTTTAAAAGTGAAACACTTATTTGACTTCCTCAATACATTCAAGAGCTTATTACAAATTCAAGGGGAGTACTGCAGAGGACCTCCTAAAGGCACATAATGAAGTGTAAAACCATATTTTGAAATGAAAAAATATATGGACTTCTTAAAAAAAGTAGGGGTGAGCTCATTCTAAGGTTGTACAACCAATTTGACTTTTCTATTCAATATTGCAACAGCCTTCTTGACAGCAGATTAGTTTAACACAGAGCATCACAGCAAAGGAGTTATCTAGTTTAGAGTGCATAATATTTCACTGCCACCCTTGACCATACTTTGAACGTCACCCATCAGAATGACAGGAGTAAAACAATGATTTACACTAGAGTCACTATCTAATAGAATATCATTGGATGTGATTTTCACCTCCAGAATAAATCATTAAAATATTTCCAAGAACAACATAATGTTTAAGTACTTAAAATTGTCAAAATAGAATGTTCTTTAAATAAAACCAGTAAACTACAAAATTTAATTCTGATAATATGGGGTCATGTGGATTATTTTGGAGTATTTATGTATAGTGAGTATTTTATGAACTTCTATGGCACTCTGATAGTATAAAGAAAAAGTTTTGTCATCACAAATTAAGATCTGGAAAATTTTTGTTTCATGTTTTTGTTGGGGTTTTTTTGGTTTAAAAATAAGAATCAAGTCCTTTTTTATTATCTGTACATTAAGGACATCACCAAAATCAAGAAAGATCAAATTAAATTCTTCACCAAGTAAAATTTTTCGTGAGTAAATACAAGATTATGTGAGAACCTTTGTGTAATTCAACATGTTTTTTAAACGTATTTTATTTTGGAATGTTATTACTCTCATCAGTTTATTCAGGGTAATCACATGCTTAAAATTTAAGACAGCTTGGTAAAGCTTGATGAACTGGGCTCTTCGATCTCATGTGAAATAAGTTAATAAATGGATACACTATAAGTAAATAGATATACTGACTTAAAAGAAAATCCACAGTTGGATTTATAAGGCACAAAAGGTTGCCTTTTGCTGGTCTGTGATTCCTAATGGCCTTTTGATGTAAAAGAATAGCTTTCAGACTAAAGTCCCTTTTGGGGGACTTTAATAAATCTATATCAAAATTCACCCAAAACCTAAGCTGTTTCTTTTTTAAATGATCATAAATTATTTATAATTTTTTATATATTATGGAGAAGAAATAATTCTGTATTTAAAGTACTTGAATAAATTCTTGTCAAAAATTTACTACAAATAGGAATCCAAATAATTCTATGAGCTTCTGAAGTTGCATCTGTATCAGTAAGCAAAGGGAAGGACTCAGGTTTCAGCAATGGCATGGAATTAGCCATACATTTTACTTGTTAGCACATTCCTGTTCACAATTCTGGCCTATGCTACAGTCAGATAATGTCCAGAAGTGGTTCAGAGTCAGGAAGTGCTGGTAAGTGCTATGAGTGGGATAACTGGGATGATGGAGCATTTAGTTATATGAAACATAGATCATGCCATGTCGCTTGGCCTCTGGGTCAGAAAACAAGCCCTGGACTCTAGCCCTTGAAACATATATACATAGTCTTTGGGAACCACCATGCTACTATCAAAATCACTGAGAGCTTTCACACTGACTTCTACCGGAACATAATAGGACAATCATTTATGGTCTTATCCAAGCTGACATTTGATTACAAAATGTTTCATCATTTCTGATTATTCCATTATAATTCTCAATTTTATCAATAATGGTACAAATATTTCAGCTGCTGCTAATGGAGCACGCAGGCTTTCTTCAGGAAAGACCATGGTTAAAGGAATTCCAGTACACGACTTATTTCAAGTTTGCAAGTAACTTCAACTGCACTCAACTACTTGAGTACCTTGAGGGCTGTGTGAGCACAGGGACTCTGCTGAATTGCAGCTCCACATCCTGATGCTGATACTTCAGGGTACTGAGTATATTGGGTGTTGTCTCAGATCAGGATTTCTTCCAGACCGTTTCCAAGAAATTGTGATTCTAGAAGTAGTATTTCAACAATGTAGGGACTAGATCCAAACTGCTTCTGGACACACAAGAATGAATTACTCATTCATTCTTTTCTACAGAAACAGACTATGGATAATCCTTTCTCTCTATTTTTTCCTTAGGAAGGACAATTACACTAACTTCTTGATTACCAAAGACCACTAAGTTGATTTCATTCTGCATTTAACTGTGTCATTTGACTCAAATGTACTGCTTCTAGTACCACATGGCCTACCTGAATCTAATCTATTATCTTCCCTCTGATCAGATTGCCAAAACAAATGTTTGTGACTTAAACACATCAGAGAGATCCAGCTGCCTAAACAATGTCTCAGAATTTTCAGATTTCCCAACATATTTGAGATAACTTTAGGGATCTGTTATATTTGATACAGGACCTACAGGCAACTTCTATGATTTGGTGTAAGCAGTTAGTGCATGCTCCCGTCCCATGTATCTGCACAGCTTTCCATCAAGTTTCAATACTTACAAACACATCCCTTTCCACATAAATTAATCTGAAATGTAACTTAAGAATTTCTTCTTTATTTGTTCCTTATATCCACTGCTCTTCCCCAAGAGAAAGACAAACTTGGAAGTCATTTTAATGTCATTACCACAGGCTAACTTGTGCAGTTATTCCACCAGTGACACTTGAATCTCATCCAGGATTCATGTGAGAAGAGCCTCAAGACCAAAATCAATACCTGTTTTTCAAAATCCTTCTCAAAACTTACTTGCTTTATAATGTAGACAGTGAACTGAAATGTGGTTCTGCCTAGGTAGCTGATGAACTATGACTGCTGAACCTAACTATTTAAGAAATGTACTCATGTTTCACTTCATTTTCTTCACACCTCATAGAAATTTTCATCCTATTTAACTATTTAAACTGTTTAACTACTCCTTCTGAACTGTGAACTCTAAAGAAAGCATACAATATTTGTTGTGTAACAGCAAGACATGACCCTGCTTGGTGATGCTCTCTGAAAGCTATCCTGCGTTACAAGAAAGCCCAGTTAAGCTTTCCATATCACCCACAAACTGCCACTGCCTTCACCTGTGGAGTCATTTACATTCATACATAGAGCTACAACACCATCATCTTCCTCGGTTTTGACATTTGCTTTTCAACAGGCGCAAATGACTATACAGTATGAAAGTCAGGATGATGAAGAAGGTGTTATGAACATTAACAATCCCCATCGATGTTTAAGGTGGAGGCAGAACTGGGCTTCTAGCAGCAGCAGATCAGAGAGATATGAGGAGCCTCATATATATATCTACCTGGTAACTTTATCTAACTACAGTTACATTTGAAGCAAGGTGAAAATTCCTTTCATTCCAGTAAATGAAGGGCATGCTGACCAGGATTTTGACATGACTCACTCTCCTCTAACATGCCCATTTAGAATAAGGGGAGAGTAAGAGAGAGAAACTAAGAGAGAGAAGTGTGTGGAGGATAAATAATACTAATTAAAAGCCTTTTTCAGATATTTTTGCACCTTAACATTAACTTTGCCATGCTCTGTGACCAGAGCAACACAGTGCAATGTACGAAATTCTCCTAACTGCTTCCATTTTTCTTCTGGACAGGGCTCATTGGTTACATTGTGTCAGCCACAAAACCAGAGAATTTTCTAAGCAGTGGAACTCCTTTACAGAAACTTCTCTGAACTGGTATCACACTACTAATCTTTCTAAATTTCACTCCAAAATATCTACCAAGAAAATTCTTCCAGAATGTGAACTAATTGCTGTAGTACCTGTTAGCCAAAAACTATCTCATATCACTGGTGATGGTACTCTGGTAGAGAAGTACTGTACCTCTGCTTCTACAAAATAAACAATAGCAAGTAGGCATCCTGTTCGATGTAAAGCTAAAGCTATTTCTCTTGACAAATGACAAAAACTTCTTTAAAGGTCTGCGAATGGAAAGAAACTGTATAACCTTGTGCTATCACCTTACTATTTAGCTCATGAAAAGTTTTCCATACACCATTCCTGCTCCACATTCCCGAAATGAAAAGAGGCAGTAGCTCTGAATGGTTTGCTATAATTAGTCTGGTGAAATAATATGAATGATCCTATCAAACTGAAGTAACATTGTCTTCATGGTTCTCACAACTACCTGCTGCAGAGTCTTTAGGCAAGTCTTAATTGTCAAGTGCATTTGCCACACACATCTAATGGCCACACAAAACAAAACAAAACAGTATAATGACAGCAAAGTGCCAGAACAAGCCTATTTATTAAAATTACTTATATTTAAACTTCTCTCTGATGTGCCATGAGAATGATTAATGATGAACATTTTTGTATTTTAAAGATTTACTGTTTTCTAATAAAATCAATTATATCCCTTAGATGATGTGGGATTTTTAACTATGATGCTGAAAATTTTCAATGTTGTACAATAATTTCCCTGTAAGAGTGAAACTGCTTCAATAAATAAATGTCTCCTACATCAGCTTTTCAGTTTTTATTTTTTGAGAAAACAAAACAAAATAAAACCAACAGCTCAGCTGCTGGTTGAATTAATCTTCTGATGTATCAGGCAAGCTGATGTTAATGAAAAAGGAGTCAACCAGTTAACTTGCACACTTTCAAATTATCACTTGTTGAGAGCACTGTCGTACCTTAGATTCTTGCTAACACTATTCTTATTCCACTAGATTCTTCTGTTTTATTCTTTAGGTTGGAGAACTACATGGTTTTGCATATCTCACGAGAAAACTTCTGCCATGCATTATGGTGGGAGTTGCAATTTCCTTCTCCCTGCTAATATTGTGCATGTCAGAGTAAAAAACATGCAAAAAAGCCCTAAATAAAGCAAATGAGCCTCCTTCCCCCTCTGAAAACATGAGACACTGGACTTTCTCAAAAGCATCATTTCAGCTTGAAAACACTCAGATACATCTGTGGAGTAACCCTTCTCTTAAGGCATGTTTAACGTTATTCCATGCTATGATTTACTAAATAAATATATGGTGCCAAGTCTAGACCTGCATCTTCTTTTCTTTTCTTGTCACATATTAGGGGGAAAAAAAAGTTTCAACAAAAGAGAATGAAGTGATTCCATATCAGAAAAGAATGCTCAGTATTTTTTCTGGGGTATCACAACTTTTTTTCAAGCAAACCACTTCATACAAGCAATCCAATATTCCTCTCATGCACTGTATGTGCTGGTAATTAGCAAGGGCTGTTAAAAATAAAGGTTAGCTACTGCATACATTATCACAGTGTGAAGGTCTTTCAAAACTAAAGGAAATTGCTCCTCAGACTGTTTTATACCTTTCTCAGCAAGGACTATGGGATTATTTGCTAACGGATGGTAACACAGTACATAGAGACTAACAAATCACTGTCCATGGTAGATATGAATTATTATTTTGTGTGATGTTATAGAACTCCTGACAAAACAGTCTTCAGCTATTGACTCACCTATACAATCTGTTTACACAAGGCATTTGAAGACATGAAATGAGATAGATGAGATCTACCTTGCCTGTAGTTAAACCCAATTAGACAAAGATAAATGCAAATGAGAAATGTCACTGTTTCAACTGCTGAGGTACTTTCAAACGCAAACTCCATAGTATGCATGCTTATACTATTTTAATTTGGTCATACAGTGTGCAAAAAAAATCACAGAAAATTGGGCATGTAAACTCAAATATGAATATATGAGCTAGGAATACATGTGTGCGAAAAGAAATGGCACAATACCTTCCGGCATCTCCCATCTTGATCTAGAGATGAAGGGAATGCAAACACAACTATTAAACTGTCACAGGCAGCTTGAAATCATGATTTAGATAAACAGTGAATGGCATTCAGGCAGAAGTTTAGCAATGAACTGTGCGAAACAGAATGAATCAAACAGAACAATTCTAGTCAGTCAAAACTCAAAATGGCAGAAGGCCAGAGACTAAACTCATTATTTCAGAAGCCATTCACCAATGGTTTATCCAACTGAATCCCCTCTAAGAGCTTTAGTGAACAGCCTTTGGATCCTGAGATATAAGGTACTGTTAAGATTCAAAAGGTTATATAAGATTATTACATATTTGGACAGTGAAATAGTCAGTGTAACATGTAAATGAGAAACTGAAAACAAGAGAAATCATGCTATGAAAAATAGTTCAACATGAGTTTTGATACAACTTTCTATAAATACTCATCAGACTCTGTAAAAGGTTATGTTACAATGTTCCATCAAAATGGAGAGGAAATATATGTTTATAAATATATAACACCTATATGTAACAAGACTTAAAAAGGAAAGTCAGAATGAGTACAGACAGAATGAGTTGTCCACCTGATTGGAGATCACGATCTACGTATAGCTAGCTAAAATTTAATTCCTGTCTTTGGACACAGGTGCTTAAGTTAATGAAAATGAAGAGATTGTATAGCTGGTAGTAAGAGACACCAAATTCTTTAAGGCTGAAGAGAGTTATGATTCAGTTCAGACATTCAAAATACCTAGGTTCATGGATATTAGTGATGAATTGAAGAATCTTGTGGTAGTTTTCAGAATAATGAGAAAAAAGTTAACAGAAAGGATAGTTTTTAGGCCATCTTCAATTTTATACAGCATAACACTACTACTATACTCTTCATTAAAAAGAAATTATTTTTTTTTTAAAAAGCCTTTTTTCTGATTAGGTTGATCTACAAAGTAACAAGAATTAACATAAAACATACTTCATGTTATGTTTTATGTTTAGACACATACATGGAGCAAGTACTACAAACAGATGCATATTACAAGGTGTTTTCCTTATGGAAGAAGTCACTAGACCTACTGCTTTTTTTCCTAAGAAGGTCCCACACACAGCTCTGCAGAAGACAATGTTTGGCTAGACCTCCACTTACCAAAACAAAAAAATATATTTCTTAACAAAAGAATCCAGAATTGACCAGGTGTGTTGAAGTTAGCATATTTTTCTTCTTCAGTGTATATGAAAATTTAGCCAACAAGAGGGTACTATATCTTCTATTGACTGCTAGGAAAGGTGAGTTCTTCAGCCATTCTCAGTTAGACCATTTCAGTTGATTTGCTGCCAGTAGTTTCTTCTTACATTTGATGCATGGTAAGTAGTACCTGGGATGTCAGACTGATCTACCACCAATATCGCAAGACTTGAGAGTACTGTTTTTCCCCCTAAAATCTAAGGAGATTATATATGTCAAAAAGAGTAAAAGATAAGAATTTTTCTCTTACTGAATCTTTAAGAGTACTCTAACAGAGACTATTATATAGATGCTGTGCTTGTATGTAGACTTGAAGACCTCTTGATACACTTGTCTCTCCTTGAACAGCTGTAGGAGATTGAGAGCATTCGGAAGTGATTCAAGAGAATCCTGAGAGGTTAGGATGAGGAGTCCGTACTGAGTTGTTTATTTATATGTTAGAGATTCTATAAACTGACACTGAACCCAGATAAATCTCTTGTGGAGGAAGTCAGAAAGATCAAAGTGTCTTTTGGAGTGTCAAGATGCAAAGTGAGAGATTGCTGCTCATTGCTCTACATTTCTTTCTTTTAGCCATATATCCTCATCCACAACATTTAGACTTTACAGGACTGATTGCAATCTGTCTCATAAGTTCTTAATATAATTACACAACTTAGATGATGATCATAAGAAAACATAATAATTCCAGTATATTTTACATTTTTGATATAGACAAAAGATGGAACATAAGATCTGTGCGCTGACCACAGAAAATTCAACTTAAATACTACTACAGATCATGTAGATTTATGGTAATACTAATGGCATACAGCACAGTAAACTCCCATTCTGTTTAATCAATTTAAAGCTGTCATCAACATTTTGTGAAAAGTGATACTCAGAAATATCTGAGCATATTTGAAATATCAAGTGCAAGTCTTGCTTACAACATTTCCAGTGACTGCTGTCCAGGCAAGATGACTGTACAATTTCACTGCTATAACATACAGCAAGATAGACTAAGTGAAAAACATGTGCTTAATAACTTGCTCATGAGAGCAAAAAATTAAGATATAATTGAAGGATCTTCTTTATATTAACCTCAGTTATTGAAAGTCTAATTAAATGATGGAAATGTAAAATTAAATTTCCCAGGTCTGACATACAGGAGAAGAAAACTGGTTCAGAAAGTTAGCTTTTTGGAATATTTTTACATAATACTAGGACTTCTTGGTATAGCTACACAAACATATCAGTTAATAAGAAGCTAGAAAAGCCACCAAAGAGAGAGAAAAATTCTTGTCATGCAATCTGCCTGGTTCATTTGACAAAAAAAAAGCAGTGTTCCAGAGGCTGTCACAATTGCTCTCTGTTTACAATAAAGATGATCTCTAGCATTAACAAGGATTCACTTTTCAATCAGAAAAAATATCTGAAAAGAAGCAGAGTAAACTGAATATTTTGAACATGATCAACTAAGGGTCAAAAGATGCAACTTGATTTAACAGAAATGAAAATCTCTGGCTTTGAAATAATTCTTATGGGACAGGTTTGGAAAGTGTATTATTTTTGGCACGCTTTTGCCTTTGTCTATTTATGTTTTATTATATTTATTATTATTTTATATATTTATTTGTATTTTACAGTCAAGTGACAATATCTCCATTTGCATTACAACTCAGGCAAAACTATCTTAAAACTATAAAACAGTAAGAGAAGCAGATTTCAGGGTTGCCATCTGGATTGTCCTATTGGATGATGAATCCATTCCTGAAAACACCTCATAACATATGTTGCAGTTCTCTTGGGAGGCCTCAGGAAATAAAAATCTCATAGGAAGAATGCTTGTTAAGAATAAAGGGCAAATATGCTAACTTCCTGCTTGAATAAATATCAACACAGTAATTTACTAACCAGAGCTCCACAGTGACTGGAAAAATAGTTCCCTCTCGTTCTGCCATTAATTCCTTTCCATCAAGATAGTTTCTAAGGAGTAGTTTGAAAATCAATCAGACAAGCTCAAGGGCAGAAATCAGCTGATCAAGAAATATGAAATAAAAATGAAGACTGATGAGATGTAAAAGGATATGCATGCACTCTGGAGAGAGATAATGCTCAGGTGTCTGTTCAAATCTGAAACAGCAGGCTATTCCTAAGCTTCTTCCCAGAGAAAAGATTAAGAGAAATGTATGGAGACATTTTTAAAACTCTTGTCTTCTTTTATTATGTTTCATTCCAGCTGGTAAGAGGAAAATATAATTTGGTGATGAGGCCATATTCATTGTGCTTTTATCACTGCTTACAAGGAAATGGAAAAGTAATTGATACTAAATGCTTTGGCAGCTGAAACCAGTGCGAGGGCTTGACTTAGGAGAAGTAGGATAGCATAATTCTGCTGAAGGCATAAAAAAGCAAGAAGTCCTAACATACATAATGTGGTATAAGTAAAGGTGAATCAAGCCTTTTAAAATGATAACCCATGATTCAATATTAGCGATAAAGGCAATGAGCATAGTTTATACTGAGCACATATTCCAGGCATCTTAGTATAAGAAGCATAAGAGCTCATTAGTGGACCATTATATCCAGGGTAGTTTATCTGCTTCACAGCTGATCCATAAAGGTGAAACATCATGCTCAGGCAGGTGTATCTCTTCCAGTTATGAAGATAGGTCACTTAAGAGTAAACTGCTTTATGACAGACAGTTTAGCCTCCAATCTGTGTTTTCAGAAAAGATTCATGAAGACAGGGATGTTTAAAATCACGCATAAGAGACTCTAAAAAATACAATACAATCATGATGAAAGCCAGCTGAAGATCTACTTTCAAAGTAATTAATTGGAAGATCTATGTAAACCAAACATATTTAGCTTTTTTGAAAGTCTGAAACTGATTTTCTTAATATTGCCTATGCAGAATAAGAAGCATCCTCCAGTTACCAGCACATCAGATTTTGCAGAGACCAGAAACAGGAAAGAGTTGTTTCATATACACAGACTAATGGAAAAGAAGGTACAATATGTGTCTATGAAGTTGGTATACAACACTTTAAGAAATTAGCATGTTTCTTAGAAATGCAACAATGATTTACACCAACAAAAAGATATGAAAAGAAATTCCACTAATCAAGATTTTTCAGTATACAGATCAGAAAATTTTGTGTACTTGACAGAACTCCAAAAATAAGTTGATGCACTTCACACAAGTCTAAGTTTTGCTTCTAATCCCATGTAAACTGTGAATTTAACTAGGATTCTAAATCAAAGAAACAAGTGAAGGCAGAGACAAAAAAGGGAAGTTATTGGAACCCGAATGCAACAAGACGTCAAATGTCACAAGACATTACTAGCAGTGACAAAAAGACAATGCTAGCTAGCATCAGAAACAAATCTACTACTGTTGCCACAAGTGAAAAAAAAAATGGTATGTAACTTCCTGTTTACAGAAAAGTAATAGGCTTAGTGCCAAGCAGACTAGGTTTATCTATCAGTCATGAGCCTGTGTGACAAAAAAAGGAACTTTCAGAGACTGACCACCACAACTAACTTAGATTCAACAATCACAACGAACAAGATTAAGAGTTTTTCATATACCTGGAGACATCACAGTCTGCTATAATTGCCCACAAAGAATAGCAATTAAAGAAAACACTGTGTAGAACACATAAATGTTCATCCTAACCACAATGCAAAAACTGTAATGCCCACATAAATAGACGACTCATAATTTTGGGGGCATTACCAGAGGAAAAGAACATAGGAAATCCCTACAGCTAACAAATAAATCTCTCCTAGCTTTTCATCTTGTTGAGTATGTAAAGATCTCAGCTCTTTGTATCTGCTTCTCAAATTGGAAGGAACATCCAATATTCTTTCAAAGAAAAGAAAAGATTAATAAAGATTTATATTAAATTTTTCCCCATTTATGCCTAATATGTTGCTCTATGAAAGTCCTTTCAGTGATTGTTTCTCAAAGATTCTTGAGCTTTTTACTAATTTCTTCATCTTTCCCCAAATAAGACCATACCACTAATTAATGGATGAAATTCAAGTACTGCAACAGAACTTTACTTTCCATTTTCAATGTACCAAGCTGTTATTTTCCAACACTGGTTGGAAGACATGGTAAAACAACAAAAGCACGAAACATTTGACACAAAAATGGGAGGTTTAAAGCTGAAAATAAATATTCTACACTGAATAGTCTGATGAGCTGTAATTACAAAACATATCATAAAAGACATAGTAAGTACTTCTTCAAACATAGATACACCTTATTATGAAACACATAGTAATTATTATGAAACACTGGTAGTGAAACATTCATTAGAATTGTTATGAAATAGAAATCTTTTTAATAAGATGCTCTAGGTGGAACCTAATAATTTAGTGGCATATAGTCCAAGAATTTCATGGCACCGGGACTGAACAATACATCACCTTTTGTGCAATACCTAAC
Organism: Podargus strigoides; assembly: GCA_028020825.1. NCBI lineage: Eukaryota > Metazoa > Chordata > Aves > Caprimulgiformes > Podargidae > Podargus > Podargus strigoides. The sequence goes on along the minus strand of CM051619.1, from coordinate 45,276,892 downwards.
TTATAATCTGTACTGAAAATACATAGTCAGTACTATGCTGCAAAGTCCTCTTCATTACCACATTTCAGTTAGTAGTATCTTCCTTTACATGACAGATACATTTAGTTAATTAAATTCTCAAAAGGCTCTTTTACTTTTGATTAATGTTCTTTTAAGTTAGACCTGTTTCCCTATATGAACTAGTGTTAGAAAATGCTATCATACAGTATTAAGTCATTCCGCATTATGAATAAAATTTGTAGATTGTCTTACATGATCCTGTATTTTTTACTTTTAAATGTGTTATCAATATTCGACTGTACAAGAGGTATTAAAAATCTCTAGATCTGAAGGCTGATATAAACTTAGGCATAAAAAGGTATTTTATACAACTCTACAAAAAAAAACAAATTCCTCTGCTCAGTATAAAACATATTTCATTTTGCTTTATAATGAAGATAATAAGGAATTTATGGTGCTGGTCACAAAAACAGACAAGTGAAAATAAGTTCAGCAAAGCCGGTTTACTATGTGGCACTGTTTTTTAAAAATAATTATTCTTTCCAGTTCTACTCATAAGATCAAGTGACTGAATAACTTCATTAAAAAAATAAGACTTCAAGAAAACTTATCTTTCCTACAAAATATGACAAGAGACATCTTCAAAGCATAAGAACTCAGCCATACAACTCCCACTAACACTACTGGGAGATGTCAAAAGCACAGTGCCTCATGCTGAAAATGTCCTCCAGTGATAACAATAGGGTTAAAACTTTTGGACATACACATAAATATTTTACATTAGGTGTTTCACAAGATAACATTTGTTATTTTTGCTCAACTGTCCTTTCAGAAGTACCAGTATCACAGGACCACCTCAGAAATGAGTTTACTCTGTGGTTATACAGTCCACTAAAAATCTACTGTTCTTTTAAGAAACTTTCAACATAAGTCTGGCTCTTAAAAGCAGACCTTTAAAGACAGCACACAAGCAAAGTTTTTCATTACAGAACATGTTTCAGTGCAATCTATATTACTTCAGTATCTCATGTACTTCATGTACAGGTAATCTTGTTAAACTACTTTTAAACCAATCTCTAAAAATATTACCTTTCCCCTTAGTAGAGGAATGATACAACTTCTCCAAAATGAAGCGGATAGTATCAAAGAAAGATGGAGAACCTTGGTTTCAACTACAGCACAATAGGAAAAGAAAAATATGAAGATTCTACTGTGTACCACATAACGAAATCATAAAAATCTTGGGGCTGAGATTGCATTATCTAGTCAAACATATGCTTCTAAAAATCATTGCTATAGAAAAAAAAATTAAAGTTATTAAAGGGATAAAAGCTAATTTAGTTATACATATTTGATTTAAAAGAATATTTAAAAGTGACTACTAGGAGGGATCAGCAAAAGAGATCACATTTACACCCCTAGGAATTGCTGATTTATTGTTCTGGATTTTTTTTGCTGTCACAGCAAAAGTCAAATTTACAACATATAAGGCTACATTTCTGTGAGCATTTGGAGTGAGTCCTAATTACTTGAAAAGGAAAAGGGAAATATAATGTGCATTTTTGACAAAAGATGCTTTCCTGCTTGTCTACGTTGAATAAAACAGATAAAAAAAGTGAGCTCTATATCTCAAATCAATTTATAATTTAGCAATTGTTGTATTGAGATCCTTAACTCCAAAAGCTCAACTAAACATGCTTTCAAATACATTTCAATCTGGAACTTTAAATTATGTGAGGTATTTCAGGGATTTTACCTAACATAAAATTAAAAACTAAATACTGTCACCCTACTTCTAAGATACTAATCTACATAAAGTAACTTTTTTTGTAACAGAGGCCCAATTCGGACATCTAGGATTAACATGGGCAGCTAAGTACTCAATTTCGGACTAAGCACCGTAAGATCAAATGAAATCAGGCTAAAAAAATAAAATATGTCAACCTCTGTCTTTCTAAACACAGTAAAATTAGGAAAAGACATTTCGTAAACTTTCTAGTGTCTCTAAATTTGTAAATAAAAGGAGAAAGCTGGCTAGCGTACTCAAGACTTAATGACATAACAAGCTGGAGACTTAGTATGGCAGTGGAGAAAATTAATAGTGAGAACCCTCATTAATTATTCTTCTACACACCATGAAGTTAAAATATAAGAGAATGAAAGTAAGAAAATTTTTGTGACTTTTGACAATTATTAGTAAGAAAAAGATGATAACAATTGCCAAAAAAATCACAAAAGTTGACATGTTACCTGGCTATGACAAAGAGCACACAACTGACACCCAAGTAAGCCAGCAGAATATACATCCAGATATCAGGGGAGAGAGGATTCAGGAAGGAGAAGACGCCCGGGTTTGTACCATTGGGCTTGCGGTACAAAATACTTATTCCAAGAGTCATAAAGGGCTTGGAAAAGTCGATGACCTTCTCTCGAACATAGGTAATTGCCAATGGTGCAACTGCAAGGTCAGCTTTCTGTTGACAGAAATAAAAACAAAAAAGAGAAACACGCCATAAGTCAGAAGAAACAGGTTGAAGCAGACAATCAGATTAGGCAAAACACAAACTTGACATGCAGAAGGTTTGTTCTTGTACTAGGTAGGCTGAACTTTAAAACTCTCTTCTCTCTGTAAGTAAGGAAAAATTTATTCTTCCTGTTTGCTAGACTGACATTGCAGTATTTAGAGAAAATTAAATATGCTATTACAGTAATAGAAACAAAGAAAAATGTTGCATTGTGCAGAAAACATGAACATCCATTATCACGTCTTCTAAAACTTTTAAAACTGTACATATATGTACATACGTCTTCTCATTGTCATTCCTTCACTGTGCCCTTTAGAAACTAATATATTTGTGAAGAAGATGTGAATATGCTTGTACAAGTGTAGGGAAAGGGCCAGGAAGCAGTTTTGCTTATTTTAGCATAAAAGTATTGGTACAGAATGAAGAACATTTTAAAATGGTTAGTGCTACACCTGAAAGGTTGCTACAGGGAGTAAGTTCTAACAAAGTACAACTGTCCTTACTAGTTTACAGAAATCATTATAAAACTTGCAGATAACTGACTGTTAATGAATTGCAGCATTTAAAATTAAATCATACAATAGAATCTATTCTGTCAATTTACATTTAGTTTTTATGGCAATAATTCATAGGAAATTAGTAAATGATCTATACTATTTTTTATTCAAAACTTAATGGAAATCATAGTGACAAGAAATCTACAACATCTATGTTTTGATCTCTGTCAACAGCTCGTGAAAGACTACCATGCACGTGTGTATGTGTATGTGTATGTGTATGTGTGTGTTCATATGCAAGTGCACGTACGAAAGACGGAAGTTCAGAGCAAGAAGTTATACAGTAGAAGACTTGGCAAGCTGTAAACTAAGAATTTCTTGCGAACTATATGTAAATATAGGTATGTAATGACAGAGATGGTATAGCTAGAGTGAAATACTACTGTCTAAGTAACATAGGTGCAAATAACACTATCAAGATCCAGAGATTTTATTCCCAATAAAATCTTATAAATTCATACGTTTATATATTTTATTTTGCTCAGTTGATATTGTGTATAATGCGTAAAAGTTGAAATCCCATACAATGTTATAGCTGTTCAATGTTGCTTTTTTTTTGTTGTCTCACCTTCCACAAAGTTCTGCTATAGTCTATTGTTATTATGATCATTTATCATATCATTAGATCTACCCTAGTAAAGTGTTTCTATGTTACAATGTGAAACTCTGTTAGCACTGTTCATTTAATCTGGTAAGGATTTACTGGTCAAAAACATAACATATGCTGCATTTCCATTGGTATTCAGAACTTACAGGTATTAATCAAACCAGTGAGGCTTCATTTCACAGCATCTGAGTTTTTATAGATTACATATTACTGATGATATTCCAGCTGATGTAGAAAGAAAACAGGAAAGTAAGAAACTAAAACTAATTTGGATTAAAAGTTATAGGTCAAAATGTAGAAGTCTGGGAAACATAACAACTCAAGCTATTAGTATGAGAGGCAACTAGCAGTCCTTAACCTAAGAGTCTGAAGCCAAATAACTAGAGACTGTCAGAAGATGCAGCTGCTCAAAGACAGAGAAAACAGACCTTTTGGAAGGCTATTGGCAGTTGTGAATTTTGATCTCAAAACATGAACAGAGCTTTAATGAAAAACTAATAATTTAACAAATACTACAGGAAATCCAACACTTGGTCATTAGATTACCAAAAAAATGGTATCTCCAGTGGAGCAAAGCTTGAGGGAAGTAGCAGATGAGATCAGAAAAATAACTGAACAAGGAATAATGCATGTCTTATATGATAAAATAGGACAATCAAATATTGCAACCCGGGAGGCGCAGATCCAAAATATAGGTCAATATCTTGATATCTCAGGATTTTCTTCAGAGCTTTAGTAACTCTGTTTCAGTATTCTTGAACTAGTATACCAAAATAAGAACAAAAATTAAGCATCTCAAATCCAGAGTCTTTATGACTGAGGAAACTAAAAACTGCTAGAATGACTGACGTAAAAATGTAATACTACCATATGTAACCACTTTTTGCTAATTAGATATGTTATCTCAAAAATATTAAATTCTCTTGGCAATTATTAAATTCTGAAATGGCACTACTTGAAAGTAAGAGAAGTAAGGGGCAAAGTTTCCAGAAGTACAGTACTAGAGTCTCCTACACTCTACACAATGAAGAAATACAAGTAAGAGAATTCTCAAGATGAATTGGAGAGGAATGGTGTAAAATTAGGATTTTATCAATCTACGTTTATCAATATTTACGAATACATCCTAAAATGGCTTTCTGATAAGTTCCATAACAAAGAATATTTGTCTCATTTGGCAATGTTGTATGATTCCAGTTTTTTTAGAATGAACGCATGTATGATTCTATTCAACTAGACAAAAACGTGTGGAATCCTTCCTATAATAGCTTTTAAATAGGATGGAGCATATCTTTTGATGAACATAGCAGTGTCTTGAACTGATTTTTCATATTGTTTTGTATTTGTTCCCTTGTTATTCTCTGAATGTTTAGTCAAGGAAAAATACTAGTATTAAAATCAACAAGAACTCTGTAGTTAGTTAATTTACATTATTTCCTTTTCTTCAAGGCTGGTAAACCTAGGAATTTTTATAGTCCATTCTCATATAGCTATGCCAGCATGGATTAGATTAATAAAATGAAGAGATGTAATATGAGTACCCATTCAAAACAGTCACAAAGTTTCTATCTGTTGATTTATAAGACACTGCTTCACTAAAGTGTTTTGAACCAACTTTTTTTTAATCAACAGTTACACAAATTATATGTAAGAGTAGAGACAGGAAGATGGATGAAAATAAATTGCAACAATAAGAAAATCTCAGCCTTAATTCTTATCACCTCATTCTAGCAGAGTTTTTCACAAAGAGCTCTTCAAATTGTTAGAAGAGCAAGATTCACATGCCCATAGAAATGTCAAACTGCCAAAGACAATATTTACAAGACAGTGTAGACATTGTGGCTCACGGTTCAGGAAAGGGAGTCTTCCATTAGAAAAAAAATATAAAAATTTATGAGAGTACTTAATTAAAGTGTTGCAGTTCTTTACAGTGATCACATTCTTTTTTTCCAAAATTGTATTTTTGTACCAGAGATATTTACTAAACAGGAAAATTACTCGACAACACGCTCCAGTGTAGCTTCCTGAAATAAAATACAGAGGTAACATTTATTTCTTGCTTGTAGCTAACATTTCTATCATTATACTTTCCAGACTTACCACAACTGGTAAGAAGTGGTTTTTTTCCAGTTGTTAAATCTCTGTGCCACCTAGACTTTCAGTTACTGCACTCAGGCCAAAAAAAAAAAAATCTCACACTTTTCAATTTTGAAATAAATTCTGTTCCCAAATATATGGGGTTTTACAAATTGTTTCAGTGAATTCATTTCATCATGCAGTCAAGTTTGACTTGTGTAAAATTTGACTTGCTCCCATTTTCTGTGTCATTTTGTCAGGTGCAAATTTTTACAAGAGAATAAAATTTATTAATAACATTTTTTTATATCATTTGTATAGGAGTATATCACTGCAGGATATAATACTTTTTATTGATTAACAGTTTCCAATTGACAACTTCTGGAAAACTATCATTTGATCAGCTTAATTAATTAATGGGATAAACCCCATTTAAATGGACAAAACCAATCTCTTGTACACTCATCCCCTCCACGTGCATTTCAATACAGCCATCAGAAGGACTAGACTTTATTTTAAAAAGAATCCACAGACTGAAATTCTCAATGAATCAATAAATTCTAATGTCTCAGGCTTTAATTGAAGTTGATAATTATTATAAACAATGTCAAAAATGGTCTTTTTTAGAGAACCCCATCAGATATGATATAAAACCAGAAGTGTTTTCATATTGTGTACATTCTCAAAACTATATAACATGCAATAGTTTACATGTGCAATTATTATGAAAGAACGGCTAATAAAGTACATATTTTATTACCTAAAATATTGTCCCAAATCTAAGGAACAAAAGTGTTAGCAGGGTTTTTATGCACCAGATCCTAATTTAGTTCTGTTCTACCTAGGGTATATGTAAGCTAACTCATTTGAAAAACTTGTGTTTATCTAAATTCAATAAAGCTTATTCAAGCTCTAGGCATTATGTAAATACTGAAGATACCAGGATAAACTTATTAACAATCAGCTTTAATAAAATTAGAATGCAAATCCTAAGGAAAAAATCTGTGGTTGTTGAGTAAAAATGTTTCTATATTTGTAAGATGAAGTCTATGAAACACTTAAAAATGTCATTACTGTTATAATTTATTCCTTGTATTATGTGAAGCTCTGCTTCATTCTGGAGACAAGGACCAACAGAGAGGTACAAATACATAATGAATAAGAACACAAATATAACAAGAAAACAATATTGATCAGCATGACAGGCGGATATAGACAAATTCCTAGACTAACTACTGACCAACTAAAAAGTGGATAGATAAGTAACAACATTTGTGGATAACACTAAGTTATTTGAAGTAGAAAGACTATAAAATAATTGCTTCATGTCAAAACAAAAAGAAGTGGAGGACAGTGAATAAAACAAGCTCAGAATCACAGAATCACAGAATAGCCTTGGCTGGAAGAGATCTCTAAGGTCAAGTCCAAGCATTAACCTAACCCTGCCAATTCACCACTCCACCATGCCCCTTAGCACTTCATCTACATATTTCTTAAGAACAAGAAACACGGAAATTATTCTTTACATTAAGTATAATTAAGCTGTAAAAACCCTTGCTTTCAGAACCTGTGAAAACTCCTTAATACTATTTTATAAAATAAAAAAACCAAAACCACTCTATCTCATAGCTCAGTAAGGCCCTATCTTCAGCTCACTGCTGATGGGGTAAATACCACTACATTCTGCTCATACTCACACAATCTTTTTGACATTTCTTGTTGGCTAAGGATGAAGTCAGGATACTGGGCAAAATTAGCTTTTACTATAAACAGCTATAAGGAGGGGAGGGGGGTGCACATGCATGCAGACACAGTTTTGCATTAATCGTTACATCTCTTACCTATCATTATAAAACTATGAAGGATACACCGCAGCATTTTGCTTCCAATTAAGTTTTACATTTCAGTCATACCTTCTCACTTGAACATGTTTCTTCACATATTTTTAAGAGGGAGTAGCTCACAGAAAAATATGGATTTTTTATGTTTATTTTCAAAAATAGATTTTGCATTGATTTTTACACTATAACCCATGACAGTTTAGCTAAAATTCATGCATTAGATGGAGGGGATTACAGGCCATGCATGTCTGCACAGAAGGGTGCGTGTTTAGAATCACAGAATGGTTTAGGTTGGCACACTACAGAACAATTTTCTTAAAGATATCTCAAACTGATAAACATTTAAATATAGCTAATAATTCAACAGAAGTTCTACAGATAACACAATATAAAGTTAGATACAGGACCATAATGTCTAGATTTGAACTGTGCCGTTTCTCAGTCTCACAAAGCATGGTTGGTACAATGGTGCTCTTTGCTGGTTCCTAGTTATAATTTTCTGATGCAGGCACACCTGAATGACATCTGAAATCATGTCTCCACTGTTATCTAAGCTGCTACTGCTCTTTCAGCAAAACTCTGTCACATTTATGCATCTCTCTAACAGCATTAGTCCATGGAAGAGCAGTGATGCTGTGCTTATGTGGTGGCTTTTCCTACAACATAAGTTTAGATCTTAAACTAGTTTTGCTTTTACATTTGATTTATGAAATACTACAGTATTATATACAGGAGAGGCTGAGGGAACTTGGTCTATTTAGCTTGGAGGAGGCTGAGGGGAGATCTCATTAATGCTTATAAATATCTAAAGGGTGGGTGTCAGGAAGATGAGGCCAGACTCTTCTCAGTGAAGAGTGACAGGACAAGAGGCAATGGGCACAAACTGGAACACAGGAGGTTCAATCTAAATATAAGGAAACACTTCTTTACTGTGAGGATAACAGAGCACTGGAACAGGCTGCCCAGAGAGGCTGTGGAACCTCCATCTCTGGAGACATATAAAACCCATCTGGACGTGTTCCTGTGTGATCTACTCTAGGATCCTGCTCTAGCAGGGGGGTTGAACTAGATGATCTTTGGAGGTCCCTTCCAACCCCTACCACTCTGTGGTTCTGTGTGATTCTGTGATTTGAATAGAGAAGTTGTTTCATTAATTTTCTCCAGGTAATTTAACTTCTATTAAATGGGGCCAACACCAATGATCAATATTTCTGAATCAGAAGAGACAGAATAAAAATGTAGACGCATGAATTTACCTAATAAGAGAGATAAGTCTCAATGGAAATTACCTCTGCTATTGGAGAATTCTAATTTTCACATATTTTTCACTTTGCCAGACATATACATAAGAACAATAATCCCCATGTTATCTTCTACCATTTTTCACTATCATTATAACAACAAAAGTGATTGTAAAGATCAGATATATGTATGAGAGCATGAAGAATGTAACACTTTTAAGAATACAGCTCTAGCCCTGGATCCAATCAGTTCCTAATCGTTGCTGTAAGCATAGATGATGCTCGAGCTAGAGTTATCTTTTGAATTGTCATTTGAAAAACTTCATGTCACTGCCTTGATGGGCTATGATTCATGTCACTGGAAATACAGTGCAAATGAACTTCAATTATTCACTGTACAGTTTTTATTATTTTATATAACTGAGTGCATTAGCCAGGAACGTACAAATTGCTAATAATTATAAATGGGGATTATCCTTAATTCACCCTTGATCTGGTATAGTGCTGGCATTCTTTTGCCAACAGCTTCTCAAGGAACATTTGAAATGATTCCCCATAATTTCTGGAAATATGTGACATGTGATAAAAAAAAGAAAAGAAAAAAAATAGGGGGGTGGGAAGTGGGAAAACATCCTATTTATGAATATGGGCAGTTAGGAATATGATCAAGGTAAGAAACAGAAATTATAAACTAACAGTTTTACCCAGAAAACTATGCTATTTATCATGAAGGATCCTGCCTACTGAAGTCATTTAATATACTTCCTGAATTTCATCTATATTTTAAATAAAATCCTGAGTTATCTAGCAGAATATCAAAACATAGAGTATGGATATTGTTTCAAATATTAAGTTCACTTCTTTCACAATTCACTGAATTAAATAAGACTGGTAGAATGACAAAAGAGAAAAAACAGAAATGGAAAATGAAGAAAGGTTATTTTCACGTAGCAAAAGAAAAGGCATTTAAAAAGAAAAAGGCTCATTAGTAGTGATTAAAGTTGTGATTAAACAGCTCCCTGAGTACAGATAATCAGAAAAATTCCAGAGATCTCAGAGCACTTATTGAGGAGATCCTACTCTGAAAGTCTCCTACCACTTCTGGTGACAACTTAAAAATGTTCTTAGAATGTTTCACTTGGTTTCTTTGGGAAACATAGTATGTGATCAGCTCAAAAGATTGTGTAATAATCATAGAATCATTACAATTAGAAAGGACCTTCAAGATCATCAAGTCCAACCATCAAAGATCACAGAATCACAGAACAGCCTTAGTTGGAAGAGACCTCTAAGATCATCAGGTGTAACCTAACACTGCAATTCACCACCAAACCATGGCCCTTAGCACCTCATCTACACATTTCTTAAATACCTTCAGGGATGGGGACTCCACCACTTCCCTCTGCAGCCTGTTGCAATGCCTGACAATCCTTTCAGTGAAATTTTTTTTCCTAATATCTAATCTAAACCTCCCCTGGTGCAACTTCAGGCCATTACCCTTTGTCCTATCACTAGCTACCTTGGAGAAGAGACCGACCCCCACCTCACTACACCCTCCTTTCAGGCAGTTGTAGAGAGCAATGAGGTCTCCCCTCAGCCTCCTTTTCTCCAGACTAAACAACCCCAGTCCCCTCAGCCACTCCTCGTCAGACTTGTGCTCCAGACCCTTCACCAGCTTCATTGCTCTTCTTTGGACATGCTCCAGCAGTTCAGTCTCCTTGTAGTGAGGGGCCCAACACTGATCACAGTATTCAAGGTGTGGCCTCACCAGAGCTGAGTACAGGGGCACAATCACCTCCCTAGTCCTGCTGGTTAGACATTTCTGATGCAAGCCAGGATGCCATTGCCCTTCTTGGCCACCTGGGCACACTGCTGGCTCACATTCAGATGGCTGTCGACCAGCACCTCCAAGTTCTTTTCCACTGTCAACCAACACCCCCAGGTCCTTTTCCACCAGGCAGCTTTCCAGCCACTCTTCCTCAAGCCTGTAGTGCTGCATGGGGTTGTTGTGACTGAAGTGCAGGATCTGGCACTTGCCTTTGTTAAACTTCATACAGTTGGCCTCGGCTCATGGATCCAGCCTGTCCAGATCCCTCTACAGAGCCTTCCTACCCTCAGGCAGATCAACAATCCCACCCAACTTGGTGTCGTCTGCAAACTTGCCGAGGGTGCACTCAATCCCCTCATCCAAATCATTTAAACAAGACCAGCCACAGCACTGAGCCCTGGAGAACACCACTTGTGACTGGCCTCCGACTGGATTCTCCATTCTCCACAACTCTCCAGGCCCAAATAGTCAGTCAATTTTTAACCCATTTATTAATCACATTTATTAAGAAAAAATGTATGCATTATTTTCTCAGTGTCTTACTGTAATATTAGAAATATTGGTGGGCCTTGCTTTACTAAACACAGACTTCGCTGAAGTCCCTTACTCTTTGGAAAACATGCTCACTCTCAATTGCTCTTTTGTTGAAAAATGCATCTTCAGTCTGCACTGTCCTCGAAATCAGTAACACACTCCTTGTCCACAATTTAATAGGGGATTCACATATACACATCTGCTATGCTCCTCACGGAATTAATACATATATTTTGCACACTTGACCTAAGCTTCTGGTTTAGAATTTCTTTGGCATTTTAGATTACTGAGTTTTTTTATATCCCTGGCATCTTTTTATGGCTTTCTGCAATACCTTCTCCTGCACTCTATCTGAAATTTCTTTTCTACATAACATTTACTCTGAGTTAGGACGTCTTTGTACATTTTAATATGGGAATATCCTATAAAGCCTTTCTAGCGAGTGACTAAGTAAACATGCAAATTAAGTGTTGTCTTGTAAGTGAGTATAGAGATCAAAGTTTGGCTGTTGGTTTGAAGTAGTAGTAAGGCTGTAGTTGCTAATAATCCTATGGTCATGTGGAAGACCATCTCTTTGATCTTTCACCTTAAAGCAAACCAAAAATAAAAGATGCATAGTATGGCATATTTGAGGGAATTATGTTCATAAATTCAGACATGCAAGATAAAAACCTGTAGGGAGGTTCTGTAGGCCTAGGAATACATTCAGTTTGCTTGAAGTGAAAAATAGAAGCTCAAGTAACAAGATACATGGTTAGTTGCTTGCCAGGGAGACACCTGCTGCTGCTTATTTAGCTTGGGACAAATGACATTGGAAATAAAACGTCAGAGCACTTGCAGTTGTGGATTAATGATTTAGCGATTAGACTGAAAGGCACAAAAAGCATGAGTGATATTTTCTGGCATATTACAATTTATCATAATAAATTATCCTATAGACCCTAGGACAGATTTCAAACAGAAATAAAATGCTACTGTAATAAGGAAAAGAAAGCATGTGAACAATAATAACTGCAAGATAATATGAATATTTAAAACAGCAAACTTACACATGAAAAATACGTTACAGGCACTCAAGAGCTGAAGAATTATGGATACTTCATTGTGACAGAGAATGACTGGAAGGAGTTGGAATACTATTTAAATATTAAATAATGTGAATTAGTAGCTTTGTTTAAAGAAAGAGTTGTGCTGGAAAACTGCCAACATAACAAATGTAATTAATGATGATTACTGGAAATTCAGAGAAGAATGGTTCAGCATAGAACAGTAATTCTTAATCTGCAAGGTAAATAAATGTATACCAAGAAATAAAAATGCACTCAGAACAGATGGCCTTCAAATGGCTAAACAGATAAATCAGGAAACAAAACATAAGACAGCTGAAAATACCAGCAGATAAGAATAAGAAAACTGAAATATAAACAAGTAGTACTTTAAACATAGATAGCAGTGAAAAGAAGAAAATTTCGTCTTCTTTTTTTAAGTAGATAAAAGCAAAATAAAATTTTGAGATACTAGAAAATAACATTTTAAAACTTCAGCAGAGATCGGCAGGCATTCAGTTTAACATCTGTCTATATTCACCAGAATTGCTGGCTCAAGTATCAACTATACCATAACTGCAGACTTGCCAAAACACTACATGGTTTATGGAATGTTACCCCTCAAAACACCATCTCCCCAAAGGATTACAGTTCAAATTTATGTTGTATATAGAAAATGATTAGCATGACTAAAATTTTCATTATGTGACACCTTAGGTTCAGTTGCAGATCTTAGCTTAGACCTAAGATGTCAAAAAAATGTAAGTAAGTCTCACAGTTTGTCAAAAACATAGCCTAAATTTTATACTATACATGTATTAAATAACAACTTAAGTTCCACTTTTGCAGTGCAAACCTGCTCAATGTATCCCATGTAAACTCATACAAGGAAAGAAGTAATTATTATAAAAAGTGTGAAAGTTTTATAGTTGAATGGGACATTTTGTCATGAAATCTATAATGAACCAAAAAGACTTGGAAACTCCAAAATCAAAATAGATTTATGAATTCAGTGGGCGAAAACCATTCAAAGACTGGTAAAATGGTACAGCTTCTGCTGAGCTGAGTACTCATGACAACATTAATTCAAACTAAAACCCAACGAGTGGTTGGTGAATGTTCAGAATTTAGTATATTTTATTATATTTTGTATACTGAGCTGAGATTTCCTCAGTGTGTTAAGGATATAACATTAAAATATTTCGCTGGAATATAATTTATTTAGATGACATTTTACCCACAAATTCAGAGTTTTTCCAAACAAGTTTTCTTTAGCCTTACTTCTAGACCTTATTAAACTCATTTTTGAATGTGAAAGTTGTCGTGTGTTTTTTTCTTTTCTATGATGATGAAGTGCTGGGGTCTGAACCCCAAGCCCTGAATTAAGGTTGACATATGGGTGGTCCCCATGGCCCTTTAAGAGGAGGGGATGAGTTTGCCTTTTGGCTTTCCTCCAAGGTGCGGCTGGCCTTGTAAGGAAAGCCCTTGGGTAAACAAGCCCCAGGTGCCCTGCATTTTGATAACAAGTGCCAGGTGTCCTGTTTGGGGATAAAAGCTGGGCCCACTTGCAGGAAGGGTTGGAGAGTCTGTCTGTGGAGTGGATGCACTTCACAGAGTTTCCTGTTGGGGAAGGACCTTCTGACTCCTCATGCAACTGGATCGCAGTCAGGTCTGGCACATACAAACACGGGCTTTGTGGGGAGGCAACATGGAGTTACCTCTATCATATGTAATCACCTTATTGTCCTGGTTGTCTTCCATTTTCTCCATGGGTTACCTTGTGTGTCTATTTGTTCCATCTATTATGGGTCATGCTGTGTTGTTTCTGGAGTCACTGGGGTTGATGTCTATCATTTGTGATCTGTCTGACTTATTTGTACCCCCAGTGATCCTCTATATACTGACCCCTTTATGCAAAATAGAATCCACTTACTGGATTGTTTTTCTGCTGTTGGCTATGTCCTTTGTACTGGGCCTACTAATTGGCAAAACAGATGAATAGATGTGGTAACTTCAAGAAAAAACAGACAAAATACATGATGTTTTAGGTTGGACTTGATGACCCTGGAGGTCCTTTCCAACCGTAGTGATTCTATGATTCTATGATCTAAGAAACAAGATGGTTAATTTAAAACAAGATTTGTAAGATAATTTATCTTATGCTATTAGCCTAATAAAAAAATATTTTATCAAACTATACAACCAGATGAAAGACAAGAGTTCTGTCCAAACAGCTAATTATCTATTTAAATGTACAGAAAAATTAGGTACACAAAAAAAACACCCTTGTTATGAGGGCATTGTTAGCAAAATTACTATTTTCTTTCTTAAAGAATAAAGGTTCTCAGACAGCTGTTTTTTACATTATAGTTTTGCATAGTAATCCTTATTTTTTCCAGCTCCTAATACAAACATTATAGGTGACAGGGATAATAAAAAAAAAAATAATAATTGGGAAATAGCATCATTCTGTGAGAAAACAGCTATGTTTATTTGCATAAACAAGGATCAGCATCAGAAAAATCTCACTATACTTTATTGAGAGAGGAATTTATCTACTCACATTTACTGACAGTAATTAAAAAAAAAAAAAATTAAACACTGAATGAATAATGTAGCAAGTGCAGTCCAGATATAATTTTGTAAAGACAGACCTCACAATTGCTTCAAGCAAGGCCTAAGTGTGAGCTAACACCAAAGGGCAGACACCTGGGCTCTTATTCAAGCTGCTTTTCTGAACTGGAGTAGAGCAAGTGATGTGATCTAAGGTATTCCCATGTTTCTAGTTGCTGTTCCATTAATGAAAGGGTCTCCCATAGGTCTTACATCTGCTAACACTATGTGGGTGACTTGGACATCTTAAGAAAGCTCAAGTGGCACCAGACTCATCTGGGCTGTTGACTTAGTCCATAGCAGTTTAAACTCCCATCACAGCCAGTGAAGGTCTAATCAATACAGATGATGGAGTCTAAAGAACAATTCAGTTGACCAAGCTCTCAAAAATTTAGTTTCCCTGGATATGTCTACTTCATAAAAGACACTTTGGATGGCCAACATGTCCTCGAATGTTCAGCTCTAGAATAGGATGGATGTCCTCTGTTACATCTGCTGTCTTATACAGATGTTACTGAGATCATGGAGCATCTAACCTGAATTACTCCACTGGACATAGCTTTAGATGATAAATCAAATTTGTCTCTTGGCTCTGACATAATTGTTTTCACTAGCTGTCTACTGGCTAAACAGAGCTAGTGCTCCAATAGACACCTTTTACCAAAACATTCATTTTGACATTTTAATCCTGAACTTAGTCGCTTGCAGCTGGTTTTCCCCTCTGAGGTACAACTTTCTAATCTGTGGAATTGTTCCTGAGGTTAAATTGATGTTCTGAGGCCTGATGTAAGATGTCAATTAGGTTCTAAAAATGTATCTGGAAAAAGGACTAAATATCTAAATTCTCCATTCTCTTTGAGGACATCTGCACTAGAATTCCCTTGAATTATTAGTACCTTGTTTATAACACTGTGAGTAAAGGTAGGCATTGTCAAAAGTTACCTTTCGCATCCATTGCACGTGAGCTACCCAGTTTCATAAAACTACCGCATCATTTACCCTCTCAAATTTCATGCTTTTCAAAGATAAGCCTCATTTTTTTAATGAGCCAAAATTAACAACATTACCATAAATTTAATTATCTATCTCGGCAAATAATTTGACATGCATAGAAGACAGTCATCAAAATTGTAGCTATTTAATATGTTAACGGACACAAGTCGAAGATAACACTTCTCTGAATAATGAAAATCTGCCCACTATTACCAGCGCTTTAGAATAATATTATTTATAGGAAAAAAAAAAAAATGTATATTTAATGTGCTCAGCACAGCATTGATTTAAAGGAAAGCAGAAGAGGAATTTTTTTTCTTAATGTTGATGATCAATTGCAAATTTTAGTATACAACTTCTTTGTAAAAAAAAAAAAAAAAAAAAAGTCTTTTTTTAAACTGGTTCATGTATTGTACTTAGGTTTTCCACAGTTAGTGTATATAAAGAAGGAAAAATCCTTCAAACCCAAGAAATATAAAAAACCCACAACTGATATCCTCATAATAAAGAAAGATTTACCACTTCAAGAATGTAAAAACACATTTTTTTTTAAAGCCAAACTTTAAGAACTAAAGTTTAAAATGTTACTAAATAGAATACTGTAGTCATGTGTATCCAGTTTCCCCTTCTAAAAATGCAAATAAGTATCTTCGTGAAAAGCAGAAAACAAAGGAAATTAAGTACTTCTCTGAGTTTCTGTGGATTTGGGGTTTTTTGTTTCGGGGCTTTTGTACAAGTAAATGTACACTGTACTTTCACAAAAGATGCACATTCATTTTGCATATGCTGGTGGAAAGATATCTTACTCTAATGTTGATTCTTTTTCAGACAACAAAAGTTTTTAACTATAGTCTTGACAATTATTTTGCAGCGCTTGACATGTTATAATGTGTTTTAATATACTGTGAGTAGTATCTGTCCTAAGAAGCTTAAATACAATAGTGCAAGTATGGACAACTAAGAACAGCATCAAAATCAGATCAGTATTCTTTTCCTCTAACAGAAGTCTTTTGCTTGTTTACTAAAGTAGAGGAAAATGTTAAACATGTGCATCATTGCCTAGTATCTCACCATTGACATGATATAGTAGCAGGGGAAAAATCATTCCTAAGATATCTAATAAAAAAGTTTTGTTCTAGAATTCTTTTATTTTATCATAGTCAAAAAGTTCCATGATAACAACAAGTCTTTAACCAAGACATCAAAAGCAGAATCTTTAAGATCCTAAATTGACTGAAAATCAACGTATCATCCTAAACTCAACATCTGATCCTAAATTTTTAGTTTTGTCATCACTTATTTTAATTAAATTGGTGAATAGATTTTGTTTCCCTTCATCTATAGAGTACCAAATCCAGAACAATAAATTTCATGTATCATTAATGGATTGAAAAATACCTGCCAAAAGAATTTCTAATGAAAAAATATTTTTTGATAACAACATTTGCTATCAGTAAATTCTCTTAACTGAGAAACAAACAAAAAAATACTCTAATTTAGGATTGATTTCAGAGTCAAATTCTCTGTTGAAATGTAAACAATTGTTACTAACGGTTTCTGCAGAATACAAAAATAAAATATCAAGGACTTTTAATGATACTCACATAATTCAAATATCAATAGTGATATGGAAATAAAGCACTTATAACAGCACTGATATAGCACAATAAGAGAAAAGCATGCACATAAAATGTTATGCCAAACCAAAGAGGAACATGGATTTCAAGAAATGGATTCATGGAACTCTTAGAAGACAGAAACAGGGTCACTGCTGCAGGCAAAGGTACAAAAGAAACATTTGGCCTGAGAGCTATTTTATTGTATGAGCAAAAAAAGAAAAAAAAGGTTAATTTTTTTAAGATTTACAGAAGACATGGCAAGATGTGAACACAAGCTCTATGGAAAGGGAATAAAGAGGAAGACGCCTAAAACTCCCTGCTACTGTCAAATTTTCTGAGATTTTCATTAATGACAGACGCATGGCTAAATTGTCCTGCATTCTATTGAAAATGTCAATTGTCAGACCTTTTGCGTGAAAGTTACAAGGAGGAAGACTATATCTGTCCTCAGGGAGAAGAGGCAAGAGAAACTCCTTAGCCTTTCCTTACGAGGCTCTATATGGCAGGACTTGCTGTAAGTATGAAGAAAACAGATAGAGTCCAAACAACATGATGAAACTGCATTTGAAAAGTGAAGGAAGAAAAAAGAAAAAGACAGAAGAAACTTAAATTCCTTTACTCATATAGATTTTTCTTTATTTCCAAAAAGAAGCAACCAAAAATCTATGTAGCTATTTATTGAAAGCTTTTTTTCACTTCTACACAGTAATACTAAGAGCTTGACTCTAGTCCATCAAGAACAAGCACCTTAAATTAGGGAGGAAGAAAATAGAAGAATAACAAGTTATTGGAGGAAGATGTCTCCAGAACCATTTTAAACTGATTATATAAAAATATGAAACTATTCTCTTATTGAAAGAATAAAATGCATGCATTTTGTATGTAAGCATTTACTAGTAAGATGTTGATTTTTAAATATTTAAAAAATACTGAAGCAAAATACAAAGCCATGTCTAAAGATAAGTCAAAATAAGTTGTGCTTTCCAATTACCCAACTGCATGAGTCTTAACTTCCTTCAAGCTGAAAATCCTACTATTGTTAGATACAACGTAAAGTTCTCATTTAATCCTCATATACAATAAAAGAACAGTCATGATCTAAAAATTGGACCTTATCTATAATTATTTATGAATCATAAAAGATCTGCAAGCCTTAAAGTCTATTTCTAATGCATAAAATTTTTTCCTGTAGAAGAAACATTCAAAGAAAGAGCCAAGAAAAAATAAGGTTATTTTTAATGGTATATAATAATAAAAAATTATTTCCCAGTGAATTTTTCACTTTCATTTACATCTCTGGGAAAGTATAAAACAGTAATTTTTGCCTGTTTCAGAACCCAGTGATAAGAATGTTTTGAAGTCATTTTGGAGCTGTAAAGTAGAATGTCTAACAGAAAAAAGCAAAATTATATATTTTTATTCTATCAATATCTGCTAGTTATAGGGGAACATAATTTACACACTCACACTATATATCTCATACAATATAATACAGTGGCATAACAAGTTTTAGAACTACAGAACAACCAGAAATCTCCAGAATTTATGATTCAGTTCAAAACTGCTTCAATAAATCTATTCTTGAATAAAGTTCTTGAACCAAAGGCAGAAAGTCAGTATAAAGAATACTTCTTTATAAAGAATGCAATTATAAAGGATGCAGATGCATGGATTTTAGGTCCCTTTCCCCCAAATATCTAACACCCTTGTCTTGAATTAAACAGAGAGAAAGGTAAAATATTGAATAAAATATTGCAGCAAAGGAATCAGACTGCTTAACTGGATAAACTTGATTTAAAATGTTTTCATAGGGAAAGTTCATCTATATTTGCCATCCTAGTGCATATTTTGCAGTTATGGAGTCCTCTGTCTTTTCCAACCAGAATTCATTATCATTCAGTTGTCAAAGGGAAGGAATCACAGATCTCATTTTTCATTTTTAGTATTTATCATTTATACAAAAGGCAACTAGTCATTTTTTGGAGACCAGTATCAGAATTATGGCATATGTGAGCACTGAGTAAAACAGCCAAGAAAAAAGAAATGCGAGTAAACTAGAAGACTGAAAACACAAAGCCTGATGTAAAGGTTCAATCTCTGTCCACACTGCAGAATTTCAAGCCTGAGACTGACATGATATGCTGAGCTCAATTGAGATAACATTATCTTCTTCATGTCACTTGCACTTTTGAGCCCAAGCAACCATGTAAAGTGACTGAGCACAGATTTAAACAGTTTATTTAAAAGCTTAGATTTTGTTTGGTACTTTTTATCTTTATAAAAATTGTACATCTTCCTTTCTACACACAAAATATATATAAATTATCCATGTTATTTATTCTTGAATTAGAAATGCTACGAACTACCCATGTAAAGATATATACTATAGTATCCTTTCTTTCTGAACTTAAGTAACCAACAGTTAAAATATAACAGTTAAATTATAACAAGTTAAAATAAATTTTAAAAATATTTGTCAAATGTATACAATGTATACAATGGCAACTTTCAAATGTATACAATGTATACAATGGCAACTTTCAGAACCCTGTCTTTATTCTGTAGTCTGTTTATTTTAATTAGAAACTCTGGTTGAAAAAATGTAGAGAGAATAATTTCACTTTTCCAAAAGAAAAAAACCTTTTTGACACTTTAAAAAATATTCTCCGAGGGGAAAAAAAAAGACAGAAAAGCTAAGGTAATGGGCCAAGTGAAGTACTAACCATATGGGAATATCAAATGTAGTAACTGTCTATCTGGAATTCTCTAAATTCTTGTGTATCAGTTCTGAGGTCTGAATTGTTGCTTGCTAATAAAATGTACCAATAACGTGCAGGCAAATAAAGGGCACAATTGCATAAATAAATTGCATGTATTCAAATAGATAACAAAATAAGAATAGATAAAACCTGAGAAAATTTTAAAGGAAAAATTTAACAATTCAGAAATTGAGAAAGACTAGCAAAAGTCATGATCCAGATTAAGAAATTATGCTACATCTTCCATGATACACTAAGCATAGCATCTGATTTTTTTTTTAATAGTAAACATCGTAAGTAAACATCATTTTAAAAGAAAAAATAATTTTTAACCTAAGTTTAGTTGTATGTTGTCTATGGGAAAAAGGAATACACTTTCCATTCTGTAATATCGAGTGAAAACAATTGGAAAAACTCCTGTTCTACATACTTTGCTGCAACTTCTTCAAATGCATTTTATTTCAAGATTATCTTAATGAATAGCTTAGGAGGCCATACTAGTGCTTGTTCAAGAAAGCTTTAGGGTTGAATAATAAAAGCATACCAAAATGTGATTTTTCTTTGCATCTCAATTGTTATATGCCAAATACTACAATATCCACCTCAACCATGGAAATTTAGTTCTAGATGATGATACTACCTAACAACCATCCAATCTAATAGCTATGCATGCCTATGCATTTATACATGTGTGAAAATCTGCATGTATAGGGATGGATAGGGCATCTCGCTAAATATCTGTTTGTTTTCTATGTATGTGTACTAGGTGTAATACATATACACATTTAAAAATAATATAAATATAATATTCCTACTCTTTCTTTTTGAAAGTGTGAAGCTAAATATAGTCAACATCTGTTGCAACAGCAATGCCAGATTACTATTTACTAGAAAAGCACAAATATAACAACCCTTCTAGTAAATATGAATATTTTGATTAGCACATATTCTACCCATCTGCTGAAATCTTAAAGTAAATTGAAACAAGATTAGTGAATATTTTTCTTCAAATTATTCATGCAGTTTCTGCCATAATTAGGAGGTTTCACTTGAATTAGCTATGAAATAGTCTTCTTCCTATTTGAAATGACAGTGACGTGCAGAATATATTTTATCTCATTCTTTGATCAAATGTCTCTGTATTGAGCAATTTGCCCAAATAAATGCAAAAAGGGGCAATGACATAATTTTCAAATTGACTAAAATTTTTCTAAGAGTCTTAATTCAACTGTCATGACCAACTGGGAAAACATACTTTGAAGGACATGAAGTAATGCCTGCCTTACTAATTTACAAGCAATTGTAATGGTTTCTGTTTTGACACACTTTGTATTACTTTGCTGTTTTGGTATATGTTGATATTTTTGTCTTACTGCTTGCACTTTATTGCTAGTGTTTCTTTGTGTATAACGACTTACGTGTTTACACTACATACACAGAAATTTCTCAGATAAAGTCTCAGATCCACTACCAGAAGAGGAGGCCTTACTTCTATTAAGCAATGAAGATGTATGTTTTGTCATAAAAAAACCCCACCATATATTTTTTCTCAGAAATAAATTCTAAATACCATCTATTCCATATTTTGACTTAGGCATGTGCCACAGAAGAGCTGAATCAGTCTGGCAGAAACAAACACTGCCCATAGGCAAAACTGATATGCAAAATAGTCTTCATATAACAAACAAATTCTACATTATAGAAACCATTGATGTAAATCTATTTGCATTACATCTTTAAACATCTGCATTTTCCAAAACAGTACTGTTTGAATGGTATTATCATAAAATCTTTACAATTTGTATAGATAGAATTGAAATCTAAATGGACAGTAGAAAGCTTCCAAAAGTTAACTCACATGATCCATTAGTTCACGAACCATTCCATTCCATTGTCCGTTGGCATCTTCCTGGGCTCCATATTTTCCATCCTCCACCAGTCTAATCTCATATGAAAATCCAAGGATAGTAGACAGCTCCCTGAGAAGGTCAATGCAATAACCTTCAAATCGATCATTTCCATACAAAGGTTTGTCAGACTTCTTGAACATAACATATGGCTCTTCCTGTAAAAATTAAAGAGACAGAATAGATAATGATTATTGTCACATCTTTCTTTTCTTTTTAACCTGAAGTGGCACACTGTCGTGATATCATTCCCTGTACAAAAAGTTAAAATGAAACGTAGAATCCTTTCAGCTTTTGGTTATGTCTGTCTAAAGTCCTTATTTATCTTCAAACTGAAGTTAGTCAGAAGACCCTCTTTCTCTTTTTTATTTGAAAAAAAAGACACTGTAAACACCATAGACATATCTTCAAGGAATTCATATAAGCACTACATTTAGATGTGGCCCTTAACAAGTTACATTATACATTAACATCAAATGCATTGTTTGGATGGATATTGTTAGCCTCCTAAAATACAGAAACAATATGGTTTTGCAACTGAAAAAAAATAAAATAATCCAAATCCCAAACAACAATCAAATGCTGTAAGTATTAGGTTTTACTCTTTTCTTTGCACAAGTATTTTAGCTGTTTTCTCAATGCTTTCTTAGGTAAATTATATAAAACCCACAGGGCAAGGAAAAAGTCAGTGAAATTACCACTGTTATGTTGCCTCAAGTTATATATACCATTTACAAGACTGCAGCAAAACGAGAAAAACTTAACTCAAAAAGCAAGTTCTATGATATACATTTCATGAAAACTGAATTTATTTTCTATAAAAATTTATCTTCTTATATTTAATTTAAACTAAAACATTGATTTTTTCATAAAGTGATGTGCAAACAGAACAGCAAACAAATTAAAATGATTGGCAGAATATTCATAAGCACAGGAAGAAACAGCATCTAACAAAGTATTGGATTTTTACATGTGTTTCTTAATCTAGGATAACATTGCTCAAATACAAAACTGAAGGGAAAAAGGCAAAAACCAAATGGTAGAGTTTTTCACTATAATATGGCTCCAATATTCAAGTTGTATTTGATAGTTTAAATAACTCAGTCTTTACTCATGTTTTAGACAAGCTTTTTTCATTTTTTTACAATAAGAAAAAAATAAGCACCTGTGACACCTCTAAGGGTGCCTTCTGTGAGAGAGAACTCAAATAAGGAACTGGGAAACTGACTGTAAGACTGAAGACCAGTTCAGCCTGGGTGATAAGGGAGTACAGATTGTATTGGAGGGTGCATGGCCCTGACTCCGAACCACAACAGTTCCAAACCTTAAGACTGATGAAACTGTTGATGTGTCTCAAAAAAAAAAGGACAGCCAAAGGTAATTCTGACAAGGGTCCTCACAGCCTCCAACTCAAAACGAACAAAGGGTTAATGCTACCCTTCCCCCTCTCCCACAAGTGCAAAGAAGGGGGGAAACCACGTCACAAGTGAGAAACTGTCCTGACCAATGAAATCATAAATTGATGACTAAAATCACTGGAAATCTCTGAATCAGAGTATAAATTAAGGTGGCAAAAGTTTAGCTTTAGAGAAGAGGAGAACAAGAAATTTTAACTACATCTCGACTTGAATCCTCTCCAGATGGCCACTGTGATCTTGATTTTTGATTAGCTCCTTCCTCCCCTATGTTCAGGGATGCCTAACATGGTTACTCCCCAGGGACTGAGTGGCCTAAATTTATGTTAGAAAATAATCTTGAATTGAACTAACTTTATGTTAGAAATAATGTTAAATTGAACTGACTGCATGCAGTTGCCTTGTGCTTAAATTGTGAACTTTTTTAAGAACATCACTGATTAATAGATTGAAATAATTGTTAGTACTTGTAAATAAATTGCTTAACCCTCCATTGTGTCTGGGTGAAGATCGAAGCTCAGTACACAACTCTCCTCTTGAAGGAGTGCACTGCGAGCAAACTCACAGTATGACAGCACCACATAAGGTAAGATAAATGTTAGCAGATGCAATTACTGCACCAAACACAAGTCTCAATGAATAATCAGATAAACTCTACAGCGTAGCTTAACAAAATTCATACAGCCTTAGATCTCCAGATCACCACTCAGCGAGGTTAAAGGCACTTTGTTCTTACAGGCATTTGACAGCTTTAATAAGGAGTTGTCAGCATTCCTGACGCAAACATCTCTCTTGTAGTGTCTCATGATTTAAGCTTTATATCTGCATAAAACTGGAACTTCAGCATACACAGTTTTACCCAAAATGCAAAGGAGAAAGCAGGGGATCTCTTGCTCTTAAAAGATGTGTTTTCAGAATATATCTGTTCCCCTGTTGTCTCTTACACTTTTTTTTTCTTTCTAAATAAAACAAACTACTGAAACAAGACTCTGCTGTGATTCTATTTTTACATACTTCTATTGAAATTAACAAGGTTACAGCCATATTTTTAGAAAGTGCACCACTGATCTTCATACAATTAACAAGGAACGTAACACGAAATAAGTTGTCCAGATAAAATACTAGGATGTTTTGACAGAAACTTTTCAAGCAATAGATAAGGAAATTACTCCAGAAGAGCTCTTCCAGATGCAGTACTGACAAAAACAAAGACCTGACTGAAAACATGGAACTTGAAAGCAATTAAAATGACAAGGATCATTGAATAATTCCTGAGAAGCAGAGACAGTGACAGAACAAAAACTATGTGTGAAAAAGGTTGTTAATAAACTCAGACAATCGATATGCAATATCTCACAGAAAACAACTGTAAGGAACACAGTTTTTCGGGTGAAATGAGAATTCGTTAAAGAAAGTACACTACAGGCCAAGCAGAAGTTATGCTGAGACAAAACATGGAAAGTGTAGAAAAATAAGCAACAAGACTCAAACAGGAATTCTTCAATGAACGGAAACTCAGAAAAGTAAATATGGAGGAAGTGAAATGTAACTGAGAATATCAACTATAAACAGAAAAGCAAACAAACACACATAAAACTTATGCAGGGACAAATGCATAAATGTCAAAGCAAAAAAAATCAGTACAATTAGAAATCGAAATTAAGGACGGAAAGTGATATTCTAGAAGCAAATATAAAAGGAAATTCTTGGAACTAGTTTATCTGTTGCCCAGTAAGAAGAGAAAACCATGAAATGACATTATAAAGAGAATCAGTTTGATTATTTCCCGGTGCCACCTGTCTTCTCTGAAAAGGCTAATGTTGATCAAACAACATACAAAATTAACACACAAGAAATACATGTAAAAGTGTTTTGACTAAATTAGGGAAAGATAACTTTAGTGAGTCCTTGGAGTTTTAAGTATTTTCAGGTAGTTTGGACCTGGTGAAATCACAAAATAAGTGGGTTTCAGATCCATTAGGAATTACCTTTAAGAATTCACAGATGCTTCAAGGATACTGTAAAAGGCTTATCTCTAAACTCTTCCCAATTCAAAAAACTTCAAAAATCAGAAAAAGCTGGGCTATGAAATTGTAGACTGATTAATGTAATTTTTAGAAAAAGAGTATTTTCATCCTATGCAAATTATAAAATTATTTCATTTGTGGGAACCTAAAGCTAAGAGAATATGGAGAAGGGAAGAAGTTGAGGAAAGTCAGGACATCATGTTACACATAAAGTCATCCTGTTCTTCCTAAAAATATGAAGAAAATTTGACTGTCCAGAAATGTGCACACCACTGAAAGAGATTCATTATCAATCTCAAAAGTTATAATGAGTGATATTCCTTTATAGTACAGTTAAATAATTCCACTTATTCTTGAACAGAAAAGATGATAACTGGATGTGTATTCACTCTCTAAATAGTCAGGATCAGAATTCAAAATGGTAAGGAAATACAAGAGGAATTTAAAAAATTACATTCAAAAGGAATTAATTAATATTTTCACACTTCAGATGAATAATAAATTGCATAAATTCAGGAGGAAAATAGCTGATTAGTCAGTAACTCTAAAAAATTAGATAGATTATTATAGGGGATATTATAGGAGAACATGTACTAGACTCAACAATATCACACCATTAACTGAGGAAAAAAAAGCCTGACCTACTTGGATCTGGTTGGAGCAGGAGCTGGGACTGGAAGACCTACAGTGGTTCCTTCCCATCAAAATTACTTTATAATTTTATATTTTTGACACTGTTAATGTTTCAGTTGCTGTATTCCATTTAGTTTTGAATGCTGCAGTTCAAGAGAAACATGAACCGAGGTCTTCAAAACAGAACAAGGAAAGAAAAAAAGGATATACGTTGTTTCACTTAAGGAAGAACAGACTGAGAGGAAAGTGATAGAAGTCTTCAGCACATACAAAGTTGTCGCAAAAAGGAACCAGAAAACACTTTGTAACCGTAACGGTACTGAAGTGCCACAGTAGGTTATCTAAGAATTCAGACTATTTTGCTGGAAGAAAAAGCTAAGCTCAATCACTTCTTCCTAAAAAAAAAAGCCCAAAAAAACCAGCTACCTTTGGCAACTGTTTCTGATGTGAAAAGAACATTCATCATCCAGGAAGTGGAATCATGAAAATTGTCCACTTCAGCTGTGAGGTTCTGTGGTTTTGGAATTTTCCAAAACATCTGGAACTTCTTTAACAACAGTGGCTAATTCAAATATATTCTCTCATATTAAATTGGGATTAAATACTCAATAAAATTGTTCAGATACACTTCAAATCCTAAAATTTGTTTCTGAAGGTGTAAAAAATCCTGTTTCAGATGTAAAAAACCTCAGACTTGTACTTCCCAAATTTAACTCTATATGTATGCCTCTGTAAGCATTATGAAATCCTTACACGAGCTTGGAATGCTCAAGTACAGAGATCCTAGACATTTGCTCTCTGAGTTATTCAGATATTTAGGGTCATAAATCTCTGAAATCTTGACAAGATTCTTGACGGCAGTTTTGTTTCTATCTTCTGTTCCTTGCAATCCTGAATTATATGGGGCAGAATTTAAGTATGTGTGATACCAGGGAGACAGTATAATTGCCAATTCCTACTTTTATGTCTCTTTTTATTTAGAAAAGATAGCAGGTTTTTCTTCACTGAGCCATCCAGCTCATTCATACATTCTTGCACATTTTCCTGTAAGATCGTAACAGTAATCCTCAAACACTTTATCTTTTCTGCTAATGCTTTTTTACACTTTATTAAAAAAACCCTTGAAATACTTTCTGGAATTCATAGCTCCAACTCTATACTCTTTTATTATTCTTTGCTCTGACCAGCTTGGATAAGGGCTATAATAGTGTCTATGCTAATATTTAATAATTACATTATTTTGCTATGGGGGGAAAAAAAAGAAAAAAAGCTTTTGCAGAGAAGACTGATCTCCAGACCTTTTATTTACCATGTAAATAATTTTCTTAGTTTTGACAGGATTCATCTTCAATTTGTCAGGAAGTGGTTTTTGGCAGCTTCATCTGTGATAGCTCCTATTAAGCCTGAGGTTTTCACTAGTTCTTCTCTTTTTTCTCTGGTAATATACAATACATATTCTAAATTCTGAACATGGCATTTATGTATTCTGGACAAGTCCATACAAAGGATCTACTACATGCTTTATTTATTCAAGCTTTAAATTTATAGTATGGACTAGTGTAAAACTAGTTGCAAAGTACACCCTCAGGAAAGTGTCTAGGCATTACACTTATGATCACAATTGCTTCTTGGTAGATTATCACTTTCACCAAAATCTTTCACTAGGACAATTACCATCAATTAGGTAAGCAGAATATTTCAACTGAGTGATTCATAAAGATTGGCAACTGGTTTATACTTATTTTAGTATTGTTCACAACTTAATTTTGTCCTTCAGTTCCTGAAAACATAACCCTAAAAAATTACTAGACCACATCACAAAATGCGTTAGTCAGACTTGTTTTCAGAACATTTACAAATTATTCTTTAAAATCTTCTAAACATTTTCAGTTGAAATAATAGTCTTTCAACTGAACACATCTCCCCAGAAAAAAAACAAACAAAAACAAAAACTAACACAAAACAAAAAAAAACAAAACCAAACAAAAACAAACCAAAACAACAAAAACCTTCTTCTTAGCACCTTTTATTACTGCTTGGAATGTCATGAGTAGCTTGATGCAAAAGCCATTGAATAAGCTTTGTCTATATACAGATGCTCCAAGAAAAGACTCTTCAATAAAAATAAAAATAAATCCTCACACAGAGGTAATTTTTCCAGAAAACCTGCCCACTCTGAGTTAACCTAGGCTATAGGAAAGGGATTCTACCATGTATTTTTATCAAGTATGCTTGTCTTGAATAAGAGCAACCAAAGGAAGAGTTGTTGCACTTTAAAAACAATGCTTTTTTAAATCTAAATTAATCTTGCTTCTAGTTTATCTTATTCTTGATGTGTGAAATTTCCTAACATTGTAGTGAATCTTTGACCAGCTTGGTAGTAAGGAATGACTTATATTAATTTCATACATATAGGAATACTTAGAATATGGAAATAAATAAAAAGATAACAGGCACTGGGAATAATGAAGGAGATGAAAGGGAGGTGGGTACATGAAGTTTTGATATCATCATCTTACATCTGAAATTGGGAGGCTAGATAAATTTATCTTTTCTGAAATATTTAAATCATAGAAGTCTGTAAACCTTGCGTAAAAACGAGGTCTAAATTACACATACTCAAAAGGTTCACATATATAATTATACACCTAACTTTACAGTATTAAATGTAAAAATTTTTATAAAAAGTAAGAAATAGAAAGTATTATTTCAATGCCAACAGAGAGACATACAGTAAGTAACAGTATCCTTACGTATCTGTGCTCAGAAACACACAGTACAATCCTCCAACTTTCAGTATATACTTCTATTGGCAAACTATCAAATTTAATCTAAAATCAAACACTGGTTTTGTTTCAGCTGGTTAAATTTAATAAGGATAGCTTTTTCTCTGAAGGAAAAGTCTTTACACCACTAGTTCCTTTAAAATAGGCAGGTTTAGAAGAACAAAAGTAAACAACTACAAACTTCATTTTTTCACTGGAGATAAACTGTCAATATCTCTTGCACTCAGGACAACACCATAAGCTTTCAGAAAGAAATTTACCCTGAGAACCCCTGTTGGGAATAATTATTTACATTATTTCATCAACAGGTCAGCTTACTACAAAACCTTAAGATACCAGTAGTCATTTAATGTCTCATAAGACTAAAATATCTTCAGTGAAGATTGATACAGAAGACACTTCCCACCCCCCCAAGCCATAGAAGCACTAAAAGTGAGAACACAGATAAACTAGTAAATGCAACTAAATATTTTTCTGGGAAACTTTACTGCAAAGTACACTAAACTACAACTACTGCAAATAAAGGTGTGGTCACAAGGAAGAGTAAAGTAGTGGGTAGATAAAAAATTATATCTGTAAATAGAAGATAAATCCTTGAAATTTTTTTTTTTTTTTAAGTATATTCATTAATTATATGATCCTTTTTACATGTACTATTGATGAGTAAAGACATTTTGACTTAATGATATGGTGATGTCCTCCTGGCTGCATGGTGAACTTGAATCACAGTGATTCTTTTCAGTGATAGTGAAGTCAAAATAATCAGAAGATGACAGTCATTTGTCATACGCTATCATCAGAGAGGGCAGCACCTTCCAGATGCCAAAAAAATTGAGGATATATGAAAGAGTAGAGAGATTACAGAAAGTCTTTATTTGATATACATAGTTTTCTGAAGTCCAAAATCAAGTAAGTTAAAAATTGGACAGATTTCAGAAAGAAATGACATGAAGGAGTCAAGTTTCAACTGTAGTGTATTAAAAGCCAGATTAAATGACTAAAATGTTTTCCTCTGAGTTTATATGCTAAGCCTCCATGAATGTAAACAATTGGTTTTCTTATCAGAACTCTTGAAGTCACATCATTTCTATGTCACACAGCAAGTATACTATCTCCACAGACTTTTTTTCATTAAGGATGTCAGTACAACAGTTTTTTCATTACATGTTTTCATGTGTTCTACTTGTAAAATCTACCTGTTTTTTTCTTTTAATGCATGTTTCATCTGAAAATTAAAGATTACACACACACTAAAAGATTATTGACTTATGTTTCTACATATTGAACTACTACTGTAGCTTTACAGATTTGTTTTAGTGTTTAAATTGTACAACTTGTACTTGAATGAAAACCTACTTATTCTATATAAATGTGGGCATGAAAAAAATTTACTGATAGAATTTTTCATATTTTGTTGCCTTGATCTATATGTTTCATTTTCATATTTGAACAAGAAACACTTGAGTTATTAGGATAAGCTGTATTATATTTCAACTACAAAGATATTACTTGAAAAGACAACAATAAATTCTACATTTAAAATTATTCTAATTTTATTTTTTATGCATATTTATCAAGTATATGGATTGTTCATTAATTCTTTCAACATGGACAGATGCATTTTTTTTAAAGAATCTGTAACTTCCATATTACTACCAGTATGGAAAAAGCAAAACAAAACAAAAGTGGAAGCCCTGATGATGAAAAGAGGAAAACCATCTTCAAAATTTGTTACTATTAGAACACAGAATTATAATCATTAGCTTCTGTTCACCAGGGGTACTGGAGTTAAAAGGCTGCCATATCTAATTAACATTTATGTCAGATTTAAGGAATACTCTATAGGCTTTCGCAGTTGGCAGGCAAAATTCAAGTAGGACATGTGAAGCAATTCACTAGTTACAATCAATCAAAACAACATAGTACATTAGACATCTCACTAGTCCTTTGAGACAGGATATTCTAATAGCAGAAACTAAGGTCAGACACAAGAAAACATCAATATTGCCTTCCTGCACTATACTATGTACAAAAGAAATTAATTATGAATATCCCTTTTTAGCATATTTTAAGCTATTTCCTGGAATATTCCCTTGTAGGACTTTTTGGGTCATGAAACACATAGTTATAATCATGTTTTGATTAACCACGGCCTGAAAAACAATTTTATTTATTCCCCCAAAATTTATACTTAACTTTGGCCAGACTTTAAATTAATTCAACTGCATCCCAAGAGCATGTGCTAAGTTTCCATTCCAGTAAACCAAAACAGATATGAGTGAATGCTTATTTCAAGCAAAACCACTTGACTCAAGAAACAATATGACATCAAATCATTAAGCTGTTGAAACTCTGCAGACTGTATTAACCTATTTTTCAACTGAAATGAATCATACAGCCTTCATGATACATGAAGAGTATCAAAGACATTATTTGGTCCTACTATAATGAAAGGCAAAACATTATTTTCTTATGATATACCTTAAATTTTCAGAAGTCTGTGGGGAGAAACAACCAAACAAAAATGTAAACTCAAGACATCAAACAAATACAGCAAGTGTTTCCCCAGACTGATAGCCTTTAGTGTTCATAAGTGCAAATCCTGAAGTGGAGTTATAAACTGATTCTTGCCACTATGCAAAAGTATATTTTTATTACTAATATTTTAGTAGAAGGGAATTGAGAATTATTTGAGAGCTTTTTGGGAGGGCATTGAGATGCTGGAGTGAGTCCAGAGAAGGGCAACGAGGCTGGTGAGAGGTCTGGAAAACAGGCCTTATGGAGACCGGCTGAGGGAATGGGGTTGTTTAGTCTGGAGAAGAAGAGACTGAGAGGAGACCTTATTGCTCTCTACAACTACCTAAAGGGAGGTTGTAGTGAGGCTGGTGTTGGTCTCTTCTCACAAATTACTAATGATAGGACGAGAGGAAATGGCCTCAAGTTGCGTCAGGGGAAGTTTAGACTGGATATTAGGAAGAAGTTCTTTACTGAGAGTGTGGTTAGGCACTGGAACAGGCTGCCCAGGGAGGTGGTGGAGTTGCCGTCCCTGCAGGTGTTTAAAAAACGAGTAGATGAAGCACTTGAGGCTATGGTCTAATGGTTAGGGAGATGCTGGGATAAAGGTTGGACTTGATGATCCTGGAGGTCCTTTCCAACCGTATTGATTCTATGATTCTATGATTCTATGATGCTGTAAACTTGGAACCCAAAGGAAGGACTTCTTAATCATTATCCAGAGATATAAATACATGGCCATCCTATCTTCTGCTTGCACCCATCTAGGAGAAAAATATCTTTATTGACCTTTTTCTACTAAGTTAAACTTATGCTGTTCCCACTGCACTCATTCATATCCTATTACTCCCTTCAAACCTCATAATATTTTTCTGATAAGCATCAGTTACTTTTATGTTTGAAATACAAACAAGTACTGTGGCCAAGCATATCTCTGAAGTATGTACACTATGCTGGATCTCAGAACAAGGGTGATTTTCAACTTAAACTCTTTTGCATTTTGAGCACCATAAACTATAAAGCAAGCTAATTTACCTTTCTCAATGGAAAAAATCCTGAATCACATTAAAGCAGTTTGCTTTACATTTCGTCTACATCTTCAAGAAATCAGTCAGTTTACAGTCTGCACTGAAGGCTCAAGACAGATGAGTGGAATTGACTCACGAGTGGAATGATGTTCAGGAAGGAGAGGGTACAGACTCCGGATGTTGCAATAGTTATGAAGAGTCTGAGAGAGGCATTTAGACACATGCTGATCATGACAGGAAAGTATATAAAAAGAGGATAAGAAAAGTACTAAAACTGGAAAGTAAGGAATTGTATATTCCTTTAGTTTCTAAAGAAAAAAATATCACAACTGAGTAAATTAAAAATAGAAAAACATCAAGTTTACATTTCTTCTGCTAGCAAAAAACAGATTCACCTATTTTGTGGCAGTACACAAAATTCAAACAGATATATGAGAGAGAAATAGTTATTTAGGGCTATAACATTAGCAGGAACCAAATATTATTGAATTATTAATATCTCAAAATTTAGGTATTACTGGAATCATTTCAGAATGATACAATAGCAATTATGAGAAAATGCCTGCATCAGGTATCTTTCCTCAAAATAGACCATAAAAATGAAAATGAAAAATACTACAAATCTGCAATTCTGTGTGCATGAGATGAGTGACCTACCTTTATAAAGATAAAAGGTATTCTTTTTTTATATACTAATTTAAAATCTGGCCCTTAAAAATTCATGCTTTAAATATCCTTTGAGCCCAAAAGAAAGGGAAAGTATGCAAAAGGAAAAATGATATATCTAAAAAAAATCAAAGATGCAAAAACCTTGGGCTTTGCTTGATTTTATAGCTCTGTTTTGAAAACAAGATAGTACTTATATGGCATCACATTTCTACCCATTTGAAAAGACAGCGTTTATAAATAAAATATAGTGTGGGGATATTACATTTTGAACTAAATAAAGCTGTTTTGAAAATCCACTATAATTATTCCTTCTTCTAAAATATTCAAAGACATTTTTTCAGGGAAGTATAGTAAAAATAGTAATTTCACATTTCAGAAGTGAAGTAACAAAAACTGCTAAATTTGAGATTATTGCACACCTTTCAGAAATTTCACACATTTCTTGAAAAAAATAAACTTGACAACTGTGAGCTTTTCAGAGCTTTGATGTGTGCAGATATAGAAAAGCATATAAAAGATATAAGGGAAAGGAAAGGAACACACCTTTCAGCAGAACAGAACAAATGAACCTGCATGATAGAATGTATGGATTGCTATACAATTTAGCATAATTAAGCAAACACCATGTACATACATTTATGAATATGAAAATTGAATTCCAAAGTTTAAAAGCTTCCAAAGTAAAGGTAGAATATGTACAAGAATAAAAATATTTAGATATTTAAATCTAAAGGAAAAAAATAATATCAGAGAACTATAGCTGGCATAAGAAAGTCAATTTAGGACAACCAAATTATGAGAAAACATAATTAATGAACTAAAAAGGTATGATGCAGTGGGTTGGTTTTTTTTTAAATGTATAACATTAAGAATATAGAATTTTAATTGTAGAAGAAATTCTGAAGTTCCAATGCAGATGTTATTAAAATAAAATAAAACAATAGTGTCAAAAAGATTGAGATATCCAAAGCTATGGCCATAAAAGATAAAAAGGGCATCTTTTTTTTTTTTCTAATGTTTTACTCCCTAAAAGTTGGCCATTGCTCCACTTTAGGTTACTATGGAACCAGAACTTGGAAAGCAGACATGCTTCTGCACCAAAAATACATGTCAGCAGACTCCTCGTGAGGCCTCATCTGGAATATTGTGCCCAGTTCTGGGCTCCCCAGTTCTAGAGGGACAAGGAGCTACTGGAAAGAGTCCAATGCAGGGCCACTAAAATGATTAAGGAATTGGAGCACCTGCCATATGAGGAGAGGCTGAGGGAACTGGGTCTATTTAGCTTGGAGAAGAGGAGGCTGAGGGCGGATCTCATTAATGCTTATAAATATCTAAAGGACACGTGTCAGAAAGAGGGGGCCAGACTCTCCTCTAGTGTCCAGTGACAGGACACAGGGCAATGGACACAAACTGGAACACAGGAGATTCAGTCAGGTGATGAAGAAGAAAATGTGCTTCTAAGAGCTGTAGTATATTGTTCCCTTGCATTGCTACAAAATGAATATTCAGTAATATGCTTTATGTCAAACAGAAATGTATTTATTAAGCACAAAGCATAGAGCTACAAAAGTAAGCTAGCACCTGTGCTTTCCGCATCAGAACATTTTTTGGTTCATTATTCTGAGTACCATTCATAATTTCTCCATAGGTGAAAAATGTTATTGTAATTACCAAAACTTTCACTGAATAATAACTGAAGTATAAAAGACAATTTCAAGAGAGTAACTTGTATAAGCATTTTAAAGTCCTCATATTTCATTTATTTATTATTTTATTTAGATATGTGCAAAGAGGACAGATGTTTATAAACAACACCACTCACCAAAAGTTATCCCTTAAGAGAAAGGGTATACTCGATTATAGAAAGCAACTTACTTTTGTGATCTTTACCTGTCCAAAATCTGTGTTCATTGATAGCACTGCTATTGGCATTTGAGCAGCTTATCTTTTCTTGAGATCACTATTTGAAACAAAATCTTGCAAGTATCACTATACAAGATCAATATGATACATACAGCATTTGAACTCAAACCTCATCATAGACAGATGTTAAAACATAAATAAACTTGAAACACACAAACTTATTGAGTGTTTCTTATGCTATCTTGCAAGGATTGATCCTTATCCCAGTATTGTTATCACTGATCTGGAATCAAGTGTAATGTGATTACTGATGAAGTGTGCAGACAATACAAAGGCTGGTTGAGGACTGAGTAATGGAGAGAACAGGTCACTAATAGAGATAGGAATATATTCTGGAAAACAGTAATTCTAGAAAGCAGTTATGAAATGTGAAATATATATATCAGCAGAATGCTTCAAGAAAAATTCTAGGCAGGATTTATGGATATAATGTAGGAGTATACGGGGAGATGAACTGGAATTACTGAGAAACATTACTTGATAATGTAGTAGTTCTTATAAAGAGAAAATTTGAAAAATTGTGAAGGGCAGTGGGAAGAATGAATGTAGACTAATACTCTAGAAAACATGCTTTAAAGAGTCTCTAAGAGGATCATTTACATTATAGAAAAGGAAACCCAAGAGATGATATGTTTATCAACTGTAGTTAGGGGTACAAGAGAAAGCTGTGGCAAAACTGTGCTGGTCTTAGCATAACAAGAACTTAAGTTCGAAAGTCGGTCAGCTATGTTCCAATTACATATCAGGTATATTTTTTCCAATTAGTGAAATAAATGAAACAAAATATTTCTGAAGATTTTCTATAATATTTCAATTTTCAAATAAAAACAGACCTTACAAGTAAACAAAAAGTTACACACCAGATGGAATTATATGGCTTATATTATATAAAAGGTTAGAAGCACACTGGCATTTGTACCTATGAACCTATGAAAATTCATTTTAGCTTGAAACGTCAAAGTATATGTTGGCAGGTAAAAGCTTCTTATAAAAGAATAAAACTGTTGGAAAGTGAATTATTTTTTGATACATGCAAATTCGTAATGGTGGCAGGAGACAAACACAGCAGATACACTTCTGAAAAGTTTTTCATTTGTGTTGAAATTAAAATTACTATTTTGAAATTATGGTGTGAAAATTAGTGAACATTTATTTTTACATAACTATGTATAGGCAATTAGAAGTAAAAAATATCTCATTCACCACTGAATTTGTCAACAATGACAATGAAAAAGAAGTTACCTAAAATGTTTCTTCTGATCTAGTTCAAATGACAGCTCGATTAAATTTCTGCATGATAAAAAATTTTAACTTAATAGTCAACTAGTAATGATGGTGAGAATAAATCTTAAATACTTCATACTTTGCTTAGAGGCAATATCAAGGTATTACATTAGCTAATGAAAGCAAGATATTTTGCTGGGTAAAATGGTCAGGCAAATAGCCAAACCACTTCTTTAAAAAAACACCCTTTGTCCTCTTGTATGGTGCTGAATTAAACAGCTTTGTGAAGGAACCAAACACTTTTGGTCAACAAAAAGGAAAAAGAAATTACTAATCAACTGACATAATTCTCAAATTGGGATAATTTACTTACAATTTATATGAAAGTAAACATCCATGACTAGCTAAACAACTGGAGTTCATTTGTGACACAGTAAATTCTAAGTAAGTGTAACATATGCTACAGACTGTTCATCACTGTTGTAATTAGCATAGAATGTTCTGTTAGCTTTCCTGTACAACTGTATTTCTGGAAATGCAAATATAATTGCTTACCAAGATGGTGGTAACAATTAAAGAGCGATTCGACAGGGAATCTGTGATGTTCGCTGGTTTTCCTTTCTGATTCTCTGTCATGTTAAGGCCACTCAATGGATCCCAAGTTCCAACCTATAAAACAGTAAATTGTTATGTGAATTGTTATTAGTTACATTTCAGCATATAGAAACGAACATCTTAAGGAAATACAGATTGCTACAGGGAAAAAAAAAAAAAAGCTAATATTTATTATTAAACTCCGTTCCATTATTCTCTGTCATTACATTTAAAGTCTACTTGTTTAAAATACGATTCACAATACCTCAGTGTGTTTTGTGAAGTGTGACATTAAATGAAAAAAAATGAGCACAGAATGTCTAAAGTTATTCTGAATACTTAGTTTTCCATTTAACTTTAATTCTTCAAGATAAACCACATCTGAAGGTAACTTAATAGTTGGGTGGAAATTCACATGCAGAGCAGAGAGCATTGCCTCTACAGAAGGATTGACCGTTTTCTGTGGTCAGAAAGCACTACAGAGCAAAAATATGTTTTGGGGAAAATGTAATGGAGAAGACTGAGAGTAGGTTAAGTGTAATAACTTAATTGATTTATGTATAAATGTTCAGAATGTAGCCCTTTTGGTATTTTATACCTTGAAATTCTTATTCCAGTAAAGTCAATAGGTTTCTTAACTAAGTAAGGAGGTCCAGGGTTATGCTTTAAGGTTCAGGTCAAGGACAGTCTCACATACCAAGTAATAAGAAATGGGGTTTATGATTACATGATTTATCTGCAATTTCATCACTATACAACTAAAGTGGGAAAGCAGTAAATACACCTATCCATTTTTAGACATCAGAAAGTTTGTATTACTCCACTGTCCAAACAACCTTTTTTTGTTGTTTTTAGAAAGAATTCTAAATATCATTTCAAACACTGAGTAAAACCAGTAATGTAAGGTTAAGAAACTTTAAAACAAAACCTAGGAAGCAATTAAAAAAGTCTGTGAGGTTTGATTGCAAATACATATATATATGTGGTGGATGGAGTTGCGAAGTCACTTTCCATCATATTTGTAAGGTCATGGGAGTCTGATGAAGTTCTTACTGACTGGAAAAGAGCAAACATAACCCCCATTTTCAAAAAAGGAAAAAAGGAGGACCAGGGAAAGTATAGGCCAGTCAGTCTCACCTCTGTGCCTTGCCAGATCATGAAGCAGATCCTCCTGAAGGCTCTGCTAATGCATATGGAAAATGAAAATGACATGATTGGAGGTAACCAACATGGCTTCACCAAGGGCAAACTGTGCCTGACAAATTTGGTGGCCTTTTATGATGGAGTTACAGCATCAGTGAATAAGGGAAGAACAACTGATGCCATCTACCTGGACTTGTGAAAAGTGTTTGACACTGTCGTGCATGACATACTGGTCACTAAATTGGAAAAACATGGATTTGATGGACAGACCACTCGCTGACCACATCCACTTCACGTCCTGATAAGGAATTGGCTGGATGGTCACACTCAGAGAGTTGCAGTCAATGGTTCAATGCCCAAATGGAGACTGGTAATGAATGGCATTCCTCAGTGATTGGTACTGGGACCAGTGCTGTTTAACATCTTTGTCAGTGACATGGACAGTGGGATGGAGTGCACGCTCAGCAAGTTCATGGATGACACCAAGCTGTGTGGTGTAGTTGACATGCTGGAGGCAAGGGATGCCATCCAGAGGGACCCTGACAGGTTGGAGAGGTGGGCCCATGTCAACCTCATGAAATTCAACAAGGCCAAGCAAATGCAAGGTCCTGCACCTGGGTCAGGGCAATCCCAAGCACAAGTACAGGCTGGACAGGGAATGGCTTGAAAGCAGCTCTGAGGAGAAGGACTTGGGGGTGTTGGTTGATGAAAAACTCAACAATGGCTGGCAATGTGCTCTTGCAGCCCAGAAGGCCAATGACATCCTGGGCTGCATCAAAAGAAACATGGCCAGCAGGTTGAGGAAGGTGATTCTCCCCCTCTGCTCTGCTTTTGTGAGATCCCACCTGGAGTATTGCATCTAGTTCTGGGGCCCCCAACAGAAGAAGGACATGGAGCTGTTGGAGCAGGTCCAGAGGAGGGCCACGAAGATGATTAGAGGGCTGGAGCACCTCCCCTATGAGGACAGGGTGAGAGAGTTGGGGCTGTTCAGCCTGGAGAAGAGAATGCTCCGAGAAGAACTTATAGCACCTTCTAGTACCTGAAGGGGACCTACAAGAAGGCCAGAGAGGGACTTTGTACAAGGGCTTGTAGTGATAGAATGAGGGGTAATGTCTTTAAACTGGAAGATGGTAGATTTAGCTTAGACATGAGGAAGAAATTCTTTACTCTGAGGGTGGTGAGACACTGGCACAGGTTGCCCAGGGAAGTTGTGGATGCCCCCTCCCTGGAAGTGTTTAAGGCCAGGTTGGACGGGACTTTGAGCAACTTGATCTAGTGGGAGGTGTCCCTGCCCATGGCAGGGATGTGGGAACTAGATGATCTTTAAGGTCTCTAGCAACCCAAACCATTCTATGATTCTATTATTCTGTGTGTACACATGTACAGGTGTAAATATAAACACACAGTATTTTTTTTTAACACTACTTCTTTTGGTGACTTGAAAGGTTTTTAGGAAACCCAAAATGTTCAGCCTTGCAGTTAGAACTCAATTCAGAAATTGTAAAAGGATCAAGAACTTTCAGTTGCAATATTCTGTTAATGATGGCAATCATAGTGTTTCTCTTACTTCAAAGAAAGACCAAACTAGAACAGAACAAGGAGTAGCAAAGGCTGGAACTGGAGTCTGTCCCTGCTGTCCCTTCACATAAGTGAAGCTGGACTGATCTCCTCTACGAGATTCAACTTCAGGTACACAAGTAGCACAAAAATTTCTAAGGGAATGCCATTACCTTATTTGATCAATTTCAAATCCTAAATTCATTCAATCATATATTTTATTCAAGTTCAAGTTCATAATACAAATGTTTCTTGGCAAAAGGTAAGATATTGCGAATTAAAATACTTCCTCCCCTACCTTTTAATATAACTACAGCCACAAGCAAATGATTAATTATCAATGGTTAGAATTTAGGGCTTATCTAACTATATCCATCTAGACTTTTTGTAAGAACTACCAACAGTATTACCTTAAAAAGAAACTTATCTCTTGATAAATTATTGCATTATTTTTCTAAATGAGGTTAATTGTACTTTTATTGCCATTTCTGTGAATCAAAAATCTACAAAACAGAACAAAAGTTGGATGTTCCAAATAAGACATTTTTTGTGGTGAGCTTGAATTCATCAACTTGCACCACAGATTGATATACTACTGATATGTATATGTCCCAAGTCACATAAATATCTTCTCAAGGCTGCTTCTTCTAGAGAAAAATGTGCATAAACAGTCCAGAAAATTTATTCTTTTCTACTTGCTTAAGCACAGTGTTTTAATTTTGAACAGAGTCAAGCTGCTAATGTGTTTTCACTAGAAAAGTACAGTCACAAGGAGGCTGTCAGGGCCTTGATCCCCTATTCTTCCATTTAAGTCCCCTAAATGACTAAACTAATCTAGAGTGAGAATGTCTATTTGAACATGTTAACACTTGTTATCCATAGCACAGGACCCAAATCAAGAGTTACACCAAAACTGACATTGTGCTTCAGTGATACAAAGAATCTCTGTGATACAAAGAATCTCTGTGATACAAAGAATTAGCTTAGTCAAGAATCAACTTATCCAAGTTGAAACAATTCCAACAAGAGCTTCTAAAAGACTCATCATCAAATATCATAGAATATTCTGCAATATGGCAATTGAGGTGTTCCTCAAGGACATGAAATACAGTTTCCTGACCGCACTTGACTGATAAATAAAAACTTGCATCCAAGCTTCCATGTATTTAACTATTAAATAAGTCAGGTTACTGCAGTCCTGCAGAAAGTTTAGATAGGAACTTCCATTCTTTTATTGTTGCTTTGATAAACCACAGTTCTTTATTTTTTAGTTGGTTTGGGTTTTGGTTTTTTGTTTGTTTGTTTTAATAAAACAGTTTCCAGGGAAAAAAAAAAACAACAAAAAACAAACGAAAAAAACCCACCAAAACTTCAAGTAATTTGCAGCCTTTTAATTAAGTTACATCATCTGATCCAAGAAAATGGTGGCAAGGCAATATAACTTCATTATATAACTTCATGTAACAAATCTTAAACCTGTAATTCAAGTGAAAAATATATGGTTTTGATATTATCAGACATCTTACTAATAGGAAATTAACAGTAAATTCATCTTTTTCCTTTCATTGGAAATGAAAGTGTTTACTAAAAAGTAGATAAAGAGGAAAAACTAGGAAAGATGGGCTTAAACTCTGATTGTTGAGTCATCATTTTCTAAGAATTCTGTTTTTATCACAAAATTACCTGTGTCTATGAAGACACCATCCCTTTAGACTTCAATAAGTGGAGTTTCTGGGAGTATTCTGATGGAGTCTTAAGATGTCTTCTTAAGGGAAGAAGCCAGAGAGTTGTGGTTAATGGGACGGAGTCTAGTTGGAGGCCTGTGACTAGTGGAGTCCCTCAGGGGTCGGTACTGGGACCGGTGTTGTTTAATATCTTCATCAACGACTTGGATGAGGGTACAGAATGTATCCTCAGCAAGTTTGCTGATGACACCAAACTAGGAGGAATGGCTGACACACCAGAGGGTTGTGCTGCCATTCAACGAGACCTTGATAGGCTGGAGAGTTGGGCGGGGAGAAACTTAATGAATTTCAACAAGGGCAAGTGTAGAGTTTTGCATCTGGGGAAGAACAACCCCATGTACCAGTACAGGTTGGGAGCTGACCTGCTGGAGAGCAGTGTAGGGGAAAGGGACCTGGGGGTCCTGGTGGACAGCAGGATGACCATGAGCCAGCAATGTGCCCTTGTGGCCAAGAAGGCCAATGGCATCCTGGGGTGTATTAGAAAGGGAGTGGTTAGTAGGTCGAGAGAGGTTCTCCTTCCCCTCTATTCTGCCTTGGTGAGGCCACACCTGGAGTATTGTGTCCAGTTCTGGGCCCCCCAGTTCAAGAAGGACAGGGAACTGCTTGAGAGAGTCCAGCGTAGAGCCACAAAGATGATTAAGGGAGTGGAACATCTCCCTTATGAGGAAAGGCTGAGGGAGCTGGGTCTCTTTAGCTTGGAGAAGAGGAGACTGAGGGGGGACCTCATTAATGTTTATAAATATGTCAAGGATGAGTGTCATGAGGATGGAGCCAGGCTCTTCTCAGTGACATCCAATGATAGGACAAGGGGCAATGGGTGTAAGCTGGAACATAGGAGGTTCCACATAAATGTGAGGAAGAATTTCTTCACAGTGAGGGTGACAGAACACTGGAACAGGCTGCCCAGGGAGGTTGTGGAGTCTCCTTCTCTGGAGACATTCAAAACCCGCCTGGACATGTTCCTGTGTGACCTGATCTAGGTATTCCTGCTCTGGCAGGGGGGTTGGACTAGATGATCTTTTAAGGTCCCTTCCAATCCCTAACATTCTGTGATTCTGTGATTCTGTGATTCTGTGAGTACTGCAATATGCTTCCCATTTTCTTACATTCCCCAGACTTCTGCAACTGACCACATTCAGATACAGAATATTGGACTAGATGAATCTGGAGATTCTTTTCTCATGCACCACAAGAAAAGTTTGCCATCTACCTTTAGACAGGTATACTCTGAGGTTTCCAAAGGGTCAATCAATCCTATGCCACTTAAACAAAACACATAATCTTC
This sequence comes from Podargus strigoides, assembly GCA_028020825.1. Lineage (NCBI taxonomy): Eukaryota > Metazoa > Chordata > Aves > Caprimulgiformes > Podargidae > Podargus > Podargus strigoides. Next base: position 45,234,203 of record CM051619.1, on the reverse strand, counting down.
ACAATATTTACTACTCAATAGTTAGGTAGTACAATTTCAAAACTAAATCTCACCAGAAATGTTAAAAAATAACCAGTGTCATTACCAAAGGACAGAATGCAGCAAATATTGAAAAGGCATTTGGCTAATGTTCACCCAAATTTGAAATCAATTTTATTATTTTGGGTTCAAGTATTTTGTACATTCAGACTCCAAAAAAAAATCAGTACAATTGTGTTTATTTCCAAAAATATTAATTTATTTTCATAGTAAAATGCAAATGGCATGATTTTTAAAGGACTAATAATCTAGGAAAAAAGTGCTTACCAAACACTAAAAACTAAGTAAAAATATCAGACCTGTTAAATCAGAATGAATAATAATTCAAATTCTGAATACTGAAAATTACACACAGTTGATATGTATAATACGTTTTTTTTTTAAAAAAAAAAACACAAACCAACTTTAATATGATTATACAGTAGAATAATCAGACATAATTATGATACATTCTTAGATATTTTTCTAAAACAGGGAGTGCTGATCACTAATTTTTTGCATATAATTTATATAGCCTGCTCAGCAAACTAGTAGGGTTTTGAGAATACGAAAGCTGTATTGGACTTTAACTGAAAGTTACTAGTCTCTTCTGAAAATATTAGATGGATTTTTGTGTCATTCAACAATACATTTAGTATCAGAATAAGGACATAAGCCTTCTCAAACCTTATCAAAATTCTCTTTTCAAAGTTATTGATCACTAACATAACCTATTACTGAGCTAATCTATAAAGTTAAGCATAAATATAATTTAAAAGGTGTATTTAGACTTAGCAATTTTTATAAATTATAGTATAAATTAAGCTTACATACAAATAAATGTTCGCAGGTCTGTATTTATACACAGCTATGTAACTTTAATAGTATTATCAGAAGTGGTAGCAGCCTCTTATACCATTTATTTTCAAAGATGCAGCATGATCCTACAGCGTGTCTGAAGTGCACGTTTTCCTCTTTAAAATGAGATTTGTCATATAGGAAAGATCTGCTCTAGTCATGCCAATCACAATTCAGCAAGTTAGTTATATTTAAAAAAAAAAAAAAGAAATCAAATTTGTAGTCTCTTAGTAACGTGTGTACTTTCTTCAAAGCTACTACCCTGACCAAGACGAATCCATTATAATTGTTGCGATTTAACACCGGCCAGCAATTAAGTACCTCATAGCTATTCGATCACTCGCCACCCAGTGGGATGAGGGGGAAAATATTGGAAGGGTAAAAGTGAGAAAACTCATGGGTTGAGATAAACACAGATTCATAACTAAAAAAAAAAAAATAAAAATTAAATTGTAAGGGGGACATGGGGGGAAATAACAAAGAGAGGAAAATAAAAACCAAGACAAACAAGTGTTGCAAAAGAAAACAATTGCTCACCACCTCTCAGTTTTGTTGCTAAGCACAATGTCTTATGCTATGGGATATCCCTTTGGTCAGTTGGGGTCAGCTGTGCCAGCTGTGTCCCCTCCCAACTTCTTGTCCCCTTTCCAACTCACTGGTAGGACAGTCCGAGGAGCAGAAAAGGCCTTGACACTGTGTAAGCACTACACAGCAATAACTGAAACGTGGGTATGCTATCACCACTATTTTCAGCAGAAATCCAAAACACAGTCCCATACAAGCTGTTATGAAGAAATTTAACTCTATCCCAGCCAAAACCAGTACAATAATTCACTACGCTCCTAAAAAAGAAGTATTATACACTCCTGTAACTTAAATTTTCTGATTTTACATATACTCCAGAGTAGCTGAGCATCAGTCTCATGTTATCCACAAAAATTCAATAAAGTGGCTTTTTTACTTCAGTGTGTTTGAGAAAAAGAACTTATCTTTATGAATAAGCAAGTATTCTTCATTGTTAATTTCCTTCAAAATTTTCCTAAGAAAAGTAAAGGGGTTTTGTCTCTGAGTCAAAGAAAATTGTAGGTATTAGTCACATTGCAGTGTCACAAGCATTGGATTAGGAAGGATCATTGCCCTTCTGCAATGGTACCAACTGTCTATGAAGTCAATATCAGAGTCATATTCAACCCCTGAAGAACTGGCAAATGTGTCTACAGTTTACCATCTTTCTTTATTATATTTTGTGGAGTAGTTAGCAATAGCGGTGATTACATCAAGAAAATAATTATTTATACTCCATCATGAGTAATATTATTACTTCCTCTTTATGTATGTCCCATTTGGGAATTGCTTCATTTACTTTGCTTTCTTCAGAAATATTAATATGCTTGTCTTCTTTGACAAATATCATGTTAATACCATTACTTCTACCAATACTTCCATAGATCCATTATCTCACTTTCATTTTCTTTAACTTCTAAAAAAACCTCTGATTATTCCACTTACTGTTTTTTCCCGGATCATTATAAAGATACTAAATAAAACAAGATCATACATTGATATGCTGGGCAACAAATTACAGCTCATTTTGTGTCTTTTATATCCATCCTGTGTGTAGGTTCCTGAGCAAGACTTCAAGCTAGTTGTTAACATCACTATTAAAGAAATGTGATGCTTCTTAAGTGACAAATTTTCATATCAAAAGTGGTATTAAATTCGGGTATTTGTTATCTCCCTGAAGTATAAAATAATTTTCCTCATGATGCACTTCAGTGTAAATACTGACTGATTGTAATTTAAATGATAATTTGCTTATTATACTGGATTGCTACAGTGTGGGATTTTCACTGTGCTTAACCATTCTTTCAATGTGTCCAGACTGACTGTGAGCAAATTTTGTTGTACATGACATTAGCAGCACTCCAATCATCTATAAATTTTGTCATTTTCATCTCAGAAGAAGCTATCATTTTTGTCAGACATGAATTTTTATTTGGAAACACATATTTCTTATTGATTGATGCTTGATTATCACCTCTCATTCAAGACTATCTTATGTAAAATCTGAGATCACACATGGCATCTTTTTTAAATCAATGAGCAATTTTTCTGTTGTCATTTACTTCAGCAGTCATTGCACTTAAAATACATGATTTAGGTCACTTCCCATTACACTAAGCAGGCAATTTATCTAGGACATTTTTAAAATAAATTTTCAAAAAAAAAAAAAAGTTTTCTAGAAATACTTCACATTAACTCTTTTTTTTCTCCCTTTCATCAATATTTTTCTCCTCAAGATATCCCCTCTTGTCACAAAACCACTGCAGATTAACACTGAAATTGTTGAGTTGAGCTGCTGTCCTTTACATAAGACATTGTTCATCCGTATTTGGAAAGAGGTTAGATGAAACAATAGCTATTTACAGTATAGAAACTTGACACATGTAATACGGCACATGTAATTCCTCATCTTCTCTCATCCCACAAAATGAATGAACAAGTAAATAAAAAATTAATAAATAAACCAAAACTGTTCAGGTATTCTAACTACACAGACAGAGAGGCTTGACAGGGTGGTGGTTTGAGAAGAACAGTGGGAACATACAAGATAAAGACAAAGATGGGGAAAGGCTCATGAAGAAAGAAGAAAATAGAAAGAAAAAGGATAGAAAAAGCAAAGTGATGAAGAGAGACAAGTGGACAAGGATTAGATGGAACAGGAAACAAGGAGGAAGAAGGGAGAGAAGGAGGAAAGGGAGTGGGGCAAAAGAGTGAAGGGAGAGAATGAGAGAATAGCATAAAGAGGAGGGAAAGAGTGTGATGTAGAGAAATGGATTGCACACATGAAGGGAGAGAGGTGAGGGATGGAGAGAAGGGAGAGGGATTCATCATAGCTTTAAAAGAAGACAATCTTGGGGGAAAAAAAACCAAAGTTTGAGACAGCTCTTTTAAATAAAACATACTCTTTCTTCCAGGAAGTGTCCTGCTCTAGAGTTTAATGATTTGCCCTGGATTCAAAAAAAACCAGGGGTTTTATTATTTCAGAATAATCAAGTTTTCTTCAAAGAAAAACAATTATTTGTCAGTATCAATTTCTCTTTCTCAGTAAAATACCCCATACATTTCAAGTATTTACTAAGTAATTTCATCTACTACAACTTAATTTTCTTTTTCCTAATCTCATATCACTACACCCTACAGAAACTGCTCTGCTTTTGCTCAGAGGTATCTTTGAACCTGTGTAGCATTCCTCATCATTCTTTGCCAACGTTTTCCTAACTCCTAAGTTTTTGTAATACATGATAACTAACTCTTACTTTTTTTTTTTCCAAAGACTGTCAGCACATTTTGGTGAAAAACTATTATCACATCTTTTTATCACATGGCCAAAATGAGCCATGAAAACAGTAAAAGTTTCTTCCTTTTCTGAGAACTTCTGTATACACAGCTCAAGTACATGTTGGTTGTTTTTAAATATCCATATCATTTTACAACCATTTATGTTGTTGTCTCTTACATATTTTTTGTTATTAGTTTCCCAAGTTTCTTTTTTCTATTATGTGTTTTAGAGTACTGTATTTCCTGTTTAATTTTATTTTCTTCCCATATTTCTAATCTCTGTAGACATTTTTGGGTTTTCTCTGTATATTCAGTGGGGTACATATTTCCTAATATACTGTCAACTGAGAAGTAGATTAATATGCTTTTTGTATTTCCACTTTCATATTGATACAGATAGTGAAATAAAAACAGACATAACACAGATCAAGATGGAAGATACAATTCCTTTAGCCCACTGCACATCTATTATGCAATAATTTGCACTAACATTCTCTCAGAAAATTTTCGATCCACATAGAAAATTTTGTAATAAAGTCATTTTTTTTTAATAGGACTGTGAAGTAATGTCACATATGTCATTGAAACACAAATATATTACACTGCCTGTATTTCTTTAATCATTTTGTATTTCTGCCTGAAAAGAAATTAAAGTACACTGGAACGATTTTATTTTCCACTTACATGCAGACTCTTCAGCCACTTATTTACCTATTCCCATGTCATCAATTCTTCTATTTCTGTTTTCAGTAAGAAAGACAGGTTGCACTGCACCTAGTCTACTCATATAAAAGGCAATTTGCTTTTCAGATCTAATCATTATTATATACTTTTTTTTTTTTTCCACTTAAGTTTTGAGACCTCCCTTCATAGAATACTTCATAGGAAGACTCTTTACTATCAGTGCATTGCTGAATGTTTTAAAATATAGTTTCGTCCTTTAATCACAGGTTTGCCACTGGACATTTTCAAATATATTATTATCTATATAAGTGTTTCAAAGCAAGCTCATGGCTTCTTAACTTTTTGTAAATCTAGTAAAAGAACATTAACATTCCAAAACTAGTACTGGGAGGGAAAGTTGGACAAGTATGGGTTTTATGCTAGCTTCTCCATTCAATGATTTATATAAAAAAGGAAACTTTAGTCTGGAGCATGGTGCATGCCTGCATTGCCTCCTCATGGCAAGGTGGTTGGAGAAGAAATGAAGAAGAAGACAAACAAACCTGGTAGGCTACTTATTCTTAATTTTTTACTGCCCTTTATGGATAGAAACTCTATCCCAAGAAGATAATGAAAGTTCTATCTTAAAACACAGAAAATTGCGAAAATGAAGATATTTCATTCTGTTTGAGGGTCAGCACTAGGACCAGTACTATTCAATATATTCATCAACAACTTGGATGAGGGAATAGAGTGCTCTGTCAGCAAGTTTGTTGATGACACAAAACTGGAAGGAGTGGCTGACATACCAGAAGGCTGTGCTGCCATTCAGAGAGATCTAGACAGGCTGGAGAGTTGGGCAGGGAGAAATTTAATGAAATATAACAAGGGCAAGTGTAGAGTCTTGCATCTGGGGAAGAACAACCCTATGTGCCAGTATAAGTTGGGGACTGGCCTGTTGGAGAGCAGCGTAGGGGAAAGGGACCTGGGGGTCCTGGTGACAGCAGGATGACCATGAGCCAGCAGTGTGCCCTTGTGGCCAAGAAGGCCAATGGCATCCTGGGGTGTATTAGAAGGGGTGTGGTTAGTAGGTCGAGAGAGGTTCTCCTTCCCCTCTATTCTGCCTTGGTGAGGCCATATCTGGACTATTGTGTCCAGTTCTGGGCCCCTCAGTTCAAGGACAGGGAACTGCTTGAGAGAGTCCAGCGCAGAGCCACCAAGATGATTAAGGGAGTGGAACATCTCCCTTATGAGGAAAGGCTGAGGGAGCTGGGTCTCTTTAGCTTGGAGAAGAGGATACTGAGGGATGACCTCATTAATGGTTATAAATATGTAAAGGGTGAGTGTCATGAGGATGGAGCCAGGCTCTTAGTGACATCCAATGACAGAACTAGGGGCAATGCGTACAAGCTGGAACATAGGAGGTTCCACATAAATGTGAGGAAAAACCTCTTCACAGTGAGGGTAACAGAGCACTGGAACAGGCTTCCCAGAGAGGTTGTGGAGTCTCCTTCTCTGGAGACATTCAAAACCCACCTGGATGTGTTCCTGTGATTCTTCCTGAATTATTAAGATGTAAAGAAAATACAGCTAAACATACACACAATTTCACATATGAGGATAGGCAATGGGATTGAAATCACAACTAAAACTAAAATCAATATAGATTGAAGTCGAAGTATATTAGTGCATGATTTCAAGTCCAGCTGTTCATTCTTTCCCAGTCCTCTCAAATCCAAGAATGTGACTAGAAGAACACAGGTTAAAAGATCACTAACCGTCAGACATCAAGATTGTCAGCTTTGACTAGAAATCTTTCAAACCAGATATAAAGTTAAGAATGGGTATGTTGTTTTACATAAAACATAAAATGCTACTGAAAATGTCACTGTTTTTAGAGGGTGTAGTTTTGCCTTTTTTGCCATCACTTTGAAATTAAAAATCTTACACACCTTTTCAAGACCTTCTTCCTTGAGGCTGATAACATCTAAATCAAAATCTGTTCTTAAGCCATTGGTTTTGTTGAAAGTTATCCTGCCTGTGAGGCCTTCCCAGTGGGCCTATGGAGAAAGCAAAAACAGTTTCTATAAATAAATACCTCTTCCATTTTTTTGCCCCAAAATTACAAATTTTACTTCTGCCAAAATGGGAACATTAATTATTCATTCTATCTAAATAATTTACCTTGTGGCTGATTTATTAAAAAAGTATTTGCATTCACTTTTTGCTAATTAAATCAACCTTTCTTCAGTCTTCACAGGCAATTTTTTAAACATCTTTCAGTGTTAGTCAATAGATTCTTTTTACTAAATGAGATAAAAGGCTGTTTTGTTTTCATTCCTCCATCATTCATGAATGCACTTCCCCTTCTGCTTCCCTATATTCCCCATCCCTCCCACCCTTACAAGCCTCAGTGTCTTTCATTAATGTTGGATTTCATTTTTCTGTCAGGAAATTTCATCCAAATAACGTCTTACTTTTACAAGATGCTGAGTCCCCTGAAACCGTACTGAGATGGCAAAAACTGAGGTCACTGAGACAGTCTTCCAGAGCTGATTCCTTACATTTAATAAAATGCAATATACTCATTTTTTTATAACTTAAAATCTACGTAGTTCAGAAACTATATTGAAGTAGAGTAGGGAATGTAGAAAACAAAATTATCAACCTAAAAGGAACCAATATTAAAAACAGGATAATATTCCATTGCAAACAGTTCTCTTTATCATAGTATTTTGCATATCTAGAGTGAGAAGTACTGTATTAGGAGTTACTTACAGTACAGGAGACTTGAATACTCTACAGTGTTCACCTTTAGCACCTTAAATCTCCTAGCTTTACTTTAAATTGCTATCAGTATCTAAACAGCGTACTAGGAGACCAAGGCCACATATATTAATTCATCATAGGAAAAAAAAAAAAAAGTTAAAACCAGAGAGTAAATGACATTCTTGTCCCCTTTGACCTTATGGCAGTATTTATTTGCTGAATTTTTCATAGTCAGTCTATGGCTTAGGGTTTCAGGGGTTCAGGTTTTTATGCCAGAAATGTTTCACACACAGCCCCTACCCCCTGTCAACTATCTACAAACAAAACTGTTCTTTAGAATGAAGTTATTTCACCCTTTTATGTTTCTTTGTTCCAACTAACACCTCAGGAAAATCCACTTTCAAACAAAATGCGGCCTATCCTGCTAAACTCTTTAGACATAAGAAGCTGAGAGATTCCCATCTACTGAAAGAAAAAAAAAAAAGGCAGAATTCAAGAAGGGTGTGAACAAAAGAAAATAAGAGTTGGAAGAAAGGAAAGTAATAAAGCAAGACACTTTATTAGTGACTTACCTCCTTAATGAGACTCATAAAGCGAGTCCCAAAGCGCCATGGCTTGTGGCGATTACATTGTAGTGAACTGACAGTCATCTGTGGGAACTGCTGGACAGCCACTGACACCACATGAACTGCATCATACATTAGTGCTGCATCCGTCTGAAATTACAATGACATCAGAACTGTGAACACAAACCAAAAACATGTGACAGCCCAGCAGTGAGAAAAGGAAACAAAAAATGATCACTGCTTATCATGTTAAAGGGAGAAAATGATTTGTTTGCTTGTGTTGCACTGTAAAATGCAGCCTTATTGACAAGACCTACGTAAGATGGTTCAGGACCTTCAGTCTCAGCATTTCCTCCAACTTTTTAGGATCACAGGAGTGCACTGGTATCTCTGATGACTCTTGTTACTTTAGAAAAGCAGTGCATGAGGAAATCACTGTATGCATGTTTGATTCAAGTCAGTTATGTGATTCTGTGATTTCCTCAAGCGAGGTGAAAGAAAAAATTAACAAGGCAGTCAAACCTTACCTATGAAGGAAAGTGCACAAGCTAAGGAAACAATGTTTTTCCATTTTGAAATTACAGACTGATACAGTCCCAAAAGTGCACAGCTGATTCATTAATAATTTTTCATGGGTATCAGTTTAAATCCCTAGAACAGATCTAACCAATATTTCCTATAAATCAGAGGCAAATTAGAACTGCATTAAAATGCACATTCATTTTAATGGTTTTCATGTCCCTTCCTAAATAAATAGGCTGTTTAGACATGGTGTGTGCTAACTAATGTTGTGTTATCAAAAGACAGAGACAGCCTCTCGGTACACACTGTCATGCATTACAAGAAACTGACATCTCTCTCCTGTTCTATTTGATAAACAGAGGCAAGCCTCGGAACCAAAAGCAAGAAGAGGACCTTAGATTCAGCGGGTGGAAATGAATGCTATGCCATCTGCTCAGCATACCTTAGAGAAAAAGGACCTATTTCCCTTTCTCATTCAAATAATTAGTGAGCTGTGAAATTACTTCTTTAATGGACGGGAAACCTGGAGATTATTGCACTTGTCACAATACAATACAATGCAATACAAAATGAGCTTATATAGTGCCTTTCATGCAAAAGCATCCCAAGGCTCTTTACAATAAAACTAAACATAAAAATGCAAAAAAGCTCTACCATTATAGCCCATAAGCTACTGTTAAAAGGGAAAATATACGTTTACATTTAAATGGCTCTCCCAAGGAGAGAGTTCAAAATTCAAAGAGAAATAAATCCTAATTTTAAAATAGCCAGTATAATAGGTTTCAATGATCTCAGATGCCAAGTAGATTATGTAGGGGTTCCAAATCAGTTAGAAAATATTTTTGCTGCCATATTGTTCATTATCTTCAAGGCATTAAAGTGCTTTTAAGGCAAGGTGATATTTGACAAGAAGGCAGTGAAACACCAAAACATTGGAATGACATGCTGAGTAAGCATCATACAAAGCTTAATATTCTAGAAACAGTACTTGGCAGTAGTTGGAGTCTAGACAACAGTTTTTAAAGTAAACTATACAATAAGTACAACGTATTAATCTGTCTCAGAAATGCAAACTTTTTTTTTAATCAACTTTACTTCTAAAACTGTATTCCTTGCACCAATGAAGGAAAACTGAAATTGCTGTGAAACTTTAGCAAAAGCAGTCCCTTAAGAAACAATCAGAATTTCAAAACCAGCATTAACTGATTAATTAGATATAAATTTGGACATGGAACTAATAAGACTCATCAGCAGAAATCAAATGAATATTATGCGAGACGCAGAGCAACACGACTTTTTGTCAAATTCTATAAGCCACTGAGCTGGAAATCTGTAGGATGACAAGACATTCAACTCCAGTGGAAGCAATAAAAAAGCCATTGAAGACTTACAAGTGATTCAAATTCTAATAAAATTCCTCATATTTGACTGATCAATATTGTTTCACTGGAAATAAATCTAAATCAGCATGTACTTCTTTTAAATGCACACAACATCAACTAATCACTGACTAGAAGCTGAGTGTCCTATTTGATTTTTAGATGCTGCAAGATAAAACCCTTATTTACATAGGGTGAGATCCCACAATCCATCTTACATAGGAAGATTAAAGTAAAATGTAGTCTTAAATATTTGTGCTGAGTAAGGACAGATAGAACCATATACTCAAAATATATTGGTTTAGTGATTCAATATTGCATTCACCTCCCTTGGTGCAATCATTGATTTTACTGCAAGAGAAATAAACAGCACAGAATTCAGGAAAAAGTATAAAGTATATAATTGAATTTGCAGGTTGGGCTCTCCTTTTGTTGGTCGCTTTACCTTTCCTTTGAGAGGTAGTAGGAATTGACAGCTGTTGGCCTACCTCTCTGTCCTGATTCATTAGGCTTGCTCAGCTTTATGTCTCACTGACCTTTGTCCATACCACTTTCTCTTCATTAAATCACACTTTTGGAACTATGCTTTGTGGTACAGGAAGTACTGCAGGTTTCAGTAGGAGACTGGCTGGGGACCAGGGAGGAAATGTCCCTAATTAAATTTTTAGGTTTCTTTATCTAAACAGAGATTAGCAGTTTGAAAGGAAGAAGAGGTAGAAACTTCAGGAGAAGCAATGGTTCTTGAATTTCAGATAGAAACCTGCTACAACATTTCATTCACTGAAGCACAGATAATACAAGAAAATAATCTTATTGAAAAATGAGATTAGTACTGGTTTATTTAACTTGTATAAACCTTTTAAGAATCATGTTGTATTAGTACAGTTTCTAAACCATAGGGTGGGGTTGTTTTTTTTTTTTTGTTTCACAGTACTACTTAGTATTCATGAATTGCTTGCATACAGATAAACACATCTAAAATAATGCTCATGATACTGTAACTTGTATTTCTACAACTACAAAAGAAAAAAATTACACAACTACAGAAGCTACAAAATTTTTTCACCAAATTGAACTAGAAGGAGATTGAGTTGGGTGATTAAGATGTCAGGTGACAGACGTCTGTGACCACAAGTTTGTTTTTCAATTGACTCTGTCAAGTAACAAGAAAGCTTTTAGCACTCAGAGCTAACAGCTTAATCAGATTTCAGTCACAATATATCTCAAAGAGAAAATACCAATTTGTGCTTGATTTTTATCCCAAACTCAGTTGGATACTACACATTTGTTCTCAGTGCTGTTCTGCCATTCCTCTACCTCCCGTCTTACTGTGGGTGTTGTGTTTACTTCTATTTTTTAAATGTGTTTCTGAATAATCACTTTTGAGTCTTACTAAATTACTTGCTAAATACTGTCTAACAAATTGCATACAAGTACTCTGATCTCACTGTGAAAGGGCTCTGGTGAAGCTAAACTCAGTATAAAGAAAGTGGAAAAAGAGTCCGCTCTGTTATTAGAGAAAGAGTCTATTATTTCTTCCCAGGCCTCCTCAGAGTAAAAGCTGGTCTTTTCCCTCTCTGTCCCCAACCACATGCAAAGATGTCAGAGGTATGTGATATGCTCCAATAGATATATGCTGTGGTTTCTGTCACACACTTTCTTGTTTTGTTTAATCAGTATTTTTGGGGCTGTTTGAATTTTGGGGGGTTGAATCTGGGGCAGGAGATTTTCAGGGTAGTGGTTCTTACTGGTTTCTAACCTATATGTGTGAAGCTAGTGAAGAAGAAACTTACTATAGCCTGCGTCTCAGCCAAGAAGAAATCTTCCCTATGTAATGGAACTCACAAACTTCTGCCCTTCTTATGACATCGGAAAGATACAATTTTTAGTGACCTTCAGCATGGCTGGTAGTTTAGACAAGAATAAGATGAAAATCCTGAAACCAAATGGGTTGTTTATGCACTACAGCTGCAATCTGAGATCTAGGTTTGTATCTTAAGACCTTCCAAAAAAGAGAGAAAGGGCTCATACTCTGACATATAGATAAAATCCAAGCAAGCCTAATGGAACAGAGGAATCACGATCTTCACAATTATCTTCAGACTTACAGTACATAAGAGTTCATTGATGCTATTTGATATCTGTCTCAGCAAATGTGCTAACTGTTTTTGGAATACCTATGCCTTAACTATTAAGGGTTAAAAAGAATTTGTAGATTCCACATTTAATAACATCGAATCACGACTTGTGTGTGCAACTTATTTGCACAGTGATGTTTTTGTATGACATTTGCCATTTACCTCCATCAAACTATATGAGGATTTCATGTACCAACAAAACACTCCTCTCCGGTTCATATTTCAGTGTTTGAGAACTATCTCTAAAATGCAAAAATATGTGCTTTATTTTCAGGAAACATTAATGTTATTATGCAATCAAGTTTAATATTAATTTAAGATCAAAGATTGTTAAGCTAATTCTGTTTATTCATGAGTTATATCAGAAATAGTACACTTCTCAAAAAGAAAAAATCATATTTCGGATTTTACTATAATAAATTGTAGTCCTCTGTAATCTACAATTAAAAAAAATGAAATTGTTATGTAGGCATGATATGGAAGAACTTTCAATTAGTCAAATACAGATGATTAAAAACAGCTTGAAAGCAGGAAAAAGCCCTCGGGTTTTCAATTAAATGTTAAATTAAACTAATGTGATTGTTTTTCCCCTTAATTAAATTTATTACTAATAAAAGTCTGTGAAGAAATATGGTCTTCTACTTAAAAGGTGCTCTGTGAAGTACTTGAAAACAACAAGAAATTTTCTACATACGAAATAAGTCAATGGAAAAGAGAAACTTAAATTTTCTTTTTGTTCTTTAGTATTTGATACAGTGTGGATCCCAGACAAGAATGAATTATTTGCAATATTGGTATTTTATTTTCCCTACATCAGACGATTCTTGCATTCACAAAACTGTGGCACACAAGATCTTATGATTGCCCCACTTTGCCAATTTAATTCAGTGACTTTGAGGGACTTTTTCCACAGAAAAGAAGTCAAAGAAGATGGCCAAACAAGATCTATTAAAAAAACAAAACACAATTTTAGTCATCGAACTAAATTATCTCCCTAACGCTATAAGGATTCCCTTTATGAGGATTAGACTGCTTAACTATTTCAAAATGCTTTTACGGTAAAGGTAACATATTATTAAAGACTATCTCCTTGCAAGTATGATACATGTTTGTTTACAGTGATATGTATTCTGTGTTTGAACTTGGCTTTATTCATTCAAGTCATGTTCAGTAAAAGCAAATTAATGTCCCTTTAACTCTGAAAGAAAGAAAGAAAGAAAGAAAGAAAGAAAGAAAGAAAGAAAGAAAGAAAGAAAGAAAGAAAGAAAGAAAGAAAGAAAGAAAGAAAGAAAGAAAGAAAGAAAGAAAGAAAGAAAGAAAGAAAGAAAGAAAGAAAGAAAGAAAGAAAGAAAGAAAGAAAGAAAGAAAGAAAGAAAAAAAAATGGAAAGGGGAAAAAAAAAAAAAAAAGAAAGCTTTTATGTGTGTCAAAGGAATGAAACTTCAAAATTTGTCTCAGAATTCAGATACAACTCTTCTATAATGCAACTTGAAACTCTCTAGGCAGTCTAATAAGACTGGCTTTTCCACAAAATCTGAAATCTTTGATTCAGAAATGATGTTGTCAAAATATATTTCTTCATCAAAGACAAAGTGAATGAGAAAGAAAATACAATAGTGTCATATTATATGACTCAGTTGACAGGCCCTGTCCTATCATAAGGTGGAGATCTGTATCTGCATTTACCAGTCATTACTGTCATTAGTACAAATACATCATAAATTAACTATATCTAGACTTTTTTAAAAAGTCCTTTAACAAACAAAACGTTCCACACAAAACAAAACTGAGTTTAAAAAAAAAATCTTGAAATGTATTCTGATTCTTTCATCAGTTCTGTGTTAAACTCAATTGACTCACTAAAAAATTCAAAGGAAGGTTCTGTACAGTTCATTTGAAATATTGCATCATGTAAGTCACACTTTTTCCCATTGATTATTAAAATATGCTTATACTTTTCTACTTTTTAGTTCTTATGCTATCTTTACCTGCATATTATCTGAATAAGTACTACTACATTAAGCAGGATAGCTTATATTTTTCATATGGAGCTCATTATTCTTTTCAATATTATTTCTGTCATCCTACCTTTAGTCAGTCAAATTTTGCCCTTGTGAAATAAATCTAAGTATATTTGAAAGGCCAAACTGTTCAGTGGGTTTTGTGTAGTGTCTGATGGTCACTAATGTATTGTGAAAATTTTTTTGCATTAATTAAAATGAGGCTTAAATTCTTTACAAGTGTGACTTCATTAGCTGCATCAAAAATGAACTCAAACTGAATGCAAATGCTTGTAAATGCATATCTACATTTGTTTTCTAGGTGACCATGAAAAAAGTATCCGGATAAATGCATAAAAGTGAAAGAACACAGGAGGCTGGGCATGTTCCAGAAGGACTGAATTTTCCATTGACCCTTATAATTTTTATTTTATTTCTTACACAACAGTAATGCCTTGGATAGAACACTGGGTGCAATGTCAGGTTGTTGGGTTTGGGGGTTTTTTTCAACTCCTGATATATTTGGCCTAATTCTTGTCAGCTTTATGAGGAACAGAGATGACAGAACAATTAGGAGGGTAAAAACAGCGGTTCTGTTTCTTTGATCTAACAGTCTGAGCAACTAGTGGATACTGGAGGTATAATGAACAGGACAGCCTAAACAAATCTCCTCCCTGCCCAGCATTTCTTTTTATGGAGAAATAACATTACTTAGGATGCACTGCACAATAAAGATTTGCAATGGTGTACTTATTCATTTCAAAGTCCTCAAAAATGTATATCAGTTATCCTTACTGATAATTTAACACACAATACATAATTACTAATTGCAAAACTTGAGTAAGTGGCATATTATGTAAACAAGCAAAACACTTCCTTTTATTTTGTTGTACTGAGCTTCCCACCACCTGCCTTTCATTTTTTCCAATATTAGTCTTATTTTCTAGATTATTTCCATTGTGAACACAATGAACAGAAATGGGCCTCTGTGCGTTGTTTTTTTTTATTACAATTATTTTCCTTTGAAAATTAATTTTATCATAGAAGCTGACTCTGCTTCCTTTCTTTTAAACAACTTAGGAAAATTAGGTAAGAACAACGATGTGAGAAATGTCTGACAACACTGCTGCCTACAGTGCAGAAGAACTCTCATTACTAACACTGTCTATTACTTTACTTAAAAGCTGTCCTGTTTGACAGAAAATTTAAAAGTTGCCTTTAAAAATTACTGGATATGAACTACATAAACTATGATAGTGTACATATAAAAATAAGCTAAGTTTTCCTTATAAAAAGTTATATGAGACCTTATAAGGTTTACTTACTTCTTTATTATAAATTCTACCATTGCCTGGTCAGAAAATTTTAAGGGCCAGACCTTGAATTATGTTTGTACAATGTGATTTTAACCAACAAAACAGAGTAACTGGTAACATAAGAACTTTTTTCCCCAAATTCTCATATAGTGTGGTGCCAATACTGTTAACATTGCCCTTCTTGAAGCTTGATTTACGATACATCCTTGATCAGCTGCCTCCAAACTGCAGGTAGTTTCAAATCCGCACTATAAAGTGATTTTTCAAGAAGACATTAATATTGAAGTAATTTTTCTTGAACTTTTCCAGTTCCAATGTTAAGCAAGGAATGAGTGGATAAGAAGATGAAAAGAAAGCATCTAACTATTCATGGCCTGTATGGTGTTATCTTAATCACTAAAATCTGGAATATTTTCCCATTTTCAGAAATTATTTCTCAGAAATGTTATTAAGAGAATTACAAAACTACATGGATCTACCTACTATCTATTATTTTATCTATTATCTATTATCTTTTATCTATCTATTATTTTATTTGTGGCAATTACAGTTTATGATTAATGGGACAGGCACATATTCCATTGCTTCCAGTCAGTGTTTGAAGTGCGGTTCCTAAAATTTTACATGCTGCATGTTTTATATATACATATATATGAGAAATAATTTTATATAATAAGTTATTATAATAATAAAGTGAAGAATCATCATATTTAGTAACTTCTAAAAGTCATATCGTAAACAAAAGATAGAATGGGTTGAATTTACCATAAGGATGAAACAGAAGTTTAGATTGAACAGGCACAAGAATGAAAGACTTTATGTTTAACCACACAACAATATAAACACCAAGACAAATGAAGCCTAAAGAACAGCCCAAAGGAAACATTCCTATCACAAGTATGTTCAATAATATGAACTATTTGGGACCATACAGATCTGTAAGACACATAAGAGTATAGTATCTTTCTCTGTATACATATACTTCAGAAAAATTTGAGTATCAAAATAAATATAGATTTAAGTTGGCTCTTTACTACTCCTTTACGCACTACAAGATGAAAATATTTTTTTTTTTAAATACAGTTCTGCATTGCAACAAAATCACAGTGTCTTAAAGTATACTTGAAAAAAAGGATAGAAGGGTAAATCATGCCATGCCATACTCATTTTACAACCACAAAGTGATTGTCATCACACCTGTCTTCACTCAAAAGTAAATAATAAGTGTCATATCCCCCCCCTTTTTTAATGCTATACACTTACGATTGCACAGATTGATAAAACACTTCTTTCAATAATGAGATTTACATTTCATATTGTAAAATAGATTCAGAAGAAAAGGTCCTTCGTGACATTCATGAAAAATTAGACAAGAGATTAGCTGTAAAAGCTAAATTGATGTATGCCGTCAAGAAACATTTCTCTCTAATGAATGTGACCTAAGACATAAGGTGTATAGAAATTCCTATTCTGTGTTAAAAAAAAGAGTCTACAGCAAACCAGTACAGAAAAACAGCTGGGCAGACAGAGAGAAAAACCTTTCCCAGATAACCTTATGTAAGTAGAGAAGTTTTACCTTTTCTTAAATATTTCCAACTGTATTGGAAAGCATAAAAGCAAATAAATTATTTTATATTATCCTAACCTACCTCCGTTTAAGAATGATTTCAAGACAATAAGGGAACACAGGAGCATTTATCAATCCAAAATATGACAAATCTAGCCAAGCTCACTAAAACATTCTCTTGGGTATCCCATATATCTGTGGGATACGCACCGCATAGAAACTTGTATTACAGTTTGTACACAGTCTGGACAGCAATAATGGGGAAAAAAAGAGTCTTTTCTGCGACTCATAGTAACAAGGAAATTAGTGTAGCGTTAAGATAGCTGTGGGCACACTTGGACTCTGAGCAGTATCTCCAAGGAGTTTGTCATACCAGGCTAGAGGAATAAAAGCATTGGAAGAAATTACCTTTTTTAAAAAAATTTTTGATAGTTGAATATGTTAACTTTTATATAAGTAGGATATAAGCAGGTGATACAAGTCAGTATACTCTTTCACAGGGATGTAACAACTGTCTGGAAGAATAAAGCAGAATTAAGAATCCTCTAACTGGCAGAAGTATTAGAAAAGAGACTGAATAACATTATTTCGGTAGCCTATTAAAACAAAGACTAAGAACAACCATTGAGGGGAACAGAAAACAGGGAAGAAATAAAAGCTAAAGACCACAAAAAACCTAACATGGATGCAAAAATGACCAAAAATAAAATAATAAGGAGTCATTTTATCTTACAGAGAGCTATAGGCTTAAATTGTATTTGATTTTAAATTTTTAATTATCATTGAAAGAACTTCTGCACAATACCACCAACAGAAGATATTTCAGTTAGATGATGCCTGACAACTCCAGTAGCATGCACATAAACTCTAAAAACCCAACATACTACTACTACTCCCAGAAAGCTCTTCTACTCATGGCAATTATAACGAGTGAATGAAATTAAGAAGAAATGGCTTGCAAAACTAGTTCCTTCCCTCCTTGGGTAATAAAATCTATTGCCCCTGAAATCATTTCACTTAATTCTCACTTGCTAACACATCCCACAAAACCATTTTGCTGAGTGAGATTTAATAAATCTCTCAGTCTGGGATTAAATTTTACTGGTTTATGAACTGTTAAATTGCATTGTATGCTTATTAAAGCTGGTGTTTTCTTACTTCTTGACACATTCCCAACTCCACCTTGGGATACAATTAATCAAACAGCAGAGATTTTTTTTCACCCTGAAAAATGCATTTCAACTGAGAACAACATGTGAGCATCAACAAGCTATAAACAATATTAATCTAAATTTTTTTTAAAAAAAACAAAGAACTCGTTGGTATAAAATATTTTTTTAAAAAATTTGGTAGTATTTCAGTAGAATAATCATCACATTAAAGCAAAGCTGCATAGATTATTTTTTAACGTCTAGTTGCCTAGTGAATTCTAAACAGGGTGGTTTTGTACAGAAATGTGTATGTGATTTTAAGTAGAGATAAAACAAATTCAAATTATTCACCCCATCATCAAAATACTTGTTTTAGCCTCCAAAAAAAGCAAATACTTTCTTTCTCATATTATTGAAAAAGGCCTTAAAAATAACAAAACATTATTTTTTTTAAAGTTTATAGAAAGTAGAACTGGCCAGGTAATATATTTGGGGAAAGTGTAATTTTGTCTTATAGAGATGCCTCAGTGCCTCATAGTTTGATTTCCAATTCTCAGAGAAATGGCAAAGTGGAAGACGAAACAAAATTTTTGACAAAAATGTAAAGAGAACAAAAGAATAAGAAAAGCATTCCAAAGGACAGAGATGCTGTTGCCATGTTTCTTGCAATTACATTGTCATTATGTAGGAAAGAATACACATTTTTTAATGACAGAATAAAAATATATTTCCCATTATAAAAGTTTGAAGTGGTAAAACTTTTTTCTCACAAAAAAATCGTAGATAATCATGTAATTTGATAAAGTATTTATGGTGTTAAGAACACCAAGGTATCTGAAAATCAGTTAGGGTCGCTACTTGTTGAAGTATGATTTTAACTTACTGGAGGTGAAATTTTGAGACAACTTGAAATTTTGCCAATAATTTGCCACAGGAGATATAAGATGTAATAAGCAAGTAGCTTTAACACACGTTTTCCTGAAATTAGAACAGCAGCAGGATTTCTCTTATCTGCTTGACCTTTGGCTCAGGGTCCAAATTTCATTTTAGCAAATAAAATGCTAAAAATTAAGAATACATCCTGAAGTCCACAGGAAAATTTTGAATTACATTTTCTGACTAGGATACCTTGTCATTCTTTTGGAGCAAAACCTTAAACCTTAAGTATGAGGGCAAATTTCAGTTTAATGGAAAAGTAGAAAGAGTCTGAGAATATTTAGAAATGCATCTTTTCTTTCAATGTTTAAATTTGAGTGGATGACAGTCTAGTTTCAAAGCCAGTGTCTCTACCCAAGGTTTGCTATTCTGTTGTAAGGTTAAGTTGCAATTGATTTCCTGAACTTTCTGATCAATTTCTCATTTTCATTTATTTTTAAATTTACCATTTTTAAGACAGGTTATCTGTCACTAATCTATACAAGTGTTCCAGGTGGTTTACTTTTTTCCAATCATAGAAAGAGGAAAAATTTTCCAATATAAATTATTCAACCTATACAGTCATTTATATTTATCTGAAAGATAACAGCTAACATTGTACAAAAAAAAAATAAAGGCAAAAAAAAAATAGTTCTATAATATTTTTTAGAAATTTATTTTCTTTCATTTTCTATTTTCTGGCTAAAATGATCACAAAATTGTGATTTCATAAGACCCCATAAATGTCCCATCATGTCATAAATTCATGTCTATTAATTCAAGAGAAATGACTTTCAGTGTACTACTTGCAATTGCAAATGCTGTCTGACTGCATAAGCACTTGCAGAACTGTGCTTCTAATATACACTTAGGAACAAGGTGTTATGCTGTTAGGTTTCCATATAACTTTAACAAATGTAAAATTTCCAGGTGAAAGTTATTCTGAATTACTTCCTCAACCTTTTTTCTGAACTTTAGAAATTATACTATGTGCTGTAATATTTTTGGCAATAAGAAACCCCATCACACTCTTTTATATACTTTAAGAACAGATAGCAGAAACCTAATTACCAGGAACAATGGGTCATTATTTAGTTTTCGGTAGCCTATTTCCTTTCATCTGTTCTCTTGCTCAAAAATCAATATGATTGTGATCACTGCAACTCCATCAAACACATCTATAATAAAGAGCTGTCTGCTACTATTACATTAGCTCAATATTCAACACTTATCACACCACATGAAAAGTCCCTCTGCTCAAGCAATTTATAAGTAATTACAGAAAGATCCTACTCAGCATACACCCTGAACACCTTTGTACCCCCATGCAGCAAGAAAGTATGCTAGAAAATGTAAGAAATTAGAGAGGCATAAAAATAGAATAATCCAGAGACTAAATACAAATCTGATCAAAAATTGAGGGGGGGAAAAAAGCATACTAAAGAGTGAATCTCTACATATTGTATTTTAGTATCCTGTAAAATTTTCACAGTTTGAGGATTTCGGAGCTTTCCCACCTACAATTTTTTAAATTAAATGACAAAAATAAATGTATATTGATGACTTGGGAATGTAGAGACAATACAGTTCTGAGTCTCCATAATAAATGACCGCCTCCTGTTTTCACCAAGCTCCATTTACATATCTCCCCCCTTATAAAGAACTAATGACACAGATTTTAATATCCTCAGGAAAAAAAGGGGAAAAAAAAGACTACATGTGCAGCCTTGTAAAGTTCATATTTCCAGGAGGAAATAAATTTTTAAGCAGTATAAAACATAACTAGGCCATAAAAGAATATAGGTTTGTTTCAAAATAGAATTCAGCTTTATGTCAGTCTTCTATAATTCCTTTAAGTTATGTTCTCGTTTAAGTAAGGGATTTTTTTTGCTTTTGGATTAACACCTCTTTAAAAATCAGTAATACCCAAAGGAAAAGGTATTAAAAGAGACCACTAGCCTGTGGTTTAGAAAATCAATCTTTTGTTTAGATTTAGAAAGTAGATATTTATGTGTTGTTTTTTTAGTTTTGGAAGCGTATCTATTTTAGATTCTTTTTTTTTTCTTTGTCATTTTTGTGTAATCTTTAATCAACTTGTATATGTAGATCATAGCATAGACAGATTACAAAACAAAAGGTAGAATGACCTTGTAATATTACATTTTATTTTCTTTGCAATTGTGTATCCACCAACGGCATTTCACTGTATAATTCTTTTTTATTTCAATGAAGTTCTTCATTAATTAGGGTTTTTATCATGTGGTGTTTGTTCTAATAGTCAGATTCTCATAAAATGTTGAGTCCAGCTTCACTATCAGAGTAGACACAGAATTAAATACCTTAAAATATATTTGTTTTAGACACATTTCGTTTTGATTAAAATCTGCTTACATTAAGCCAATTTATTCAATGATTGAAAAGCTATGTTCTGATTTGTGACACTACTTTTAAGGCAGCCTTCTTAGATTGTCTATTATTCTAATATATTAGCCCACAATATTTACCTAATTTAAGCACAGCTTCAAATGGTGATGTTTCAGAAAAAGCTGTATCACTTTTAATGGGAACCTGAATAGTTAATGCTGAGAGGTATTGAAAGATTTACTGAAGTTTTACATACTTTGGAATCCTTAAATGGTAAAGCACAAAGAAGTTCGAAGTATAAAGAAAATAAGGATGGGCAGATAAACAAAGTAAGGATAAAGAAAAATTGTATGGTTGTTTTTTATGTGTATGAAATTTTCAAAACTTAGAACTCACTTTTAATAGTTCAGTGCTAGAAGAAATACAGGCTTACCAATAAGAAAATCTCAAAATAATTTTGCGATCATGTTAGACATAGCTGTTGTTTTAGTGAATGTAAGAACCAACCATAGTCTTCATAGTGTCTTTTGGATTCATATGTGAATTTTGGTATGTCCAATAAAATTTGTAGCAATATATAAAATCCAAATTTGCCCAGTGATTCTTTCCGGAAATTTTGGAACTCACTCTCTCTAAAAATGGTTCACTTTCAAAAGGATATTTATATCATAAAGCCAGCTGATAGTATATAATTATCACAATTACTGAACCAAAAATAGGAATTGAAAACTGAATATACTTCCAGATTTTTCAATACTCCATCAGGACTCCATCCGTCAGGATAACAGTCAAATTTCTGCACTACATATAAATCTACATTTAAAAATAAAAATGTATCCAAGCTAAGGCAGAAGTTTTAATACTTTTTTGCATATCGCTGCCAAATCTGACAAGGATTTCTTTTTCCTGAAGTGTACAAATACTTCTTAACTATGCTTCAGCAAAATTTATAAACATCATTTTCATATAATTAATCTTATTTTTAGGGATGTTAATCCCTTATATTTCAGAAGGTTCTCCATATCTGAAACTGCAGAATGCATAGGGAAAAAAAGAAGGGAAGAGAGAAAGAAAACAGGGGAAACATACAAGTACCTTCTGCTTTAACTTTAGTACCTCAAGGTTTTCTAGTTTTCTCATTCATACTCACAAACAGCTCTACTAGCCAAATGGACTTTGACAGATAAACTAGAAGGAAAAATAAATAGGTACAAATGTGATAAACCTCATCAAATATTCCAGGTCTCTAGACTTTCTTTGATACTTCTGTACAGTTTCTGAGAGTTCAAAGAGAGAATAGCATGAAGATAATTCATGTAATCTCTTTTTTATAAAGAGCATAGAAGCACAAGTATTCATCTGCACCTGTAAGAAAATTCCACAGAATTCTGTTCCTTCTTACAGCTTCAAAGAAAGTATGATAAAAAATTAGTGTTAATAGTTTAAGGTGCACAAGTTTTCAGTTTGCTGCTATCACTCAGCGCATTTCTGTGCATTCAGATCCTGATATCACTGTAGCTATCTCAATAACTAGAAAATGCACTATCCTTTTGTGGCATCCTCACTTGTACTAAACCAGTCTTGTATGACCTCACTTGCCTAAATTAGCCCAAAGATGTACCAGATTAATCGGATTATACTGAAAAAAAAAGGAATGTAGGTATAGCTGAATTCAAAGAAATGTCAGGTTTCTTTACAAGACCTATTGCATACTCTCTTAATTTTTATTACCACCTGGCTTCTTCTTCCAAAGACTGCCAAATATTGTGATGAGAGGGGTTTTATCAAGACACAATTTAAAAATGGAAAACTAAATCTAATTGTTATCAAAATATGGATTTTGGTAAGATCTTATAAAGATATTTTTATAATTTATGGCTCTATACTTTATGTTGATATATTGAAGAAATTATTTGCATGAGGTATTAGGTGTAACTCGTGTTTTGTTTATTTAGCCTAGATGCCTAATGTATTGTGGTCTTAATGAAACCAACTGTTTTGCAAAGAATCCTCAACAGAAGTAAATTCAATCAGGTTAACAACTTATCATCTTATTTTCTTCATCTATTATTTCACAGAAAAAAAATCACAGACAGTGGAATGATACACATTCATAGAAGAAAAATTTTTTATCCTGAAGTAGTTAATCCATGATGTTAACTTCTGCCCTTGATGAAGAAATTTTAAGACATCACAGTGTGCAGGAAATGTCATGGTTGTTTAAGAAAACCTTTCCTCAATGGTCAAAAATGGTTAGAGGTAGCAGACAGCATATAAATGAGGTCTACAAGACAATAGTTTCTTCATTTTAACATGATTGTCTATTTCATCTCATATTTTAACAAAACAGGGAAAGTCTGAATAATCTAAAGCTCAAAAGCTAGGTATTTAAATCTCTCAAATGTCTTAGTTGATTTATTTACAGATTCTTATCTAATAATTAATTAAAAATCAAACAAAAAATTATGCAGTTATAAAAATCATATGAAGCCTTAAGTTCCAAAAAGGTACAACTATTTGCAGATTCATCAGAAAGAGATGGAAGAGGATTATTTCTGCAGAGAATTATTTCTGTGAGCCCTTTATCTTGAAAGATCTGAGAATAACCAATCTATCCATATGATGCAGTAACTGAGAAATCTCATCTCACAGAGCTCTAGCTCACCATAAACGCTGACATGGGAACAGCTAAGTTTGACACCAGAGCAATTAGCAGGACAAGACTGCCAAAGCATAGGTTGGAAGCCCTTATTAAGCACTTCTCAATTCTCATGACTTCTTTCTATGTTTTGCAAAGAACTGCATGCTTTCTAGTCGATGTGTGTTTTCCTCTTGCAAGTGTGTTTCCATGAATAAGTTGATGTATAAAAGTCTGCTTCCATAAACATTTAGATAAATTAATGTGATTCAAAAGTAAATGCTTTCAGCAGGCTTGTTTTGATACTTTAAACAAGTATTAAGCCTGTATTATTTGCTTCCCTTTCTGTCTATAGCATTTTCTATGTCTATTTTTGGTTTAGTCTGCCACCAAAACAAAAACAACACTTGTCTACTCATATTCTTTTCGTTAAGATTTGCTCTGACAATAATTTTGTAAGGCTCCACCACTCTGAAAGGTGTACCACAGATTTTTTCCATCAGCAGCAAGCTTTTGAACTTACTCTCCTGATTGTTCCCACATACCTATGTTCTGATCCACATCACGGAGCACTCCCATAGTGCAGGAACCAGTCTCTTTTAAGATAAAATTCACTGAAAGATGTGATCTAGGGCTGTACTTCATGTGCTGCATCTACTAATTGGCTTTGTCAGAAGGAATATACTAGAGATAGATAGTCTGAAGCAAAATAGCTGAAAATAGAATAGTGTCAAATAAGAATAGTCAGGGTTTTGGCACCAACAGCTTTGCTTTATGGGGCTGTCCTCACTGGTCCTCTTCCCTTGTTGTTATAGACATATTGTAACTAAATTCCAGCAATCACTTGAGAAAATCTGGTGCCACCTTTAAGTTTTTTCATTATTATTCTGAAAATATTAATCTTCATGTCTAATTCCAGGATGCAATTCCTGACTCTGTTTACTCAGAGAAAGAAAAAATCCACCTCTGACCTGAAGCAAGCAAACAAAAAAATCTTTCTGCTCTGAAAGGATGGCAGTTATTACTTAAAATATGAGAAACTGAAAAATCATAGAATCATAGAATGGTTTGGGTTGGAAGGGACCTTAAAGATCATCTAGTTCTGACCCCCCTGCCATGGGCAGGGACACCTTCCACTAGACCAGGTTGCTCAAAGCCCCGTCTAACCTGGCCTTAAACACTTCCAGGGAGGGGACATCCACAACTTCTCTGGGCAACCTGTTGCCAGCATTTTCAACTCTACAGGTATAAAAAGAAGGGAGAAGCATCATCTGTATGCAATTTATTTATGGTAGATAATAGCTTTTTATAGTGGTCAATAGAGGTTTGGGTTGAAAGCCATTTGTCAGACTGCACACATGCACACAAACTGGAGATGGGAATGGTTGCCTTTGGCTCTAACTGTTAAAAAACAGTTATCAATCTTCATCTAAGTTTTCAAGGAGCTGCTCTTGCTGAGCAATCGATATTGCATTTGCCAGAATAGCTCATTTAATTTTTTTCATCCTAAATATCCTGTCAGCAGGGGGAAAGTCTTCCTGATTTTAATTAATTTTGAGATCATTGATTCTTTTCCTTTTGCTTTCCTGTGTTTACACATGCAGACACAAATGCACAGACACACACTTTTAGCCCACAGGCTATGTAAGATCTATGATGAGTCTTTGGTGAAAACCCTGTATATTACTGAACTATACCTAGATGACATACAGCTTGACTTTTAAAGCTTTAACCATCAACCACTGCGAATGAGCCCCTGGCACCCAAACTTAGTTGGGCAAAACAGTAAATTGAAAAACATGTTTGCTGAATAGTTTTCAATTAAAGAGTCCTTAAATCAATAGGCAGTAGGAAATAACAGCCACAAGCCTGCCATAAGTTACCAGAGAAACGAAAAGATAGAAAATGAAAGTCAGAGAACCAGAAAATAGTAGTGGAAATCATGAACTTAAATTACATTTTAAAAATAAATCCAAATCTTGGATTGATGGACATCATTAAAACCCAAAATGAAAATGCGTTAGGGCTTAGAGTGCTGTGTCACATTTCCTCTATGTTAAATACCAGAAAAAAACAAGACAATGCAAATCTCTCAGTAAGAAGAGTTAAAAATTTGTAAAAGACAAGCTCTTAACAGAAGTGCAAGAGAAAAGGTTTAATCTAGATACCCTAAGAGAATTATGCATCTTATACATGAGAAATCTTGCTTCCCATTCTCAGAGAAAATTGTTAACCCTGTTCATCCCCACAGTGTAAATTAGTGACTTGCCTGCTCTCCGCCCCCCCCAGCAAGAGCCTGGGAATCAGAAAATGGAACTCAGACAGACACAAATCAAGTTTTTCTTTTAGAAGAACATTTGTATTTCTATCTAGAAGGAGATGACTATCCAGTCAAAAAAAAAAAAAAAAAAAAAAAAAAAAAAAAAAAAAAAGATTACTTTGAACCAAAAGCAAAAAAGGAATTGCTACTTCTTCTGTGTATAGTGAACCTGTATTAGGGATACTCATGCATAAGAACAGTGGCCCCTTAAGAAAGAGGAAGTTTCCATTAAAAAACACTTGAGAAAAAATGTGAATAGCTGCAAAATTGCATAACAAGTGCTTAAAAGATCAGATGGATTAATTTCAATTATACGTATAACCTTGTAATCTGAGAAAAATAAAAAGAAATCTGTTCTAAATAAATTGAGAAGTACATTAATGAAGACTGATTTAAAAATACACACATTCTGAACTGGTTTAAAAAACTTCAGTTATAGCTCCACTGCCAGAGAGGACATCCTATTTGCAACTAATAATAAAGCAGTTATATATGATCATTCTCATTTAAAATGACATGAAATAATCATGAAGTTACTTAGTGTTATAACAAGAATTTAAATCCATGAGATACCAGTGCATCAGAAGCAAGGCAAAACCACATTTTATTTTAATGTCACTATACCAGAGATAGCATTTGTTGGATCAGCCAATGTCAGAAAAGCTACAGTATCGCTGAGGATAAATTAGAGAAACATTAAAGAGATGCAGAATATCTTTCATTAGCCTGTTTGTAGTTGCAGGGCAATCTTGAAAAGAGTGGCTGCCCTTGATAGAGCAGCCAGTTTTATATGCTTTCTGTCAACATTTTTAGCTTAGATCTTGGACAGTATTTCCATGTGTAGGTCTTCATCACAAAATGTTTTTCTCCACTATCTTCCCCTGGAAATGTTAAAAATTGCCTCTAGAGTGAACCCAGTCATTACTTTATCTAACCAAATGCAACTTGCATATAGTTTAAATTTCAGAAGCAAGTGTAGTCAATTAGTTTTTCTTTACAAAGTAAACAAAATAAGCAATTAACATTATTTCAGTTTGTTAAAATCTGAACAAAATCATCAGATTGGAATAATGGTAAAATATCATCCCTGGATTCTCCTTAGATAAACTTTACCTGCCTAACTAGCTATATATTAAAATTCTGAGAAAGCCACCATCTCTGCCACAATCCACTAAGCAGTGTACAGTATTAACACAACAGAAAGAATTTAGAAAGTAGACTTTTGCCTGAAAAATAAAAGGTGGGAAAAATAAACCCAGGAAGCCCTTCTGTACTTCAGAGACAAATACAGTTCCTTTCGCAGACATTCCTCAGGGAAATAAACAGCAGCAGCAAGGCCAAGTCAAGAAAGCTCTCTGAGACACAAAGCAAGATTGTAAAGTACTCTACCACATGCTCACATTCCTCTGGGAACTGTTATCTTGCTCAAACAAATCCAACTCACTAAAAATGACAGTTGTGCACTGCTCTTCTTTCTTAAAGGATTAACATAAGGCAAAAAAAAAAAGAAGTGAAAGTATCCTTCAAGAGGCAAACTAACTGAGAGACTAACTAATCACTGCTGCTAAAGGAGGCAGTATATACTGAGATTCTAGTCTATTTTTCTTGATGACCAGCACAAGAGATTTGCTGAGAGACTGTTTTTTTCAAGCTGTTTTATATTATTAAAAATAAGAGAAAAAAGGAAAAGTGAACCATCAAATTAGCCTTGGAGAGCAGTAAATATATAGAAAAGCCTCTTAAAGACTGAACACCTCTTAAGATACACATTTCTGAAGATTTCAGAGCTATTATTTGGATGTACATAATACACTCGTGGCTTTGTATATTAATATTTTCAAAATGTACTGCCTTTTAAACCATTTGATCCTGATGAACTGTAGCTTTACAGAACTAAAAAAACCCTGATTCGTCACTAAAGGGGAAAAAAAAATAAAAGTCTTAAAAAACATTTGAGATAGATAGATAGAATTCATTTACCTAACTTCAGCCATCTAAAAACTACCAGGAGAGCCATGAATTGAAAACTGATACATCAAGTTATCCTGCATTTAGAGGGAGCCTAGACATTTAGCTTACATTGTACATCCTACTTAGAGAGCAAGACCCTTCTGAAAAACTTCCAACACTTCAAACTTTAAAACCTAAGATCTGAATGGAAACCATACTCTGATTTCTGTGACACAAAGCAAACTTCATTATATAATTATAGTAAGCTGTAATCCATGCAAGTTAACACCAAGGAAGCAAACTGTTCCATCAGTTAATACTGTATTCATTTTAAAAGATAGGCAGGATGGTTCAGCTGCAGTGATCCACAAATATGGATTTCTACCTCTGCTAAGGAAATTGCTCTCTAGGTAAACTGCGGCAGGTCCTCCATTTCTAAAAGGATTGAAAACACATGTTGCTTCTTTTAGAGGGCAATTTCAGATGTACAGACAAAAAACAACAGATCAAACAATACTCCAAAGATACTACTGTGAACAAACAGGAGCTGAACACAGCATTAGTTTTCTTAATCCTGTCCACTCTTTACTGTGAGAGGTGGGAAAGGCAACAGGACATGTCCCATTTAGCATTTATCTGAAGTACTTGGATAATAAATAAAACATTTTATGTTAGTTCTAACAGACCAGGTAGAACAGAAACCACACTTGTGCTTATTACTGTAATTCAAACAGTAGAAGCTAAAAATTTTTTTGCCTCAAAAAATTTGTGTTTCCCTATTTTCTTCAAGACCACGCAAAATAAAAAGATGATGCAGGACATAAAAGTGGAAGCTAACTAGTTTTCTAAAAATGAAAATGCAAAGCCCATTAAGACATCCCACCTTTGCTTATAATCATTTTCATTTTTAATGGGAGTTAGACAGAAGGTAGTATTTTACAGCCTTACTGTGTACATTGACTGCCTCATCAGCTGTATACTCATTCTTATTCCTTGCACCCACCCAAAGTATGATAGCAAGAAGCTTCTTCACATTTCCTAAATGTATTTTAGTGCCCTAACATCCTTTATCCTGGAGCCAACAGTTCAGACTGTTCCAGTCCAGTCCTGCAATTCAAAGCACTGCACAGTGTTCCATTGAGATACTTTAGCAATATTTGGAAATAAGCACCGGTATAGAGGCTTGCTTCCTTTGACATTCTTTCACATGTTTAGTTAAGCACATCACCCCCAGCCCTTATCTAGAAGGGTCTTGCCACTAGGATCACAAAGAAGCCTAAATGTGACAGGTAACTGTCTCAGGAAAGAGATACAATACAGATTCATAGGTGCTTGAGATCTTTGGAACAATTGATTGAGGTGTTCAAAGGTAAAGCGCAAGAGAGAAAACTTTTCTCGAGGGTCGGGGTGGGTAGCAGAGAATGAGATTCCATTATCTCTGTTTGTAGTGCAAATGTGTTTGTCTGGCCAAATATAAAAATTTGGCAGTTCATACTTTGCAATGGAAAAAAGAGGGGCAAAAAAATCCCTCAATAAGCACTACAAAAACAGTTAACCACTGAGGATTAGAACAGAGTCACATGTATAACATATAGAGAAGGAACAAATTCTCTCAATAATGCAATTTAAATGTATCCCAGCTATGCTAAGCAAAAAGTGTGATATCAACACCCACACTCAAATGGACAATAAATAAACTACAGAGCTCAAGAAAAGAAGAAAGGACTCGAGATTATCTTTCCTGTTTATACTGGAAAACTTCCTTATCTATAATGCTAAAACAAATGAGAAAGGATCAGAAGGGTTACACTAATCTCACTACTTTACTAGTAGCTTCTCAAAGTGAGGTCAACAGAGATGTTTATATACCTAAACTTGTTTTAGCTACAGGTAGAAATAAAGTGGCAGAACAAATTATTTTCAGATTAAGGAAAATTTAAACTGGATGAACTACACAAACATGCATCACTTGTGAAACGCAAATGCATATAATGTGATTATATCTAGTTTATCAAGTTCGTAGATGAATAACACAGATATTAAGCATTGCAAAAAAGATAATAAATTAAGTCATTCAAGTTCTTCCAAAACAGATTACATAGGAGAAATTTTGTAAATCCAGATTACAAGGGAAAAAAGCTTGCACCTTTCTAATAAAATGCATAATCATGGATGCAGATCCATGTTAGCTGTGCTAAATGGCTTCTGCTTTAATGAGCCATTTGAAATGAAATGGTTGCCTGCAATTAGACATCTGCAGTCCAAGGACAGCAAGCCAACTATGTAGTCTGGCTGCCAGAATTACAGTTGCATTCCTCAGCAGGACAATGAGGAGAATGGATAATTGTAATTATAACATATACATCCCTTAGTGTTCTGTGGCTGAGAGAGTGTGAACAACAAGGGCTCTTAATGCATTTAATTGCTGACTGCTAATAAAGGGTTGTCAAAAAAGAGAACCATTTTTAAAGTGCAATCCAGTTCCATTAAACATCACAAACCAAGGTCACTAACTACCCACCTGAGGACTAATCTCCAAGGAAACTGCCGCTTAGACCCTGTAGATATCTAGTCATACAGGTTTGATGTTCAGAAAGTTGTAAGGTGATATGAAAGCAAGTTGAAGAGACGGGAGACAACAGAGACATTATTCTGGAGGATTTAATACATGCTGTAACTTCTATACTCGCATTCAGTTTGTAAAATCTCTTTGCAAGCCTTTTCCACGGAAATTTGAACAAAGATCCTAAATATTTTTTAGATGTATTACTGTCCCTTTCCTTACACACTTAACATACCTGAATATTTCCTATATCAAAATGTTTCCATCCCCACACAGGAATAAGAGAAAAAAGAAATTGAACCTTATCTATTCAAACTCAGTGCAGAAACCATAGCTACATCCTCAGACAGAATGCTTCTCTTACCCGGCCAAATCATAAATAAAGAAAAATAGGATTTAATTACCTTCAGATTTTATCTTTCATTCAGTGATGCTCAACTTTGCAATTCACTGTGAGGATTCAAGAGTGAATGCAGTACTATTTCTTGCCTTTGCTGGATACACTGAAAATTCACTGTGATTTTAATGTAAGTTCTTCTGTAACAAGCAGCCATCTCAGCTGCTCTTCTTTGTGAAATCTCACTGATTTTTTAATTATCATTCATTAATGGCACTGACAAAATAAGTGAGAGCATCATGAAGAAATAAGTAAGAATTCTTCCAAGCTTATACACAGGCTACCATCTTCAAGTTATTAGGAAAGATTTCTTTAATGTGATTGCTTTCCTCCATTTTTATTTTCATCAGTTCCTAGACAAAGTTGAAACTGAGATTTTGCACTTCTTGAATTTATTAGATTCAAATATCTAGACATGTCACTTGACTAATTAATTGGATCCTCTTAAACACTTCTCTCAAAGTGATCCAAGCAACTTGCTGAATTTCTAAAATTTGAGAACTCATGGGAAAGCATATTTATTCTAATACTCAGCATCATAACAGTGAATCTTTCAGCACCTGGACCTCCGAATGGAATCCACATGCCTTATACAACTCTGTATGCAATGCACAGAAACAGAAATATATCAGAACATGATTCACTTAGCCAGCACTCTAGTTTAGCTAGTCAGTAGCAACTCCTTAGGACAAAAATAAATCATACTTTTTTTTAAGACTTAAATATCTAAGGAATTGTGGAACCTCCACAACACAGACGTCTGAAGTCTGGAAACCTATCTTCCTCTGAGGGCCTCAGTCACTCATCTGTAAAGAGACAGACAGCTCATTCCTTTTGACAGTTTTGCCTCCATTTACCCAGGTTATAGAGAAAAATTCATGTCCTCCTTTGACTGGCAAATGGGAGGCCTGGTGGAGCATAACAGAGTAGTTAAAAAACTACTAGATGTCTAGGTGTGAATGAAAAAAAATAAATCATTAGACTCTAGCCTCCTAAAAACATAAACCCAAAGTTTGGTTTCCAACTGCTACCTAAGAACAGTTGAGATACAATCATTCTACTCTTGTCTGAGAACAACTGTGTTCAATGTAGATGAACACAAATAAAACCTAAAGCAACATAAGAGAAAAAGCATTTAGTATTAGAATATTCTGGACAGAAATATTAACATTTTCCAGGTCTTTCAATTTCACCTTTTTCTTTCTTCAGCTGAAGGCAGAAAATATGAGGAGGACATCTACAGCTTTGCAGGTCAAAAGCTAACTGGTCTTAAAAATGCCAAATGTAGAACACCATGCTGGGCATAAAACACTAGAAATACTTAGTATTTGCATAATTATTTGTTCTTCTTAAACTTACTGTTCAAAAATGCCAGAATGATTTCTGTATATTGACTATTTATTACCTTCAGTGCTCTTATTAACTTTCATCAGTTAAAAATCTCTTGTCTTCATTTGAAGGTGCTTCAGTTATTACCATACACTGCCTGTGAATCTCCTGCTGTCTACACAAACAGTTATGGATGTTTGCACTCTATGCTGTCATACGTCATTCCTTATTCATATGCTCATAAGAACCACTTGTTTATTATCAAAGCACAACTCCAACCAATTCATGAGGACATGATGCAGCTAGTTCTTTTTAAGGCACAGAAAATAAAGCATGACTTACAGAAGCTATCCCTTTTCATCAACTTCTGTTAACTACTGGAATATCACTGACATATTGCTAAAGCAACCAACAGTGTATTTCACACAGTTGTTCTTAATTTCCTATTAAAAGCTCAGAGAAGCCAAGCAGAACTATATTTAATGAGGATTGGATGTCTTCTTTGGACATTGTTTTCATAAGGGGTTATTCAGTTATACAACAGTTAATCCTTGAATCTGTCCATGGAGTAGAAAACTGCTGTAATTAGTAGAGAAATTCTTTTCCTGTAACAGCTCAAATTCTCAAATGAAATAGTTATTTCTGAGCAATGCAGAATAAGAAAAACAATATTCTCAAAAATGAAAAGCTAAACAAATAGTGTGTGCTTCCTTTTTTTATTTCTTTTTTTTTTTCTCCCCAGCATTCATTAGTCCTAATCAGAATGGGACACAGGAGAAAAATCAAAATTTCAATATTCAATTGCATTTTTGTCTGTAAAAAGCTTTCTACTTTCCTAACAATAATTAAATATATTTTTCATATATCAGATGGAAAAATGTTACTCCAAGTATGTTTTTAATATTCTTATATTATTTTTTACTGAAGCTGTTAATAGAACAACCCTAGAAAATACTGTAATTTTCCTTTATGTATCTGCCAGATACACAAAATTTAACTCTTCTCTTAACCATGCTCACATTATTGGATAAACTTTTCAGATTACAAACTAGTGGAATTTTTTGTATTTACATTGTCAGATATAAGAACAAAATTTTTACTGTTCTCTGAAAAGTATCTAGCATTTAAAATGTATTTACATCTGTACCAGATAGCTAGGTAAAAATTCATTGGAAAAAATATGACATTTAATCATATAGACAGGGTTGTAATATCCTTTGCTGGAACAAGGAGGACAAGATATTCTTCACGGTGATGTCCAGTGACAGGACAAGGTGCAATGGGCACAAAATGAAACACAGGAGGTTCAATCTTAACATAAGAAAAAAATTCTTTACTGTGAGGGTGACTGAGCACTGGAACAGGCTGCCCAGAGAGGTTGGGGAGCCTCCGTCTCTGGAGACATTTAAAACCCGTCTGGATGTGTTCCTGTGTGATCTGCTCTAGGATCCTGCTCTAGCACGGGGGTTTCACTAGACGGTCTTCGAAGGTCCCTTCCAGCCCCTACTGCTCTGTGATTCTGTGATATTCCATAGGAATGTATGAAATTAAACCTTTATCCTTTTGAAAAGAATACTGTTAGGAGCATAGCTTCACCTAGTTATTTAATTTTTTAAAGCTCAAATCTACAAACAATAACTACCAGTCTATTAAAAATAAAATGACAACAACAACTAATTCTATGATTCTGTTAGATAGCCACTTTACATTTAAATATAATCATTCATGGTTCTGAATAACAGCTTTGTGCACTCTCTTTGTCCCCTGTGTCTATAGGAGATAGCTGACTTCTATTAGTAATTTGTAATTTAATGTTTATAATGAGCTAAACAAATTAAAGTTCCACATATGAATAATACATATTCTACACAAAAATCTGCCTGTACTGTTACAAAAGTATGAGCTAGCCACCTTTTTCTTCTTCTTGTTCCCCATCTCTCCCAGGTAAAACTACATTTAAATGATATTTTATTTATTACTGTGGCAAAAATAATG
The DNA here is from genome assembly GCA_028020825.1 of Podargus strigoides. Classification (NCBI taxonomy): domain Eukaryota; kingdom Metazoa; phylum Chordata; class Aves; order Caprimulgiformes; family Podargidae; genus Podargus; species Podargus strigoides. The sequence goes on along the minus strand of CM051619.1, from coordinate 45,199,444 downwards.
TTTAAAAAAAAAATCTTTTGAAAACTCATAAATTAACCAGTGATTCAGCTTTGCAGCCTATAGCACAAATGAAAGACAATCACAGCGAGTTTTATAAAAGTCAACAAAGAAAAGATCATTTAAAATTTAAGGCTTGTTGACATTGGCAGACTTGTGCCTAAATGACCAAGGAGATGTCTGGACCTTATACATAGCCATAAACCACATTCTAATTTACAGCAACTGGAGGTATTATACAGAATGGATTCCAGAAAAAAAAAATATCTGAAAAACTAGAACATGCCGTTCTAGTTTTGTCAGGTCTCAATGTTTTATTATCACACTCCAGAAATTAAGTTTGTTTGCCCAAGTTATTCTGTTAAATATCAATTCTGATTTTTAAAAGTACATTCCTCAGAAACATAAGGTAAAAACTGAAAATATACATCCAACTTAGTCTTGCAACAATGGACCCAAATTCTAATACACATCTAATACACATAAATGAATTCCTACAAATAAATCATCGTTGGGTGTCAAATTTTTGCTAAAGCATGTTTTAAGTCTTAAAATTGCTTCAAATCTTAAAAACGCTCCAAATTGGCATTATTTTGCCAATTTTCCAACCTTTACTCCTCTTCTTTCTGGTTTCAGGCATTGCTAGGTTCTCTGAGAGACAGGAAGTCATTAGTTTAGTGACTACACAGTTGTTCCTCTCTGAACATAACAAATTTGATCCTGCAAAGGCAGATTTCTTCATATCATGGTATGCTGGAAAGCAGTCCAGTCCTATTCAAAGTCAGTTCCAAAACCTCCAGTTTCAGATGCATTTTTGAGACTGTACTTATAGATCACGTCTGTATAGCCATGTTTATACCACATTTCTTGTGCTCGGTGATTCAATTTTATATTCATCAATCAAATACTGAGGGGGGTTACAAGTTCACAGCAAGCAAGGGAGCTGGACAGCACATGCTATGAATATTGAATGAAACAGTTTCATAACCTGTGGGGATTAAACAGTAAGTCAAATAAATCAAGTAGAAAAAAATGTTAATTATTTTTTTTTATGTTTGGGTTCTGGGTGGGGGGTGGGTGGGATTTTCATTTATAAAAAATCCCAATTTTTAAAGTGAGGCATGGCCCATCTGACCATCAACTGCCATATGAAATATCATAAATTAAGCAATAAACAGTAAGAGAATGTATAGAGTTTATTTCTAGGTACATAAGTGGTATTTAACTCTTATTTTAGATGTTCTGAAGTTTTAAATACATGTCTCTTGTGGTTAATAACCTGTAAGAAACTAATTATTCCTCAATATTTGTGTCATAGATAAACAACTACAGTACCATTACTATCAGTTACAGCAAATTTGCCAAGGACTGAAACTATAGTTGGCACGTATTATAGTTATACAAATCATCTCTGAGTGGATATTAGGATCATTTGCAAGACTGTGACTGAACATACAAAGCAATACTAACACTAAACATCTGGTAGCTGTTAGGAAATGCACAACACTATAAAAAGGATATTTTCAAGTCAGAAGAGACTAGAAAAAAATCTTTGTACATGGAGGAATATTAAAAACACTAGCACAAATACTTAACTGAGCCAATGATAACGTGCATATGTTCTGCTAAGGCTTTAGGTTTTAAATTTCTTTAATTACTACCATTATTTATATTGGGTTTGGGTTTGGGTTTTTTTTTGGGGGGAAAGACAGTTTTACTGTATAAACATTTAACATCTTAGCAATCAATCACTCTTTCTCTGCACTTCTACCTCATTTCTCTCCTTTAACATACTGTAGGAGCAATGCTCAAGAAATAGCCATCAATAAAGACAGAGGTAAAGCTTTAATGGCTTTATATATAACATTAAGAATATCTGGCATAAGTTTTCAAAACACACACACACACACACAAAAAAAAGAATAAAAGGAGAAAATATGGATGAACACTGTTAGCCAACTCTTATTTGATCAGCCATCGGAAGATAGGTGAAACAGAGAGAGAGCAATAGCAGTGGAGGGGAATGTCTTAGAAAAGGGTGCTCCATATTTTTCCAGATGTGATACTAGGATAGAGATTTCACAAATATGAAAAGAGGCAAAGAAGAGAAGCCTGGCTGAATATGTCCTTCTCACCGAGGAAATGTCTGCCTCATCAGTATCAACTTCCTGAGAATTCACACAGGAGAGATGTCCTAATTACATTAAAAATTTCCATTGACAACTGTTACTGTTTTGCACACCACTTAATCACTTAGGAGACACAAAACCATAGGAAACAAGGCATCCTTACTTCTAGTGCTCAAGGTACTGCTTATATTATTGTAACAATGGAATGAAAGTAAAATCAATCAAGCAGGCCAGGTTCACACCACTGGCAGCAAAAAGAATGTATCCATTGTATTACCTCAGTGCCAACTCATACTGGTCTAAAAACAATATAAGAAATACATCAATTTTCTATGTTATTTTTGGAACTCAGAAGCACATTTTTGTATTGCCAGAAGTACAATGGTTTATAAAATCTAAAACTTGCTGTAAAGCAAAGAAAGTTCAGTTCATGCAAATTCAAGCTGTGAATATATATAGTGACAAACACACACTAATCGATGCTTTTACCACTACAGGCAATGCTCTGTCTGAACTTCCACCAAGAATTATATAAGCTCAATATGGTCATAAAATATAATTTGCTTTCAGTATAATAGACATTTATAAATGATATGCTGCCTTTTCAGTTTCCAGATAGAAGGCATTCTTTTCTGTTGGTACTTTAATTACAGAAAGCATCTTCTTCCCCAAGATGATTAAAATACTTTCATATGCTTTTCCAAACATTTTTAATACTGCATACTTTCATTTTACCTAAGATATCCCCAGTGAAAAGAAAATAATTCCTCAGTGAGAGTGTATTTCAATGCTTCATTAAAAAAAAGTTCTTTCTCAGACCTTTGAGGTGAAAACATTGGGGGAGTTTATTTCTATTATTAATACCTAGGTATAGTTTTCCCATGAGAATTTTTGCTTGGTCAGATGAAAGGGAGTAATTGTGGCATTAGAAACTTTTTTAAAAGACTGGTGAGCCTGGTGAAAACTCAGATCATCTCTGGTGATCTTAGGGATATTTACTGTGACAGTCAAGGCAATACTGCTGAGAGGGCAATGCGCTATAGGAATTATCTACAACAGAATTCACTTCTAGCTGCCAAATGACCAGCAGAGAGTGTAAAGTTAACTTTCAGTCTGATTTATTCTTTTATTGTCTCTTTATCTCATGAGAAACATCTGCCTTTTTTAACAATTCCCTCTTGTTTGCAGAGAACAGGATTCTGAAGAAAAGCCAAAGCAATTATCAGTAACGTAAGCATTTAAATCCAAAAACATGGTGAAATTCAGCTCTCCAAGGAGGAATAGTATTCGTGCTATATCAGTGTTTTTATCTATAATTCCTTTGCTTAAGTGTATAAAGTTCAGTTTATGCAATGCAGTAGTAAGTGAATGCTTAGAATTTAAATCTACCAGTATTCTAGCCATTTTCTGAAAGAAGGACAGATCATCTCAGTTTCATGAGTATGATCTTATTTAAAAAATCAATAAACAATCATAATGCCTACGATAAACAAAACCAGTAATCCCAAGAAAAGGAAGATACATTTTTCAAAAAAAAGTAGCTCAAATAGTAAATTCAATTTAATTAATTCTTTATTTGGGGATTTTTCATAAGTTTCATCAAGCCATTGTGAAAACACAACTTCTATTTCTTCATCTTGGATCCACATTAATGGGTATTTAATTGATACTCATTAGAGTTCCATGAATGATTGTTGCTTTATGGTTATTAAGTATAAATTCTTTTACTTCTCTGCACATATAAATAGTTTATCTACCAACCAGGTATCTCCAAATTATTCCCATTTCTGCAAAGTAAAATCACAAGCTTTCACAACAACCAAAAGCTAAGACTGTGGTCATAAAGCCAGTGGTAATGTAACTGAATATTTCCTTCTACTAAGACATCTATTCATCTATTGCCTACCAAATATTTTTCTTTGTGAAAACAGTTCACCTCTGATACCTTCAGTGCTACAAGAAATCATTGAATCAATACTGTCAAAGAGCCAGACATTACTAGCTCAGCACGCATGATATTGTTCAAAAACCTACTCCAAGCATTCAAGTTGCATTTTTTAAAGTAGGTATAGCCTAAAACTAGAATTAAATATTAGTATAAGAAACATAATAGAGAGAGGGAGTATGAGAAAAATAATAGAGATATTAGAGAAGATAATTATTTTGGTAGGTTTATAAGCCTGAGATGTAGAAGTATCCCAAATCAAGCACTGAAAATCAAATGAAACATACATAGATTATGTTTTCTATTATCCTATTATATAGTCCTATGCTCTGCAGTAATTTTACTCTAGAGAGATATTCACAGTCAAAAAAGTAGCTGCGCACCTGCTACTTCTTGCTGTCATTGGTCTAGTTTACAGTTCTGCAGGCACTAGAAGTAAATGCACCTGGCACACCCAGAAGTGAAACTTCATGGACCACAAACAGGTAGACATCACACATTTCTGAAGGCACTTTGTACTTTACAACTCTTTCCACTCAAATGTTTACATCGGACATATTATATACATATATAACACAATCTGATTAGACTTTAGTATACCTGTGAATATTTAATTTTTAGAAAGGAGGTTTCTCACATCAGATTTTTAGACAACTGAATCAAATCTAGATCAGACTGGGTATAAGGAAGAAATTTTTAACAACAAGGGTGGCGAGACACTGGAACAAGTTGCCCAGAAATGTTCTGAGCAACCTGATCCAGTGAAAGATGTCTCTGCCCATGGTAGCAGGGTTGGACTAGAAGAGCTTTGAAAGTCTCTCCCAACCTAAACCATCTGATGATTCTACAGTTCTACAGATTTAAGTTTATTAAAGTCTCGTGATGCTTTTTTTGTTGCTCTAGATAAAAGCCCTCCCTTGCTACATATATTTCTAAAAACTGGATTCTTAATCATGATTTACCTTACATTTTAAAACAAGGAAAATCATTCTGATTTTACAATAAAATTTCAGTTAGCAACTCATGGGTAGGTTTTATAAAGTAACCAAGGCAGGAAGTTTAGCATGGTGTACAATGGATATAGATAATCTACTTCAATCACTCTGGACAACAACTACTTTTCTGTATTGTTTGATACATGCAGATTATTTATGTCTTTCCCTCCAAGCATCTTTTACTGAACGATAGAATGGAAAATTTTTGCAGAATAGCAGTTCCTAGAAAAGTAGAGCTTTTGCTATTGTAGTTGAGAGAAAAGCAGAAAAGCTGTTCTCTAGTCAGAAATATCAGCAGAAAAGTAAGTAGAGTTAGCATTACAAAGGAAAACCTTTTAATAAGATTTTTATTATGTCTTTTCATTTTTGGAAATAATATATCCTCTCACAGTACAGTATAAACACTAATAATTTTTACCAGGTATCAGAGACAACACTAATACATTTTTACTTATAAAAGCTTAATAATTAATCACACAAAAAAAATATGAAGACCTTTCTGGTAGAACCATATATTAGAACTATCCAGGAAATGCCAAATGTTTGGAGAAACAAATGGATACCAAAAGATACTGAAATTTATACTGCATGCTAGATGGCATTTATGGATGACAAAACTGAATAAAACAGTTTAATATATTATGTAATATCTATTCAGGCACATTAGTGAAAATCCAACTAAAATCAGTAACTACACCTGAACTAAAAAACATAATACTTTAATGAATTAAATCTTTTTTTAACAGCAAAGTATAGCCTTCCCAAGTCATACCAAAACAGCTTGAGCTTGATTACAAAATGAAAATAAAGACCATAGCCATCATGGTGGAGACAATGACTCTAGGAGGAAAGTCAATGGACTATAAAATAGGAAATCATCTGTTTTCAGATTTTACTTCACTACTATTACATTCCTCTATTGAGCCATTATCTGGTAGAGGGGGCCTTAATTTTCTGGCAGACAATTTCCATGCATTTAGCGTAGCTATTCATATCATAATGTGCAATCACCCCATCATAAGAAATTCCAACTAAAATGTATGTTTTCCCAGCATGGTATCGCCATTAGCACATCCAACTGCCTAGTGAACTCAAAAGACTTAATGTTATTCTATTACTGGCTGTTGAAGGCCTCATTATCTAATCTTGGCCTACTCAATGGCTCATACTCAGAAAAATTTTTTCTCCCCTAGTTTCTCTTTCCACAGGGCGCTAATCCACTGGAGTAAATAATAAACATATATATATAAATAATATAATCCTACTAGTTAGAGACCGCTAGGTCACATGAATTGTTGGAGTAATACTGAAGTGTATTTGTTGTTTCATTATTTTTTTTAAAACAACCCTTGGATTCTTGCTGTTGTCCAAATAACGAGGAGAAAACATATTGAAAAAATAGCATTGCAATAAATTTGCCTGTGGAGATTTGGCTTACTAGCATCTGTAGTGCAGCCTCTGGCTAATCTGAAAATGCTATAGAACCTCAAAATCTTTTTAATACTTTACACAATCAGGATCTTATCAAAAGAAAAGACCTGGATGCATGTCTATTTTTCTAAAATAAATAACTGCTATATTTAAAGAATTTAAAATTCCTTCCTCCCTCTCTCCATCTGTGCCTTGCTAGACCTGTTGCTTACAAACAGAGAAGGACTGGTAGGTGACGTAGTGGTTGGAGGCCATCTTGGGCTACGTGACCATGAAATGATACAGTTCTCAATCCTTAGCAAACTTAGGAGGGGGGGTAGTAAAACCATCACCACGGACTTCCGAAGGGCAGACTTCAACCTGTTTAAAACACTGGTTGAGAAAGTCCCTTGGGGAACAGTCCTAGAGGGCAAAGGGGTTCAGGAAGGATGGACTTTTTTCAAGAAGAAACTCTTAGAGACACAGTAGCAATCTGTCCCCATGTGTCGTAAGACAAACTGGCAGGGAAAACGACCGGCCTGGCTGAACAGGGAGCTTTTGCGGGGACTTAGGAGGAAAAGGAGAGTCTATCACCTTTGGAAGAAGGGGCAGGCTACTCAGGAAGAGTATAAGGATTTAATTAGGTCATATAGAAAGAACATTAAGGAGGGGTAAAAGCTCAGCTAGAACTCAGCCTGGCCACTGCTGCAGGAGATAATAAGAAGTGTTTTTACAAATAGATTAATAACAAAAAAAGAACCAGGGAGAATCTACATCCTTTATTGGACGTGAGGGGAAACATTGTTACCAAGGATGAGGAAAAGGCTGAGCTTTGCCTGTGTTTAACAGTCAGACCAGTTATCCTCACAGTATTCAGTCCCCTGAACTGGAAGATTGGGATGGAGATCAGAATAATCCCTTCGTAATCCAGGAAATAGTAGTGAAGGACCTGCTAAGCAAATTGGACACTCATAAGTCTATGGGTCTGGATGAGATCCACCCGAGAGTGCTGAGGGAGCTGGCAGAGGAACTTGCCAATCTGCTCTCTGTCATCTATCAGCAGTCCTGGTTATCGGGGGAGGTCCCGGATGGCTGGAGACTTGCCAATGTGACGCCCATCTACAAGAAGGGCAGGAAGGAGAATCCAGGGAACTACAGGCCTGTCAGCCTGACCTTGGTACCAGGTAAGGTTATGGAATGGTTCATCTTGGGGGAGATCATGCGGCAAGTGCAGGACAACAGGGGGATCAGGTCCACCCAGCATGGGTTCATGAAGGGCAACTGTTTAACCAACTTGATCTCCTATGATCAGGTGACCCGCCTAGTGGATGAGGGAAAAGCGGTGGATGTTGTCTACCTGGACTTCAGTAAGGCATTTGACACTGTTTCCCACAGCATTCTGCTGCAGAAGCTGGCGGCTCATGGTCTAGACAGGTGGACTCTTTGCTGGGTTAAAAACTCGCTGGATGGCTTAGCGCAGAGAGATGTAGTGAATGAAGTTAAACCCAGCTGGAGACCAGTCACAAGCGGTGTCCCTCAGGGCTTGGTCTTGGGGCCAGTCTTGTTTAATGTCTTTATCAATGACCTGGATGAGGGGATTGAATGTACCCTTAGTAAATTTGCAGATGACACAAAATTAAGTGGGACTGTCAATCTGCTCAAGGGTAGGGAGGCTCTGCAGAGGGTTTTGGACAGGCTGGAGCAATGGGCTGAGGGCAATTGTATGAGGTTTAACAAGGGCAAGTGCTGGGTCATGCACTTTGGTCACAACAACCCCATGCAATACTACAGGCTTGGGGAAGAGTGGCTGGAAAGCTGCCTGGCAGAAAAGGACCTGGGGGTGTTGGTTGACAGCCGACTGAACATGAGCCAGCAGTGTGCCCAGGTGGCCAAGAAGGCCAACGGCATCCTGGCCTGTATCAGAAACGGTGTGACCAGCAGGAGTAGGGAGGTGATCATGCCCCTGTACTCAGCACTCCTGAGACCACACCTTGAGTACTGTGTCCAGTTCTGGACACCACAGTATAAGGACATTGAGGTGCTGGAGTGAGACGGGCAATGAGGCTGGTGAGAGGTCTGGAAAACAGGCCTTATGAAGACCGGCTGAGGGAACTGGGGTTGCTTAGTCTAGAGAAGAGGAGACTGAGAGGAGACCTCATTGCTCTCTACAAATACCTAAAAGGAGGCTGCAGTGAGGCTGGTGTTGGTCTCTTCTCACAAATTACTAATGATAGCACTAGAGGAAATGGCCTCAAGTTGTGTCGCGTTTAAAAAAACGAGTAGATGAAGCACTTGAGGCTATGGTCTAATGGTTAGGGAGATGTTGGGATAAAGGTTGGACTTGATAATTCTAGAGGTCCTTTCCAACCATATTGATTCTATGATTCTATGATCTCTTGCAAGAACTAAACTGTTTGAGTTTACAGAGTGCAACATGAGAAGAGATAATTTTGTTCTGTCTCTACAAAATAAGCATAGGTTGGTTTGGACAGATTAGGAGTGGGAGCATTCACTAAATGTCATCAGGAAGAAAGTAGTATGGAGTGCTATAGTTTTTGGCACAGTTAATAACTTTGCTACTCAAGTCCTATCCAATGAGATTAATTGCAAAGAAGCTCCTTCAGGTGATAAAATCTGCAAGAATCCACAACAATTTGAAAAGAACACACTGATGGAAAAATTGAGACAGTACTGACATTCTGGGAACAGCCTTGTAAGCAACAATATTCTTGTGTTTTAAGGAAACACAAAACAAGCAACCTTATTTACTTCTACTGTATTACTAGTGCATTTTTAGTTAGTTTATAAAAATATGTCATCACCTTGGTGTGTATGTAATCACTGATTCAGGATAGGGCACCAAAGTAGTATAGTCAATATTGAAGAGTACACATCTCCTTAGAGCTACAGGCAAAAGTCAAAGAACAATAAAATAAAAACTGGAAGGGGTCCGTATGTGCAAACCCCACATATGTCAGAAAGGAATAATTCAAACTAAGTTCAGCCACTTAAAATTGCTCAGTCAGACATCTAGGCTCTCTATAGACACCTCTTCAGTATGTAGCTTTTTTAGGACAAATTTCTGTGTTCTTCCTCTACTAACTGCAAAGGAAATATAGACAATTACTAGACATCCGAATTTTGCACATATTAAGTTAGGAGAGGTGAATTGCACTCATACTGTTTAGATATCTTCTTCATTAGAAGGTATGTATGTACAGCTCACTCTGAAGCACAGGCAAAGGATATTAAACTTGTTCTCTGGGGAATTTATCTGTGAACAGAAACAAATGAAGCCTTAAGACATGGACACCACCATAAAAGAATATGTCTGAATATGCCAAGGCACTGCTGGATGATTTATCAGACCACTAGTCATTCCTGTAAAGGCTCTGCATGGTTTGCCACCAAGCTTTCTGCACCATTGCCTGTTCAACAGCTGCATAGAAAGGCGACAGACAGATTAACCACTATGCCTATGTACAGTGTAGACAAGCTCAATTCATGATTCTCCTTACATGAAAATACAGCAAACCAGCCAAATCCTGAATAGAATTATTAGGTTTTTTGTTTTTTTTGTTTTTTTTTTTTTATATGATATGCTCACAATTTTATGTAATGGACCCTTTTAAATTTTCAGTACTTTTAAAGTTTGTTTGTTGAGGAATTAATTATGTTTGTGTGGCTGGACAGCTGTAATGATCAGCAACTTTGACTGTCTTACAAAGAACACAAACATGTCTTATTAACATCCAACAAAAGTACATTCTAGTGTCTTCCATGAGGGAAACAACTACATCATTTCTTTTACTGAATGAATTCACCAAGCTTTTTGATTTTAATGTTAGTCTGATAATATCAAAATTGATATATTCTAACACATCTTCTGCAGTTGTAAAAGCTTAAAAAATTCTATTTGAGGCCATACTATAACTAGAAGTTTTGTTGCTATCTGAAAAACTCCCATGCCCATTAGTATTAAAATACAAGCAGGAAGTGATGCAGATGCTTCTCCCAAAACAGAAGGGTAACTTCTAGAAGAAAAGCAAGAACTGGTACTCTGGTTTACCAACTCAATGATGTCTGTGTCTACAATTCTTCAGGAGTACGAGTACAGCTTTCAATTTCATGGCTCTAACTGCTGTTGCTTTGGAGATCAAATAGTGCTCTACTGAGCTACTAGAGGTGAATCTCTCAGAAGACAGTCATGAGTAGTTGTGTATAAACTAAAGATCATAAGATAATTCAAGTTGAAGAGACCTCAGGACTTCCCTAATCCAATCCCTTGCTCAAAGCAATGTCATTTCTGAGGTCAGACCACATTGTTCAGAACTTCATCAGGTCTTGAAAACCTACAAAGATGGAGACCACACAATCTCTATTAGCAATTTGTCCCTCTGCTTTATTTTCCTCATGGCAAAAATGTTACTGTATATGCTCTGTTCATGTTTCCAAATGTAACATTTGAAACGCTTCAATCTTCTGTTTGAGTCCTGAAAAGTAACTTTTATTGGGTTAATTTATAAATTACTATGTAAGAAGCTTTGTATGTGGTTCTGCAAGGCTGAACAGAAACACAGGTTTACTTTGGTTATGAACAAATACTTTATTAGCATTTATAAGCATTTATAAGGATATATTTTTAAATCTACTAAAAAATCCAACAAGAAACCAACCCTCAAATAAGCTTAATGCTCAGAGTATAAAAAATGTTATAGCACTTTCTTCTTCAATTTATCATTACTAAACCGGTTTCTACGTAATTTTATTTGCATTGTCTTGGTATATGTATCGACAGTAGACTTTAGTTTTTAAATATGCAAGCATGTTTGCGAATTAATTCCCCCTGCCCCTACGCACAGCCATGAACCAATAGAACCTGGTCCTCATGAGTGACATCAATTACCTAGACATTTGTTGGGAAACCACCACCAGCAGCACACAAGTTGTCCATCAGTTTCTTGGAATGCACTGAGTTCTGCTTCCTGCTATAGTTGCTGGACTTATCAACTAGAGTTACTGCTCACAAACTGAGAAGACTTACTTAATAACTTGATAAAAATTTTTTTTAAAGTGAGAACAATCAGTGCAACAACCTCCGCAGAAACGTAGTGGATTTCTCATCACTGGAGGTTTTCAAGACAGTTGGACGGGATTCAAGATAATCTCGTTTTGGCTCACTGTCCCATGAAAGGTTGGACAAGATCATCTTTCAAGATGCCTCCCAACCTATGCTGTTCTGTGATTCTATCAAATCCATCACTGACTAAAAGGTGTCTATAGGTATGCCAGTTTTCTCCAAGGAGTCCACAACAGTCCAGTCAGGAAATTTTGTGGACATCACCTTCTAAATTAGTCTAGTAACTTCATGAAATTACTGACCAGCAGTCCTCCAGCTGCTGGCTTGATTTTCTCTGGCTTCAATCCTAGACATACACTACTGCAGAATTATCTTCTCAGGAAGACCTCCTACTTCCAACATTCATGTTAATATGAATCACACTGTGTGAAGTACCCTAAAGACTAAGACAGAAATTATGAGCACTGTAACAAAAAAGGTTGGGCTTTTTTTTCAGTTTGAAGATGAATAAATGAAAAAAAAACCAACAAAACATTCTTTTCAGCAATCTTGCAGACAAGAATGTTCTTTCAGATATAGAGTTATTTTAATTTGGATTCTAACAACAATCTTACTCAAATTACATCAGTATTTTAAACAAACAGAAGACTAAGAAATCCAAAATAGTCTAAAGCTAATACTGTTCATTTTTTATGTAAACAACATAGAGAACAATTATATCATCAGGCATACGAAATATGCAAAGTAGTATTTTCTGAACTGTGTCATTTATCATGAAAAGACTGAAAAAGCATTGGCTCCTGTGCTCAGAAATAGCTGGAAAATCTCAGTCTTCACTCAAAATAAGAGGATGAAGGAGTGTAACAGTGTAACTTACATAAAACCATTTTTTTTACACGTGACCTTTGAACACTCATTTAAACAAATTATGTACTTCACGTTAAGTGCCAAAGTAGATCAGTTGACTTCAACAGAACTACTGACAAGATTTGTATTGCTTTTCCAGCAAGAAAGCATATTGAATATTTTGTTGAACTGAGGCCTCTATCAACAGCTCAATAAACAGATAGATCGAATAATACATCCACTGCTACATACGACAAAAGGAGATAAAATGAGATTTTGTTTTTATAAACAATATTGAAAGAAATTACATGCATGGAATATCCTCCACAAAATAATACTTTCCTAGTAGCATTTCACCACTAGGCTTGAACAGATGATTCTATAGCATCAAAATAAGGAATTTCTTAAAATTTTAATATTTATTTCTAGGACATTACACAGCCTTCCATTACCTGAAATAGGACACAGCCTTACCTCTGCTGTTAACATACTATACATATACTCAGGCCTTGGGAAGCGGGAGTATGAAGAGTCTAAAAAATGTAATACCTGAAATCTCTGTTTCACAGCATCATGATACTTAATTCTCTTCAATGCATTCAGCATGTTATTTTTTTACCTATTTCCTATGCTGAATATGGGTTGGGACAACAGAGGCCTCAGGTATACAAAGTAAATATATACAAATTAAAGCACAATAATTCTGTTTTCAGCCTGACATAAAGGTACTCACATGCAGATTCAGGTTGTTGTTTGAATTTTCCTAGGCACTGTTTAATACCTTTTACGTGTGCTTGTGGCAACTGTATTCCCACTAGACTGTTTACGTGGAAAATACATTCACTGCTACAATTCTAGTCAGAAGCTTGATTAAGCACCCTAAATGCAGGCATATAGCACCATTTGAAATATTCAAGGGTACAGGAAACATCCACAGAAAGCAGGCAGACATGACTTTGGACTTAGAGGAGACCTGTGGTCTTCTGGAGGGGCAGGTACAGGCCAGGAACAATGTCCTGTGGCATCTGGAAAGCACTGAAATTGAGTCCATGATGCTCTGGACAAGAAATAGAGTTATTCCTTAGGAAAATTAATTTAAGCAATAACTATATACCTGATCTAGATGAAAGTCCCAGTGAAACCTACATGCACTATATGAACCCATGTGAAATTAGTGTGCTGCAGCTTAAGGAGATAAGCAAAAGATTTATAGGGAGAAGTAGTATCTTTTATTAGACAAATCTATATCATGTGGAAAATGAAAAAAATGGGAAAACATTCATACCCCTTCAGGTCTTTAGCAGAGAGTATGGTATGCTCAGAAACTTGTTTATTTCTACGTCAACTAGTCTAGTCATCATTAAGTATTAATTAGCAACTGAAAGAAATAATGCATTCTTGTTTTTCATAAATCGGAAGTATATAATGAATGAAGACAGATAGAGCTGACCAAACTACACCTAAATTAACCACCTGAATATTCAGATACAAAAATTTGCATATGATTTTCACTCCATTACAGTATGCAGTATTTAATACTCGATTAAAAAATAAAATCATCTCTTCAATTAATCTGCATTACCATATCTAAGCCTGACATGCATGTAGCAAACTAAAGGTTAGCCAAATTACACACAGATTTCCAGATTTCCAACTTCCACAGAATTTTACCCAGAACATACTTTTAAACCTGACTATTGAGTTGAGTACAGCCCTAACAAGCATTGCCACTGTGAAGCTGATGAGTACACAGTAAAAGCTAAATTGATGGTCCCTTCTCTCCACAATGGAAAGATTTACTTCGCTGCTTAACCTAGCATAGCTACACTGTCACCATTCCACATCTTAAAACTGTAGATATAATGGCTGCTAGATTTATTCATTCCTGCCAATAAGCCTGCTGATTACCAGCTTTAATTGATTATGTTGCTCCTAAAGACAACATTATTTAACCATAAAAGCAAAGAAATAGAATAAAAGTAATTTTTCCTGAAAAGTTACAATAAATACAGTGTATAAATAAACTGTTACTCTGAATTTCAGAATGCATAAACTAAGAAAACTATCTTTGACAGATTATGTTATACTGGGTTACAATACTCAGACTTTAAATTTCATAGATGCAGACACTTGAGTATTTCCTGAGTAAAGGCATTTAAGATCCTATTTCAAAAAACTACCTATGCTTCAGCTAGTTTTCCAGAATGTGTAGAAACTTTTGCAGGTGGCACAAGCTCTGCCACTTCCCTACTTGCTGTAACAGAGTTCACTCTATTATTTTGTAAAGATGCAGCAGGAGAGTTCTAACATGAAAACATTATATAAATCCATGTTAATCTTATTATATTTATAAATAAATGCATATATCCCCAAACCACATCTGGAAGAATTCTAGGAAATCTTCCGTAAGAGAGAAGCTGCGATTTCTGCTAAATGCTATACAACACTTGGGCATATCTTTCCTTCAGGATAGGATCACAAGTTTCTGATAGATCCCGTCTCCTAAAATGCCAAGAAAGACTACATATAGTAGTCAAATATTTAATAATGTAATTAATTCTCAAAATAGTTGACATATCATTTCTAAACAATCTTACAGCATGAAATCCTGAACAGTCCCTAAGCTCATGAAGTTAACTGTGCCTAGGGGAGATTCCTAGCTTGTAATGCAGTAATAAGTAATTGTTCAGTGTTTCCTTTGAAGTACACATTTGCCGTCACACTGTTTTACTAAACACATCTCATCAGCAAATCCAGAAAATTCCTTTTGCTAAAGGGATAATTATAAAGCTGTCTACATTACAGGCTATCCTCTTTGAAGCTCTAAATCAGAATCTGAGGCTGCATTTCTATAATGCATATTTCTGTTTATTTTTATGGATCTTTTCACCCTCAGGAACCTTAACAGCACCTTTTTCTCATCCAATCATTCTGTCCAGTCACAGTGCCTGATAGCAGCTACTAAATTATTATTTAGCTAGCTATCTCAAATATAACTGTTATTTCCATTTTGTTGAGTAGAGATAAGAAATTGCAGTTTTACAAATATTCTTTTACTGTTAACAGAACTAAATGACTAATTTATAAAAAGTTATTCAACAAATTGGAAGTCTTATCTTCTATAAAATAATTTTCCTAAATTAAAGAGATTACCATTTCAAATCAAGAACGTAAACAAGCATGAATTAATTTATTATCTTTTAAAAAAATCAAAGCATGCTCTAAGGAATTATCGGTGTGTAAAGCAGTTGTACATTCTGGTAACACCACTAGATAAGCACCTAAACTTCATTAACACACTAATTGAACAAGCTTTAAAAATACTATAGTTGCAACGAATGTATTATTTCTTACCCCAAAGTAAGTATAAAAGTCTATTTGCCTAAAGGAAAAAAAATCCTAAACTTTAGAACTTTCAGTCTCAGTGCAGAATTTGTACTCAGTGTAATAACCTCACTATCTATATCAGTTTGCACAGTCATTAAAAATCCCGACATAAGGGTGAACAGAGTAAGTCAAACTCCAGAAGTGTGCTGAAAACAAGCCCTGGATGACACCATAATTTTTTTTTGCTTCCTTTGGGAGTAAAGCAAAGCAGTGAATTTTGGAGAACACTGCACAAGAAACTAAGAAATTGAGGTACAGAGCGAAATTAGATTAGAAAATAAACTGAACCAAATAGTAGTACTGCTAATAGAGTGCATTTCTTGAGTCAGTAATTAAGAGCTTAATTTTAACACTCTTTTGTTAATACCTAATGTCTTCTTTTATCACTGCTGTACTTTTCTTATTCATACTTTTCCTTGGCTCATGATGCTCACCTAAACCTTGATTAAATATATCAGAGACACCTAGATTCAAATTCTTGTGTTAAATTTTATTTTTTTTTAATAGGGTATTGAACCTGGGAAATATATACTTGTCTTTCACAGCAATAGAAGTGGGCCTTCAATATTATTCATGTCCAATTATCTGACATGGGAGTTATTTACCTATTTCACACAAAAAAATAATCATTTAGCCTTGGTTATGTAATGAAAAACAAAAAATCACTTTTCTTTTAATTCTAGATTTTTAAGTTTCAAATGTGTCTTAAGCTACAAGTGCCACGGTTTCAATGCCTTCCCATATCTTCTTAATCTCTTCCAATCTTGTCTATAATGGAAAAAAAAAGTATACTTTCCAACTGTATTAGTTTAATCAAATTTGTTAACACGATGAAAAAAGCTTTACCAAAAGTAAACCACTTGATTACAGCTGACCATTTAACATGGCATTCATACATTGGTCCTATTCATTACAGAGTTATAGGGTTTTTCAGACAAATTGATTTAATGCAACTGAAAACACACCATTGTCATGCATTCATACTCACCCTTCCATCACTTTTTTCTTTAGCAGTTCTTTGTCTCATTGGATTCAGCAAAACTTCTGAGAATATTAAACTAACATAACCACAAAGCTAAGAAGGTGAACATTCAGATAAACTAGACTTTGCAGGACAGTCATAAGGTTTGGACATTGAGAGGTTTTTTAGTGGAAGTTTTCTTACAGTCAGGGGAAACAGAGAACAAAGACAGAACAAGTATTTGGGTGTACAAATATGGAGAGCTAATTAGAGGAAAATACCTACACACTTATGAATCCAACATTATTCTCTCATTCCTTTCCATTCACAAATTCCAAAACAATTATAGTTTCAGCATTTTTACTGTATCACTCAAAACAGCTGTTTTCAAAATGAATTTCCTAGAGAGCTCTGCAGTGTGAATGCATTTATATATTCTTTTCATTAAGGACAATGTATGAAGGTATTAGCATTTTTCCAGGTGATCTTTGTGTCTTTTTTAGAGTTATGTATTTAAAGAGAATATCCTTGGATCTATGCTCCTTATCCAAGGAAGTCTCTATACCAGCTATTAAAAACTGCATTTATTTATTCATAAAATCTCATCTCCCTTTTTTTGAATCAGATGAAAATCTCATACACAGAAATGAACCATAAGCCCATCTTGAGTATGCAACAAATCTCTACATTTTTGCCCTCAGTATTTAATATGACTAAAGTTTTCATTTGGTGAGAAATATTATATTTCACGGTGGAGAGCACCTAAGCTTGAAAAGCACTCTATGTCCAGAAAAGAAAGGAGAAGTTAAAAAAAAAAAAAAAGTAAAAAAAATTAACAAGATAATGAATAGTGGAAAGAGAAAGCACACAATAATGCTTGTTCTGCTAGGCAGCCTACAAAACATATCAGACTCAAACTTTCATTTTTCTGAGGAAACGTTTTAATATTGACTTTAGCTATATCATTCATCAAGTACCACAGTGCTTCCCTGCACCTGCCACATACAGCTACCAAAGTGAACATTAAAGAATAGAATCAACAGTCAGAACAGAAAATAGTACACTCTTTTCTATGTAAGATGAAAGCAGATAGCTAAATCAGATGGTAGGCAAAAGCAATTAGTAAGGAAAACTTTACATTAATGAAGCAGCAGAGCTTGTTAGGTCATCTTAATTATGCAAGATATGTTCTAACTTGAGGCACAGAAAACTGTGGAATATTAATAGTTGTAGAGTAAAAGAATTCTGAATTCATAACACTTTATTCATGCTCTGCTTTGTCTGAATCATGGTTGTCATATATAAAAGTAGGAGAGCATTTATGCTCAAGGTTTGGCCTTTTTTTTCCCGTTTCTGTGTGCTACTTGTACAGACACATAACCAAGAAGTCAAGGATAACAAAGTAAAGTTTCTTGAAAATAGTATGTTACTCCTTTTTTTGTTGTTGAATACCATTTTGTTAATATAGCATAGATGAAAACACTGTTAGAATTTAACAAAGATATTCACTGGTCAAAATTAAGTATGTTTTCCATCTTGCAGGAAAATCCAAAATTTAATTTTTTTGCTACAGTCTAAATCTAAATCTTTTACAAAATAAAATCTAATGATACATAAATTGCATGATTTATTTCATCGCTATTTCATTCTAGTTGTTTGGTTGTTTGTTTTTTTTTAGCTTACATTATGCATTCTTTTTTAAGAAGAAACCTTATTCTGGTTGAAAAATCGTGCAGGTTTTTTAATACCAAGTCATTTTGCTCAAATTTCAGAATTTAGTATAAAGTTAGTGAAAAATAACAGTAATGAATATAACATATATCAGAATTGTTTAAAGATCCTCAACCTAGTTAGAAGTTATTTAGTAACACTGTAACACAAGGCTCCATTTCAGACTAGTTCCAGTCTGTATTGCAATCTGCAATGTTGAAATACTTTCAAGGAAGATCTCCTCAACAGAACCACAAGTTTGCATACCTGAATCTATCATACATTATTTATTAAAAAAACCCCACATTCATTTTGGTGACATAAAACTCCAAATATTTATCTTGGAGCAAATCTCAAAACTTTCAGTGATGCTATTCAACCTTTTTTTGATTTCAATGTTATACATATTTTATGATTAACTAGTCTCTGGGACAGAAATGTGCATGGAGAAGTATTCTGCAGATATCTGTATTTTACTTTTATGCACCAGCTTCTATAACTCTGGAAAAGATGTCTAGGGAACTAAGCATTCTAGCAGAATGATTATGCCATAAATAAACCTCTGGTAATCCAGTTGGGTAGCTGACCAAACTAATACATGGTGCTTTTTACCCTAGTGTTCAGTATAATTAAGCTTCTCATAAATGGAACGAGCTCAAAAGCTAACAGCCAACACTGCCCACAGTTTAACTTTTTAAGTGCCATTTTAAACTGCTAACACGTGAAATCAGTGGTAAGAAACAGGGAAATACACAAATTAATGGACAATTATCAGATAGATTGTGACAGATTAGAGCCACTTTGGATTTTATTTGGAAACATGTAAGAAGTCAAAGGAAAAAAAGATACTTTTACATATTGCTGAATTAAGTCAGGAAGTGCATGATCAAGTGAGAAATCAAAAAAGCTCCAGCTTTGGATTTAACATGAACAAAGATTTTATTCTTCATTTCGTTGGGATTTTTTCACCCAACTGTAACAAGAATAAACAAGAAGACAATAAGAAAAAGATATTAAAATGCTAGATACAAATAATTCTACTAGTAAAAAAGATAAAATATTGCAATAGATTGGTCTTTGACTTTTCTTCTGGTATTTTCTATGACACAGCTTATTGCCTGTGACAGAACTATCATTAACGTATGTCCAGAAACAATGTCCAGGGAATGTGCCAATTCCATCTATCTTTACTTTTAAAAGCACTATCTATTCCTTTCTATCTGTTTAGTAAGAGGATCATGATACAAAAACAATGATCAAAGTAAATAAAAGACTGCTGTGAATAGTCAGGAAAAAAAAGACATTTACAGATTTAAGAAATAATCTCTTAAGTAACTTAGTATGTAAAAGCATTTCTGCATGAGTGTGACAAATCAAAAAATACAAATATATTTGAATAGCAACACATTTAGATTGTTATTGATATGTTATGAGGATAAGCAGCACTTTGATTATACTCAGACCAAAAAAGAAATATGAAAGAACCATTGAAAGTATAAATGAAATCTATAGTATATGAATCATGATAGAAAAGCCTAGACCACTGAGACTTCCTCAGGACTTCTATGTATCACATTAAAAGTATATTCACAGTTTTATTTCAAAGTCACCAATTTAGACTTTAGTACAAATCATATCTATTTGATTCTTATAAACTTTTATAAAACTAAACCTTTTATCACAAGAAGCCTGTGTAAAGAAAACATGTATAGTCTGACACAACAATGGCAAGTTATTTCCAGCATTAGTCACAGAAAGAACAAAGCCAGTTCTGCTGTAGTTACTCTCTTAAATCATTGAATGGATTTAGTTTCTTTGTTATTGTGCTGGTTTTGGCTGGGGTAGAGTTAATTTTCTTCATAGCAACTAGTATGGGGCTATGTTTCGGATTCGTGCTGAAAACATTGTTGACAATATAGGGATGTTTTCGCTAGTGCTGTGCAGTGCTTACACAGAGTCCAGGCCTTCTCTGCTCCTCACACCACCCCACCAGAGAGTAGGATGGGGGTGCACAAGAAGTTTGGAGAGGACACAGGTGGGACAGCTGACCCCAATCAACCAAAGAGATATGCCAGATCATATGATGTCATGCTCAGCAATAAAGCTGGGGAGAAGGTGGGGGCTGCTGTTACCTGGAGACTGGATGGGCATCAGTCAGTTGGTGGTGGGAAGTTGTTTTCATTTGCATCACTTGATTTTCTTGGGCTTTATATCTCACTGTTATTTTACTTCTTATTACTATTGTTATTGTTACTGTTATTATTATTACTAATATTTTATTTCAATTATTAAAGTGTTCTTATCTCAACCCATGAGTTTTGTCACTTTTATTTTTCCAGTTCTCTTCCCCCCATCCTGCTGGGGGCAGAGTAGTGAGCAAACAGCTGTGTGGTGCTTAGTTACCAGCTGGGGTTAAACCATGATAGTTATACAAGTAAATTAAACATTTATTAAATAATAGAATGATTAAATATGGTAACATTAATTAAATAGTTTTGGTTTTTTTTTTTTTCAAAGCCCAAAAATCCTAAAAAGAGAGTGAAACATGAGGAAAAAATTTTTTTTTACCACTAAGCTTGGGTGTGCTAAAGCATTATCCCTTCAAGAGCTGTCCTGAGGAGCAGCCTAGAAAAAAAAGGAAAAACCCTAACTGAAGTCAATAGGATCCACACTTGGAAATTTCACTTGGAACATTCCAGAGAGATGAGATGAAATTTTACACTTACTTTTTTATCACATTGGGATACTAAAGGTCAGATAATTATGAGGAAAATTACATACTAATTAGAGGATTACACAATCTTACAGAAAACAACTTAAAACAAGAATTAAGACTGGGAACACTATGAATCACAAATAAAGGAATGTAATGTCAGAGTTAAATTGATAGTTCTAACTCTGTCATGGTTGCTAAATTAATGGTGGGAAAGTTAGAGGAAGAAGGACATAACACAAACACCACCAGAGTTTATAAACTTTGTGATCCATAACTGCTTAACTTAACTGGAAACCAGTAAGCCTTCACTAAGGTCTCCAAATGCTCAGAGATATGCAAACCTCAAATTTGTATTTGGCAAATTCTCAAGTGTCAAGTGGTTTAATAACTGATTAAGTGACATTCAGCTATGTGGCTCAAGCTGAACGCACTTCCATTAAGCAAGCTTATTGCTAATATTTTTCTAAATAAGCTGTAGTCATTATCAATCACTAAAAATGAAACAAATTCCCAGTTCGACCCATATCAGAGTATTCCGTAACAGCAATTAATATCTGTGTTGAATCTTTAATTTCTGAGTGCATTTCTGACTTTAAATACACACGAACAACAGTGAAATGGAAGTCAAATTTTACAAACTTAACAAATGTATTGATAAGTCAATAAAACTTATTTTAATCCACCCATTCTGAGCACAGGAAGAACTTTATGCAACAATGTCATGACATAACTTTCTTTTATACTTTCCAAACACATTTCTTGTAAAACTGACACTGTGAATGTTTTTTTCTGTATCTAAGGGCCAAATTATAAAATCTCTGTAAGCACTTAACACTAGTGAACATTATTAGGCCTTTAAATATCCTTTAAATTCTATCTGCATAACTCAGGTAATCAAAGCTCATTTAAATGCTTAATCAACACAGAGAATCCCCATAAAATATTCATTCAGACTGTGGTCTGTATGAATACTTAGTTACACTTAGATTTACAAAGAGGGCTCTTAAGGGTCTGGAAGAGAAACCAGCGTTTTTTTCAAGCACTTTTTTATCTTTTTCTATCTTGATGCAAAGTAATGGTGTAAAGTATGGTCTTACACAGTCATATACTAGCAATAATAGGTTTCTGCCTCACACCTGAAACTATCTGAGAATGACACTTTCTTTACAGCACCACAAAAGATAAAAAACATGCAACTAGCCCACAGAACTCTATTTTAATATTTAATATTCTATGATTTTATTAACCATGGCCTATGTTCTGATAAAGTATCTATTGCTATTGATCTTGGTAACTATCCAAAGCTTTGAGATCAATTATATCTTTGATCAATGCATAAAATATACAACTACAATGAGTGAGATGAACTGCTACAAATTTTAAATTGAAAAAGGTAAAAATCAAAGAATGAAAACATTACTACAAACAAGGAAGAATGAAATAATCACTTAAAATAATAAGCAGCAGCTACACATAAACCAGATGCATACTTCACAGATTTTTAAAATCATGGGGGGTTGATTTTCATATTTGCAATTATTTAGAAAAAAAAAACATATAATTTTACAGATCCCATCCTCCAGTACTTTAAAAGTGCAGCATAACAGAACTAGTAAATAAATTAAAAATATTTCCAATTATCGTGTTCAAGACCCTATATACACAAGTAAACAGAAGAAAAAAAAAAAACATTTTTCTACAGAAAGGATAGTTTTATAAAAACAAGACACAAAGGAAAATAACTTTTAAAATATTGTCATTTAGTATCTAATGTCTATAAAATCTTTAAATCTTATCAGTAGAAAAAAAAATGTTCAAAAATTAGTTATGTGGCTCAATTAATACAGTCTAGATAACTGATAGATAACTAAGGCACTAATCTTCCAGAAACAGAATTTTCTATTTTTTAAATGGAACATGAAAGGGCTTCTGAGAAACCTAAAGAGCAATGGAACTCTGTCAGCAAAGATGTTACAAATCACTCTTGGCCAAAGTGGAAAACTAGATCTTTCAACAAATTTGAAAACTGAAGAGGTCCTAATTAGGATATGTTTTAAAATAAATCCACTCCTGACATTATAATTCCAGATTTAATTCCAACTAATGAGAAGAAACTCACTGTAAACCTAGTAACGAAAGTTTATTTGCATGAATATAATTGTGATTTTCAGAAACTGAAGCGAGGTCACAGAATAATGGCAATGGAAGGGAAAAACCCAAACTAACCATATTAATTATCTATGGAAGGCATAGAAATGGGAAAAGACAGTAAGAAAGTGTTATTTATGGTATTCATAAAATATATTAAAAAAGAATTATGCAGAAATTAAACAATACACATTATTAATGAATGAATGAATAGTAAAATAAATAAGACACAAAATATAGAGAAAGACAGCTGTGGTTTAGCTTGATTTTTGTTGGGATTTGATATGATGCCATACAATATTTTCACCAACAAAGTGGGGAAATATGGACTAGATGAATTAGACATTTACAATGTGACATTATCATTTGGTAAAAAACACAGTATATGTAACTCTGGAAGAAAGTTAATGTGGCCATGTATTCAGTCTACAGAATATTAACAGAAACATCACAGTTACTCTCTGACTCAAGTTTACAATAATATTTAGTTTCATACCTCTAAACAATTTTACTAGCAGAAATAAAAAGTTAAAAGGTTTTTTTTAGCTTCACAAACATAAAAAAAAAAAGGCAATAAATACTGATATTCATACCGTCATAAATCCATCCAGCAAACCTGAGTCAGGCTTAGGAGGTGCTTGCAATCGCTCCATAGACCACTTTTCAATGATAGATGACACCTGGGTATTTTCTGTGTTTAGAATTCTGAAGCCAGTCATATTAACACCGCTGTATCGATAGGGTTCCACATCCAAGGCAAACAGGTCCTGAAAAAAATGTCCATAGTATAAATTCTTTAATAAACTGAAATTCCTATTCCAATTGTTAGACCATCTCCGCAGATGAGAGTACTGAAATTTGCAGGAGTAGAAGTGTTATATATGCTAGGAAGTATATTCTGTTTATCTGGGGACCTGTGTCTGTGAGGGAGCAACTCAGCTGACCTTACAGTGGGAGAAATCTGATTCACAGAGGAAGAACAGTTTCAACTGCTTTTTTAAAAAAAAAAAAATAAAAAAAAAAAAAAAGAAAATTTAAAAAAGAAAGAAGCCTTTTAGGAAATGCTAAGTCCAGTTGCAGAACTGTATCAACTACTAGCTGGGCTTAAATACTGAAGTAGGCTTAAATATTATTATTAATTGCTAAAAATATTATTAATTTATACTTTTTTGGCTTACCAGAACAGACTTCGCATCATAGAACAAACAGAACAAGAGTTTCCCTGCACCTGCACTCTCTATGAAACTTGAATATGTTGATCTCTAGACAATAAATTGGGGTGGAAGAGGGGAAATGTACATGGCTTTAAATTTAACCAAAAGCATCGTTCACAGCTATCAATCATACCTCCAAACATGGACATATCTTTGCTTAGGAATTTATCTTTGCAAGAATAACATTTGCCAATTAATGTCTCTTCAATACATATGTATGCATGTACGTGTGTGTATATTTAGCCCCCCAACACACACAGAGGCAAATATAAATTAATAAAAAGAAGAAAATCAAATTTTAGATGAAGCAAGTAAACTCGAGATTATCCCAATCCTTTGACAGAATCCTTAGAAACAACGTAGAACCAGTACTTGAATTCAGGAAACTGAGGTCTAATATTAAGTTTTGAACATGGGGGAGAAAAATTAAGTTGATGAAGAAAACAGTCATAACTCAGTAGGCCTAGGTACATGCACCATCAACTAACTTTCATTTGGTTTACTTCCTGATTCCTTTTAAATATTTTCTTAAAGTGATATAATCAAAGTTGTACATAAGACGTTAGTATCCTATAACATAATTTTTGCTTCATTGAACATAGAAAATCTCCACATAATTCATATGTAGTCATTCATCTCATTTTTAATTTATATTTAGCTGGCAGTTTAATATTTTATAAATTTCCATTAAATGGTACTGTCAGGTGTAACAGTTGCCTGAAATCATTTTGTTTACTGGCTAAGAAGAAGATTAAATATTGTACTATGGAAAACCAGAATATAATTCATTATTCATTGTCAACATCACTAAGACCGCAAAAATATCAACCAGTTATCATTCGCTACATATTTTTAATTATAGCTAGCAACTAGAATATCATTTTCCATATATAACACCTAAGATATGTAGGTGTCAAAATGTTTTAAAGTTATTCATTTACAACTAACCTAACTCATGTCCTCTTTCTAAAGAAATAAAACATTTTATTGCAAAGGAAAGGTTGAACATAACTAGAACTATGTTATGTGTTTCCCTTTAAAAATTCCCTTAGTTTTTACTGTGAAAGAAGTCTGAACCTCAGGTGTAAATATTTAATCCAAACACATTTGTGTTTACACTGAAATATAATAAATATACACAACAATATTATGCGTATATTATAAATACACACGGGTCGGAGTATTAACGAGCTACTGCATTAGACCCTGAATCAATCAAGAGGAGAATACACAGAAGACTGCAGTAAACATTGTGACTGGAAAATTTGACAAGACTTTCACCATGTCAGGTAAGAAGCAATTAATATATCAAAACAACTAAATTCCAATGCAAGTTCCAAAGCTACATTGCAAAATCAAAATCTATCAACCGTTTGTGCACACTAAGTTATCCCTTGATAGCTCCAAGTCAATATAATACTTGTCTCTCCTAAAAAAAGCTGATGTTCCAATAAGGAAATAAGAATGACAGAATATCCACATCTTTAAACATAGACCTCAGAAACAAAATTAAATCCCACTGGACAGCATACCACTCAAAGAAGCAATTTTCACCTCTAGAAAAATGAAAATTTAAAAAATAAATAATGCCTTGACCCATGTAGTATCCATTTTGATAGACTACTGTGGGAAATTCTATTGCATACAATCCTAAATCTGTAAGTGACAGAACAAAGTACCTTCTAAAATAAGACAGGTACTTGTGCAGGATATTTCACCTTTACAGTTCTAATGAACATCACAAATTATTTTGCTTTCTATTCAGCAAGCAATTTCCATGCTAATACTTTCCATGAAATTCTGTTCCGTGATTCTGAGGTGAACCATCCAACAACAAAGGATTAATTTCCATAAGGATTTAAACATGTATGTAACTTTAAACATAGGTCATTTCAAGCATGGTTTTGCAAGGTCCATCTGTCTCATGCTTGAAATTACTTATATTTTAAGAACCTTAATGAACTGCAATCTAAATCAGTAAATTTGAACACAATGGAAACAAAGAAATGTGCACAACTGTAGTTTCTAGAGTATTATTTTACCAACTTTTAAACTGCTTCTTAGTTAGGCTATAGTGAGCAGCAAAAAAAGTCTTCATATGTGTGTTTGTTATGTTCTGTAAAAGCATTCACATTTTAAATGTTCATCTATTGCAAATGTTAAATCTGATGGTTCCAAGAATTATCAAATTCCTTCTAAGTTACTTTTACAATGGACACCAAAGAATACTGCATAATTCATGTGCCTGAAAAGCTCATAGAGACTGTTAAATAAAATGCTGCTAATATTCACACAAAAATTATTCAGGAGTAAAATGAATAAAATGTAAAATGTTGGATAAAAAATATGGAATATATGAATACGTTTAAAACGTCATAATCTTCACAAACAAATAGCTAAAAGATAAAAATGACAAAATTCATAATACAAATAATCGATTATGAATTATATACTTAATCCTGTTTGAAAGTTTAAAACTGCAGTGCTACAGTCAGTTGCTTTTTTGAGTCTATCAGTTTCCAGGGCATGCTGCTAAACAATGATTAAACCATCCTGATAAGTTTTCATTGAAAGTAAGAAAACTCAACAGAGAAAACATCTTGTATTCACACTCCATTCCAAAGAGACCTTTTTCACTTTGTCAAGTAATAGAATTAAGGAAAATTACGTCTTTGTTAGATGTCATCATTACGCTTTTATAAGACACTTACCAGTGTGGTAAAGATATAGTGATAATATTCTGTCATCATTCCCATAGCCAAAGCCTTAAAAAAATAAACAAAAGATTAATGTTTCTGAGGTCACATAATGCATTTTTATCACACTTACATGGCAAATGAAAAACTGCAGAAGAACACTACTGGGATCAGACTACAGGTTGGAATTATACTAAAATCAGGTCAAGCAAGTCATTTCCTAGCAGTTAGAGCAGATTACTGACTATTAAAGGAATTTATGAACCAGATCTTCTGATAGAAAGAATATTATTAGACTGTTTAGTGCAGTAAATGTGAAAAAGGCTACACACTAATGGATGCATTAAGTTGCCACACAAAATGTGAGTCAACAATATTTTCCTTCATTATTGAACCCTTCCCTTAAAAAGAATAACCTAATAGGAATTATTTTTTCTCTTTTGATGAACAATACTTTGCATTTAAAAGAAGGACCTAAGCTTATAGAATAGATGTGTACATTTTTCCAACCTTGGAAGAAAATACTTCAGTCAAGTTTTGAACAGCGAGATACATACTACTTCAGTAAAAATGAAGAACAAATATTCATAGTATTACTCTATACACCCAGATGTCTATCAAGTACATTCATCTGTCTTGATGTTTTGTCATACCAAACAGTTTTTGATCAACTATGCATTTTAAAATGTTCATACTTTTAACATAAGAGAAAGTAGCATAAGTACTAATATTTGTAGATACAATTTTAAAGCAATAAACTATGGATGTCTCATCACTCTTATTCATTAAGGGCATTTTCACCTGAAAAGCATGTATCTTCATGATCTGCACAAAAATTGCCTTAGACTAGTATGATTTATTCTGTCATTTTAGTATCTACAGTGATTTTTACCTAATTTTAGCACTATAAAAAAGTACACAGGCAAGAAATATTTTATTCCTTTCCAGGAATTACCAAAGTTCTTTGCTAAGTCAGTTCCAATTACACCTCCTTAAACACACTGGAGCAACAATTACACAATTTGCATACAATTACAGAATTTATATACAAAATAATTATCAGAGTTCTGAAGGTTGTGGGAGCCTTTTCACTTGTGACATTTTCTGAAAAAAAAAGATGAAATGACTAGTCTATATGGTTTGGGGTTTTTTTGAAAGAAAACTTAAAAGCTAAAAGGAATTTGAAATAAAAGATGCAGATCAGATTTTATAATATTTTAGACAAGACTTTGACAAAAACTACAACAATGTTTTTCCTAAGGATGCCTATATCTGTGTATTTAGACTTCCACAATAATATTTAAATTCTCTTAAAACACAGGAAAGCCATTCTCGCGTGAGACATATAACAAATTCATTAGAAACTGTACAACGACAAACATAGTTACCTTCTTTAAGAATTTTTGTTGTTGTTTTTAAATAAAGCTGAGGTATCTTCCTCTATATACTTAACATGCGCAGTTACCTGTATCTTAAGTGCTTATAATCAGATCTTTCATACTCCACAGAATCTCTATACAAGAACATCCTATGCATGTTCCCATTCTGCTATGTGCTGGTGGTGTCTCTTTTTCAGGTCTTCTTTCTCTCATTTTCCTCATTTCTCAAAAGACCTTACTCCTTTTTCCTCTTAAAAACATTGTAATTTCTCTGCTCTCATTATTCCTGAGCTTCCCTAACCTTTTAAATCATGTCTGCTTTCCCTGGTTGCCTGGTAATGTAGTTACCACTAAGATGTGCCTTAATTTAATTATGCTTGTCTGAATGACGGGAATTTGTTTTTTCTTTTCATGATGTATTTTTGGCCAGAAAACAGTAGTTGCCATTTCACTGGACTCTCAAGGTACTTTTTTTCTTTTTTTCTCTTCCAACAACTTTATTGTTAATCTTTCCAATCATCCTCCCAAGAAGAAATGCTTTGTCATGTCTCCCCACATTCATCCCTCATTACCAGAAAAATACGGTTAATTAATAGTTTACAAATGAATACATAAAGATTTATATGTTTTAATTTTTCAGCAAACACTTGCAAACACTATATTTGGAATGATATCACTAAATAATAAACACAGTCTTAACATCCTTTGTGTCAACTTTGACAGCAAGAGCTCACATTCAGCTGCAGAAATACCAATTTGGGACATATTTAAAGCATTGCAATATTGGAGCTGAATGGAAAACTATGTCTAAGACACTGTATAAAGATCTAAACACTCATGAAATAATTGTTCCTGTATCTTCCTTCTATAATCTTTAGGATCAGCAAAGTAGTTTGATAAAACAGTTTACAATTTGATTTAAAGAGGTTGAACAGTCACTCTTAGGTCCTGGGACTTGATTAAAGATATAATGCTTTCAACTTTGTTCCTATTTCCTTCTAGTCTTATGTTTTCCATAATGTTGTACACTGTGAAAGCAAAGTTTCCTTTCACCTAAAAACTACTTGGTACAGAAATAAATAATGTATCTTGATGGAGTTATTGTTAGTACTGCAGCTTTCTATTGCCATCACCACATTTTCCTTCTGCATTTTTAAGATGTTAAAATAATTAAATGTACATTTAATGATTTGGGCTAAACAATTAGACTAACTAGGCAGGTTTATGCTTAGCAAAGAGCAAAAACCACCAGCAGAGGTTTAAAATTACTAGGAATTAATAAAAGCCTTTTAATCAATGAACAATAACGCGAAGGAATGATAGTATACATGTATGTTTACTAACAATGTTAATTGTACCCACAACAATACCCTTAAGTACCTTTAATGAGACATATTTTCAAATCTCAAATACATTTTGTTTTCTATTTAAGCCATACAGTCTGCTAGCAAGCATAATACAAACAAAAATTAAAGTCACAGAAAGCTGTGCATTAGAAATGTAGAATATTGTTTTGGTTTAGGTATTTTTCCTATCCTTCTTATTGCAAGTCATGGTTCAATTAAAAGACTATGGGGAAAATGGTCTCTGATCATAATGAATTCCCAGTCTCTGGAGCTACTTCATTAAACTAAAGGAGGCACACAAAGGCATGTCTTTTACCGATACTTCAGGGTTACAGTCAGCTTTTTTATGAGCCACATCCTTTATATACCTATATATTGCCACCTTCCCTTGGAAGATATCACCGGAACCTCCTTCTGCAATATAAAGACAGTTAAGTATTTGGGATTCTGCTGTATCTCATCTACTCATCTTACTTGTGCACAACAAAGCAAATATTTTCAATGTACCTACCCAAATGTATGCAGTCTTATTAGTAGTGCAAGGAAAATACGGCTCTAAAAGACATCTATTAATTCTGTCCTCTCAGTGGAACACATTAATGTGGTCTGTTGGTAACATACTATTCAAATATCACTATCTGATTAGAGACTTCGATTTAAAAAAAAAAAATCTTTATTACATAAAATAGAACTAAATAAGCAGTTAAAACCCTGGTTAAAGCATCAGTTCTCTGAAGTACCAATTCTTCACAGTTCAAAGACTGATATACCTTTTCCCCTGTACATGAACTGATTAGTCTATTTCTTTAAAAAAATATAATGAAAGAAGCTACCATTAGAGTCTCCAATAAAATTACCTCTGAAATCCTTGGCTGATTTTCAGTTAGGCCTCAGTAAAACTGACATACAATTTCCCTGCTTGTTAAATGCCATTAAGTCTGGATATTACTCTTATTTATTAGGGATGAAAAAGATTAGGCCATCTAAAGCAAAATGAGGATTACCTGTTTCAAGATGCCTGCTGCCATTTCATGGCTGCAGTCAAAGATTACATGGAATTCTTTGCCTCTTTTCATCTCCTTTAGCAATGGCTTTGCATCTTTCGTGTCAGCTGGTAACTGACGGATTTTTAGCCTCAGGTTGTATCGTGATGGAGCCTTGATGAGCTCTTGTAGTCGAATAAGGCCTTAAAGGAAACAAAGGAGTCAAAAGAAAAGAAAATTAAAAAAACAAGAACCTGAGCTGCTAGTAGGACAACTTACTAGAAAAGTTCAGTTTCCTGAATTTTTCTCCCTTCTCAGTATGCTGTAACTGATACACAAAAATTTTATTAAAAAGAAAAAAAAAAAAAAAAAAAGTATCAGCACTCACAGTACTTTCTTATAACAAGTCTTTCTTCTTCCTTAATATTAACAGACAGTAAGCAGCCTGTTAGGCTTACCTTAAGACAGTCAAACCTTCCTCTAGCATTATCATGCAACTATGACATTCTACTTCAAAGAACATACATGATCATTCTAATTCAATTAAAGCAGTATCCCAGACTAATAGTTTGTAATCAGACTACTCAGTCTCCAAACTAATCTATCTTAATCTTTGTTTATATACAAAGTTGTGAATCATTTCAGCACTGTAGAACGCTCTCACATAATTCACATGAGAGTTTGTTTTTTTCCCCTTGATTATACTGGTAACAAAACACATAGGCTGAATAAACGACTGATGCTATTGCACTCGTCTTCCCTACTCCACAATTCCAATTTGAATTACTCTACCTTTACTATGGAATTAGATGCAGCAACATTTTTCCAAAGATCTTATTGTACGCATCAGCATAACAGTGTGTGGTGTACAAATCACTGATTGGTCTGTGAGTAATATTAAGTCTTATGTTGTTTAATTGTATTAAACTGTTTAACTGTATTAAAATGACAGGGTAAAAACAGGTCTCCTATAAACCAGAATTTCTCTTTTAGCAAAAATAACGTATTCTGCCATGCTCACTTCCTTTTTGCATTGGAGCATGCTCCACTTAGTGGCAGTAACAAGGGTTACCATTCATCATTACGTTTGTAATGCACGTATATAAGACACCCATCTGCCAAAAAATGAAAGCTCTGTTTAGGATTCCAGTTACAACAGAATCTAGGTCCAAATGAAGTGAAGTGATTCTAAAATCTGAAACAGCTCACTACATCAAAAATATTAATGGAGATGACTAATTATTATTTAGTCATCATTACAGACAGCACTGTCTAGTATCAAAAAACACTGGTATTTTACTTTATCTCTAAATATTCCTCCTGGTTATAACTAGATGTCAAAGCTGTTTTGATTTCAGGAAATGATGTTGTCGTAATGTAACACGGAACCACACTACAGCACCAGTAAGAAATTGTGATATCCTTTAATAGAGGATTTAATGCAGCCTTTTTCCAGCACACATTTTTATTTTAGTAACATAATATTGAAAGAATTTAGTAACAGCATTGCTATGTTTTTCTGCTATGAAGGCTTTAAATTACAAAAAACCTTAGCTCTAATCATTTCCAGCAGCATCAGACCAGCAGAGAATATAACTGAAAGATAAAATCAGTTTCCTCTATTTCATCATTCCCCAGTTTTGACCCTGCAAAGGATCCACATTTTCACAACAATATTTGCTGAAATTAGCTGGAACAGGAATTATAGCTTACTATATAAAACCTTCCTAACTTAAGTCTGCAGGTGTGGAGATCTGGCAGGGGATCCCAGTAGACCTCTTAGGCCCAAAAGCAGAGTGGGGAAGGACAACCTTGCTATTTAGCCAATTCCTATAAGATCTTGACTAACAGCTAAAGTACTTTGAAGAACTAAATCCAGTAACTCAGTGTGGGCTGACATTTTCCATACAAAATAATAATGTGAAAAATGTTAATGGTCTTTTGTACTTAACAGCATACAAAAATTTAAGGTCAGAGTAAATTGTTTTAACTCAAGAGAGGATAAAATATAATACCATGTGTTCCAAATTATTTGTCATTTCTTGCTAAAAGACAGTTGGAAACTTTTGTCCAGCAAAAATAATTTGTAAATAATTATGACTCCTATTACATTATATTTAGCAAGTCTAATTTTAGACTTGTCCTGCTTTCTTAGCTTCATTTTGTTTTGCTTGTCCTGCTTTGAAAAGGAAACAAAAGCCACTAGTAAAAAAATCACAAAAACAGCACCATATTTACTGTCAGTCTTTA
Organism: Podargus strigoides; assembly: GCA_028020825.1. Taxonomy (NCBI): domain Eukaryota; kingdom Metazoa; phylum Chordata; class Aves; order Caprimulgiformes; family Podargidae; genus Podargus; species Podargus strigoides. The sequence goes on along the minus strand of CM051619.1, from coordinate 45,166,252 downwards.
GTAGAGATGCTGAGAGCAGAACAGTTACAGAAGCTGAAGCACTTTATCATGACTAGACGTGGTCCCTGCTTGATAAGACACATAGAAATGATAGCTAGAGTAGAAGTGACTTTGGAGTAAATGGCAGATAGAAGTCTATGTAGGTCTGAAAATAGTACTTTTAGAAACTAAAATTTAAAAAACTAAAGAACTAAACTTTAAGAAACTAAAATTTAAAAATTTGCCATATTTACCTCAAATGCTATAATGGTATTTACATAAAATGAATTAATGTATTTAGTGGAAGTTTAAATTGATTTAATACTTGATTTCTAAATTATATTGAATAAATATACTTAAAAGCTATATAGAAGAGGTGTCTTTTCTAACTTAAAAGTTTATACATCTTCTGCATATTAGTGCCATTTTCAGATGATCTGGGACAATTACATGAAAGTAAAGCTTTGAAATGAACAATATAGCATACCCCATAGCTATTAACCACCTTATCAAAAATACCTGACAGTAACACATCAAAAAACCCCACTTAGGATTGTCCCCAAGTATTTCCCATTTCCTTAAGACTACAAAAATTAAAGTAACTAGAACGTATGCCCTTGTGGTCAAAAAATTTACATTATTTCAGTTTGAAAGGTGGACCACATTTCAAAGCAAAACGTTTCTCAAATGCAAAATCCTGAAAGTTGCTCACTTGCTCTGATATTCATGCATTTCTGGCTAAGAACTACAAATCACAGGAGTGGCAATATGGGACAGGTAGTATGATAGACTCTGCCAGAAAAAAAAAAAAAAAAAAGAGAAAGAATGGTTTTTCATGTTCACTAGTCAAATTTGACTGAGAAGACAGACAGAAAGACAGTCTTTCTAAGTAGCCACATTAGTTTAAATCAGATAGTGCTGCAAAACGTGTTGCCATGTAACAGACAGCATTATCCAAAGCTGATATATGAGCTGTCAGTATGTGAACCAGAGACATGCATCTATCTGAAGTACTTGCATCACACTTAAGAAGACAGACAAAAAAAAAAAAAAAATGGCAGATTTGGGGCAGAGGGAGAGAATCTGAATGTACAGACATCTTCAGGACTTTGTAGCCCTGAAGTATTCAGATATTAATGGGGTCTTCTGGGATGAGCAGTATTTTAACCTCCAAGTAATATTTAGTTGGAAAAGTTCTATGTCACACTAAATATTTGCCATGAACCTTCAGCCGTTCCTTGCAGCAGATCACCACAACTAGAAATCACTGTGAGTAGGGGAGATTAAGACAAGTTGGAACTCTTAAACACAGCATTATGTCACAGACATGTAGTAAGAAAGAGATTATAATCAGTTTCACAAAACAAGTATTGATCTCCCAATGGGAGAGCATTAAATAAACTGCCAAAGATGAGAAGTCCACACTTTGCTCAAAAAATCATATCCATGAGATGTACAGAAAAATGATAAGTTATTTACAAAATAAACACTACTGGTGAAGATATGCTAAAAGAGCTTGAAGATTAAGAGATCCAAAACTACACTGCTGTTTGATTCTCAAATGGAGGCAATGATTACAAAATATGTGTTTACTCAAAATGTAGAAAATCAGAACTGTGTCTCAACCACACAGTTGTTTTTACATGATAGCATGATGACTTTTCCCTCAGGATTTTTGTAATCTCAAATATATTTGGCCTTTTTGTTTTTTCTGAGGAATCAAATTTTATTTTATTAGGGAGGCAAGGAATGAATAAGGTATTATAGACTATTCTTAAGTGCACTGTTATCCCAATCTGCAGCTGGAGTTGCTCAGCAGGAGACAAATAGACACTTGTTAGTATGATGGTTATGACAGTCATCTGAGAAAGGAAACACCTGGGCTTTAGTCCCTGTTCTCATATTTCTATACTGAACCAATTTTCAAGAATAGTAAGAGAAAAAAGGTAGCTTTACTCTGCTGTGCAAGCTTTGGTATCAGAATCACTCCGGAACAAAATTTACGGTGTTTGTGGGAGACACCATAAAATTAATTTGACTGTATAAGACATTAAAGTGATTCATGAAGTTCAAGTTTTCTGTACGAGTACCATACTCGGTGTTTTTAATATATCACAGGTTAAAAGGAAATCTGTTCTTTCTTGACTGCCAACTGTTTGTTCTTTCAAAGTATTGTTTACTGAGAAGGGCAAAGTGTCTAATCTGCATTTTTTAATTCATATTCTCAGGTGTTATACCAATCACCTTTGTTACAGTTTTGGAGATGTATTTAAGATTGATGAAGGAACGTTAAAGTGGGATGGAAGGAAGGAAAAAAGAGAGGCTGTAGCAAGTCCATAATTTCCAAAATTTTACTAAACAAATGTAGGACATTATAAATTGACAGCTCCCTTAATCTATCCCTGTTTCTTGCACCAATGCAATATAGTTGTGGTCTTTTACTGTAGGTCTAAGGTTTGTTACGGAATGGTGAGAAATATTTTGTGGCCTGTAGGAGCTTGTGAAGTAGATGACTTACAGTACTCTTATGAATTAAACATCTACTCAACAGCTGACAAAAACTGCAGGGAATGAGAGCCAACAATTCAAAACTTTCTTGCAAGCTTTATTCTGTTTCAGAGCATTACCCAAGAAGGTGAGCAAAGTGCACGTCACTTCATGCTCTCTTCAAGAGCCCAACTGGGCTGTTCAAGAACTAAAAAAAGAAAATCCTCCTTGTCATAAATCTTGTCATGATTGAGGTACACCACAGAAAGAAAAAATCCCACTAAAATTTGAAATAGAAGGTTTACAGATGCAGGAACTAATACCAGAGCAACTAAAAACTGTCAAGGAGAATACTACAAGTACAGTGTCTGCTTTCTAGGTTACCTACGTATCTGAGAGAAGCAATGAGCAATGAACAAAGTACTGCACTGTGAAAGCAGTACAAAAGCTATAGAAGCTACCACAGGAACCTGAGTGTGAGAATGAGGGGAAGAAAACCTGTAAATGTACACCTCTGTAGTGCAGTGACTGGACCTTGAGGCAGGGCAAGTATGAGTGCAAGAAAATGAAGAAGTATTTATGTTTTCAATAACTGTCGGGACACATAAACAGTAACTAATGAGCTTCCTCAAAACATATTTTAAAGATAAAGCAAAACTGAAACATGAAAAATTCCAGGTTTTTCAAAGCTAAGGTTTTCCTCCTGTCCCCATCAATGTGAAAACGAAAAAGCAACCTTTAGCTTTTAATGTGTGGTATTTTTACTCATAGCTTTTACAAATATCAGAATATTTAATTTTAGTAATAGTTACAGTTAACACATACTTCCATTTTTAAGATTTTAACATATATTTTTCATTGTGTTTTCAGCCACCAGCATTTATTAAGTTCAGATGAATTCTGCACGGCACAAAACATGTTCCAGTCTAAATTACTCACTTCAGCAGTCCACCAGGCCATCCGCTACAAGGAATATTTTTGTTCATCCTTACCCACACTTAAAAAAAAATTCCTTCCTGGCACAAATTCAACAGTTTCCAGCTTGCTAGGCTCTGACAGAAACAATTTTGGAAAACAAAGCTCCCTAACGCTGCGGCTGCTGCCTCACTCACACCCCCCTGGACACGCTGCTCTGTGCAGAGCACACAGCGCAGAGAGCTTTCATGAAACTGCGTAATGGGAGGTAAATACTGCTACCACAGTCACCCTACAGCTCCTCGCTGCAGAAAAACACTGCATGAAACAGAAAATCGGACAGTGCTGAGCATACCGCTCTCTAGTACTTTTATTTCTGTGTCAGAGCACCGATGGGTGAAGCACTGAGGAGCAGCGCTTCCTCAGTCAGGCATTAGGGGGAACTAAAACTGAGTAAAGGCTTTCCCGGCCTGGATCACACTTCAAAAGCAGGCTCCTGCAAACACAAATCAAAGGATGAAAGCTTCCTTCCACGCTGCACCTCGTATCTGTGATGTAGTATTTGTGTTATATAAAGTGTGTGAAGAGCAGTCTAGTTTTCCTAGAAAATAAAAACCACCAAATGAATTCCCTGAGCAAAAATGGCATAACTGATCTAAAAACCAAACTAAACCACACACACAAAGCAAAACAAAAAACAAACAAACAAACAAAACAAACGACCTGTGTTCTCTTTACATTTTCCTCTCCATTATGCCTAGCTGAAGGCACTGGATTTGAAATACCCTGGAGATTATTGCCTGTGCAAGGCACACGAGGGTGCGTGGTGGCCTGCTCAGTGCCGGTCACAGCCGGTTCCAGCCGGCGCTGAGCCAACCTGAACAGCAATGAAGAATTCCTACCGGGTGCCAAAGGGAGGCAGCCCTGCTCAACAGTACCGAAGAAAGACACCGGCTGCCACTAAGGGCTGGAGACAGCCTCTTCGAGGCAGAGAGCTCCTTGCCACAGCACAGCCTGGCACAGGGGAGGCATGGGTTGAGGGGGAGGCAGGCTGTGGCCCTGGGACCCTCACACCAAGGCAGGGACACCCTGAGGGGCTGCAGCCCGGAATGACAGGTACAGCTGTTACACACAAAGCAGGAGAAACACTCACACAAAACAGCCTGAACCTGCTGCTTCCCCAGGCAGCTCCCAGGGTAAATATCGATGGACTGTGTGTAACCTGCAGTGAGTATACACGGTGTTTTCTTTCTTCCTAGGGAGGGAAAGGTTATGTATGTAATTGCATCCTTTTTCCCACTATCAGAATGAGTGATCAGAAGCCTGTGTTTAAAACCAAGTAAGTAAAAAACCCTGAATCTGGTTAGTTTTACCTGGTTAAATACTGAAGAGTGGCTCATTATTTGTAACCAAGGAAAAAATTAAGCAATGAAAATACATAACCTAAAAGAACAAGCTCCTACATGTAAATCACAGCACCTGGGTCTGGCTGTGGACCGTAACTGCTTCACAGCTCCTGGTTGCAACTGATCTCTTCCCCATCACACCCCATGAAGTGCTGGGGTCTGAACCCCCAGCCCTGAATTAAGGTTGACATATGGGTGGTTCCCACGGCCCTTTAAAAGGAGGGGATGAGTTTGCCTTTTGGCTTTCCTCCAAGGTGCGGCCGGCCTTGCAAGGAGAGCCCTTGGGTAAACAAGCCCCAGGTGCCCTGCATTTTGACAATGAGTGCCAGGTGTCCTGTTTTGGGGATAAAAGCTGGGCCCACTTGCAGGAAGAGGGGAGTGTCTGTCTGTGAGGTGGATGCACTTTGCAGAGTTTCCCTGTTGGGGAAGGACCTCCTGACTCTCCCTGTAACTGGGCCCCAGTCAGGTCTGGCATTTGCAAACGTGGGCTTCGTGGGGAGATAATATGGGTCTACTTCTATCCTATATGATCAGCCTATTGACTTGGTTGTCTCCCATCTCTTTTATGGGAGACTTTGTTTGTTCCACCTATTATTGGTCATGTTGTGTTGTTGCTGGGGTTGATGTTTATTATGTGTGATCTGCTTGACTTGTTTGTACCCCCAGCGATCACCCATATACTGACTTTTGTATGTACAACAGAATCTGGTTAGTGGATTGTTTTGCTGCTGGCTGCGTCCTTTGTGATAGGCCTAGTGATTGGCAAAACACCCCAAAATCCTGATTTCCACAGGAAATGCACATGCAATGGCCAAAAATAGGCCCAGGGGATCAAAACATTGCACAGTTGAGAAGCAACCACACAATCCAGGTATGATAAAAAAGAATCCTGCCACTGTCCTTATAGTAACAAGCTGTGTTTGGAGTTGAGTTTTTCACAGCTATAAGACATCATACATCTAAGGCTTTTTGCAGTAAAACTAATGCCTTCCAGTATCCACAAATGAGCTCTACCTTATTTAGTCTCTTTAACCTATAGTCCTGAACATGTCAGGTAAAATCAGACAAATTCATTGTTTGCTTTCAATTTTAGATGTTGCCAAAATTAGTTCTGTCTGTATTTTCACTTTTTCCTAACATGGCACATTTGGATGAGTGAGCTCCCCAAGACTCAAGGAAGACAGCTTCTTCCTACTGTGTCCAGTTTGTCTGTGGGAATCCATTTCTATCCTTCTATCCTCTGTGGATATGGCTAAAGGGCAAGGCAGTTTTAGGTCAAACAAGCATGGAGTATTTATACACTAACTCTGAGTTTCTGAGCTACTGTTAGTCCTAAAGTAACTTTCTTTGCTGTTGTCTGACACTAGAGGAAATGGACAAGCTGATTATTCAGGATAAAAGGAACAAGCTGTCGTGCACTGAGAAATAGAGTCTCTGGATCAGCAGTAATGACAGTTTCAAAAGGGCACATACATAGCTCATGTAGCTAATCAGAAAAAGATACCAGAGCCTGCAATGAAGAGAGGAACATAATATGAGAACTACAAGGACAATGAAGCTAGGGACAAAACAAGTTCTTTCTTCACCCTGATTTTGAAGAGATATTTGTCAATGCAAAAGCACAGATTTCAGCCTAGAAAATTTTTTAAACAACTGATTTACAATATAAAATGAAGTGCAGCCCTCAGATGAAATGCTGATCTCTGATTTTATTAGCATTACAGAATTCCAGTGTAGTGGAAGAAAAAAGAAAAAGAAAAAGGAAAAAAACCAAAAACAACCCAAAACAAAACAAACAAACAAACAAAAAAAAACAACCCAAAAAACCCCAAAAAGCAAAACCAAAACCAAACAAACAAAAAAAACCACCACCACCACAAAAAACCACAACCATTTGTTTGGACAAGCTCCTAAAAAAAATATGTCTATTTTACAACAGTATGGAAATAGTAGCTGCATTTGGGGAATGTACTTCCTGCAGTTTCTTTCACCAGGGATACCTTTTTCCTGTCCCTTTAAACTGTCAGTTCCTTCTTTCAGCAGCCACTGTGATAGAGTCTTACCTCTGAATGGCTGGGAAGAATGTGATGTGAGTAACTCTTTTCAGAAGCTGCCATCAATTCATCTTTAAGGAGAATCCTGAAGGAGCAGTTTGTGAGCTCTCCAGCTGGCATCTTCCTCCAAAGAGATCAATCACATTACCTCCTCGACATGTTCAACTTCAACCAATCCAGGAAGCAAGAGCTCCAAATTTGTTTTAAAACCTGTGTCTCCAGCTCAGCAGTCTTGCGATCCATTTCTGTGCCACCTGGCCTGCTCATCAAACTATTTATCATTTCTGTTAATGCTGCCTTTGTGCTGCACAGGAAGAATGCGGGCAAATGCACTTTGCAATAGGCTGAACACATTAACCTTTTTTTGTACAAAAGAACACTAATGCTCTTTTAAAGGCTACTTCTATCTTCAGAATTGCAAAACTTCAAAAATAATAATATATTGCTTTGTTGAGCTACCAGAATTGTTTTTCTATTTTCATCAAGTCGTTTTTTCTCACACCTCTCTCTTCTCTTATTCTTCTCTGACAAACCCCTGCCCAGTTTTTCTGGTAATGTCTCAGAAAAACATCATTGTTTATTGGGTTTTGAAAGGGGCATAGGTAAAAGGGAGGAGAATGTCAGTTTATTGGCCATTGATAGAATGCTTCATATCAACCAGAACAGTTCATTGCTATAAAATGATTCACAGATATTGAACGTGCTGAACAGATTACCCATGAACTCTCAAGATTAGTTTTATCATCCTCATCCTCTACTTGAAAAACATCTCTCATGAAAAGATTAGGAAGAAAAAAAAAATAAATTGCACTTGCCAGCAGGGCTACTTGAACAGCCAGCTGTTTTGTGTTCTTTGGATATAACAGCATAATACAGAAACACCATTAAGAAAAATACTGAGGAAACAGAGATGAAGGGGAAAGATAGCTTGATGGACCTTTCTTGTTTATTCATATTTAGCTTTTTTACTATGTTAAGATCATTTCACCCAGTTCCTGCAGTGTAAAGCATCCTTAAAATTGTCATCAGTTATATTTAAACCCATTTAAATACAGTACCAATGGTGTGAAGTGTCTTTTAATTGAGGAAGAGCTTTAAAACATATATTCCTTAAAAATTATCTTCGTACTGTAAACATAATTAATATACCTCCTTATTAGCAGTTTGGGAATCCAACATTGCAGCAGGATTCTTCAGTCTTGTAGTTAAAGCACTGAATCAGAACAGTACATGCTTATGTGTGTATATGTATATATATTACAGATATTACAGCATTAAACCTTTGTGCCAATCTGCAATATTAAAAATGCACTGCAATTAGTGGAGGTGACATTAAAAAGAATGTAAATATATCTAATATTATGTTGACTTAAATTATTTTTCTATTGTTAATCTGGATTCCTACTGGGAAAATGATAGCACTGTATCAATAAAAAGAAGGAAAAGTATCTGTTAACTGACTTCAGTAGAAGTTTTGCCAAAACAAATTCTATTCAACAATCACTTTTTCAAGAAATATAGCTGCTCTGTTTAGGATAACTTCAGCAAAAAATTTCAAAATTACATTCATTAGGGCAAGCGAAGATACACAAGTAACCCATGATAATAATAATATTTGCCAGAATGAACTGTAGAATTCTATTTGGATGATAAAATTTCCTTCTGGGGGAAAAAAATGTAGATATATAGATGGTCTATATTGTCAAGCTACCTGTAACTATGTACTTATTTCCTTATTGAAGCATACTGTAGTGACCTACTGCCCCCAACTCTTCCTCAGAGGTACAGAAGAACTCCTTTTTATAAATCAGAACACCCTTAGACTATGTTGACATGTTCTATCGTATCTTGATGAATTCGTTCCAAGCTTCTCTTTCCCCATATGTGGTCCTTCAGCTATACAAACACACTAGGTTTGTGTAAAAAAAAAGAAGGCACAGTGCCTCAAACCCAGCAGTTTATGTTGTTAGAAAAAATAATTTGATTATCTAGTTAGGGTTTTTTGTGGGAGAGAGTTGTTGTTTTGAGAAAATACATTTCTTTTGAGCATGTCACTGAAAAAAAAGGTTTAGGCATACTGAAAAGCCAGTTCTGGGTCAGCGAGCATAAGAGGACAAATAAAAGTTACATTATTGCCAACTGAAGCTGTTTTTCAAAAACTGTCTATTGGATGGTAACCATGCCAGTAATCAGATAAAAGGTTTCAGTTTAGGTAGCTAATTGTCTCTTTGTATTTCTTTTTCCAAATCAGCATCTTCTCATAGTGCTTATTGTCTGGACTGTACTGAGACTATATCTTCTGCTCCAGATACAAAACTTGAACATAGAATAATGGTACTGATGCCAGCAATCCGTTTACCGACTTAACTGTCTGCTGAAACAAGATTTCTAGGGCTAAGAACTAAGCCTCTCTCTAAACCTCTCTATAATTGAGGCTGTGTTGCAGTCTCCCAACATTCATCTGCCCTCATGCTGACATATTAAGGTGTGTGCTATTGTGTCACACATAGCTGGACATTCATCAAGACAGTAAGATAGTTCTTCATGATCTCCAAAGCTCAATATTTAGAAGCATAAACCAGAAATATTTTAGACATTTATTTTCCTTTTAAAGGCTTTACAATTTCCCTTATTAAAAATAAACTAATTCAAAGGTGAAGTGTGTATGGGAAAGAGGGACCTATTTGAATGTCTTTGGTTCGAAAATTTGACCTGAGTTTTAAAGGTTCACGGTTAGAAACTTGATCACAGAATCACAGAATGTTAGGGATTAGAAGGGACCTCAAAAGATCATCTAGTCCGATCCCCCTGCCAGAGCAGGAATAACTAAACACCTAAATTGATACCTGATTTGGCTTCACATCCATACTTTGGGATTCAACTGCATGCTCAGGTATAGTAATTAGCACCCTCTGGGCACATTAGGAGATAAAGTCCAGATCCCAAACTTCAGGTTTGGATCCTTACTTTGTATGTGGAAGCATGTATCTGATTCAAGACCTTTAACCTTTATCTCCAGCAGTCTTACCCATTTTCAGTCAATGTCAGCTCAACAAACAGAGGCTACTTTGTTGGAGAACCTGGGATCATCAGTGATCATACAAATGATATGAGTGTGTGTCACCAGTCTGAGGAGACTTTTCTTTCACTCCTTGATCTGCACTTCCACAAAATGATGCTGATATAATCCATGGTGTACTTCAGGAGGACTCAGAGCACATTAATACTAACACCTGAGGAAAATGCTCCTTTCTGAAACAAACAAAAAAAGGCAGAACTATGCTTTGAAATACAAACCTCATTATTATGAAAGTTCTAAAAGTGTCTAGACTAAAGACAGAAAAAAACTTTCTTCTAGACTAAAAAAACTTCCATTTTGAAAAAATTACTTAGTACAGGAAAGCAGAAGCGTTCAAAATTATCTTCACAATTAATATTGAAGTTGAGATTACTAAAATGCTATATATAGGAGAGACAAGACTTAGAGTTAAAAATCACTGAACAAGAATACCAGGGATCCAAGTTTAACTCCACATACAGTCAGATTTCCATTCTGATACTGTGCATATCACTGAATTTTTCTCTTGAGTCTTAACATCTGAATGTTAAATCCATTTTACTGCTGTTTCAGCACAACCAGCTGTAATTGAAGTGCAAGGCAATAATCAGCTTTATTGTTTTCCTTAAATATGCTAAGTGAGCACGTCAGAGCACGGGTATGAACGTCTTTTATAGTTAGTTTCGAATAGCCAATCCCAATTCAGCCTATTTCCAGTAACAATTCTTTTCTAATAATGGCTTTTCAGCACTGCAGTGAAAAAAGCCCTCTACCCCATCCCACACAGTTCCACAAGAGGGAATCAGTGTGCTGCTTAAGTCCAGAAAAAGCCTTCAGTTCATAGAAAGGCTTTGGTCTTGAAGATCACCATAACAAGATAAAGAAAATAAGTTTTTCCATACCAGCTGAGTACTTATCAGCTGAAGCATACAGCAGGTAAAAAAAAAAAAACAAAACCAACAGATAACTGTCTATTCCTTCCCTCACTTCTGCACCTGGTGTGTGAAAATCTAAGGAAAAAAAAAAAAATTAATATAATTGAAGAAACTGTTGAAAATTAAGAAAACATTTAGCCTTTTATATTAGATTTGTCATCTTATTCTAGTCTCCAGCAACATGTGACATTCTTTTACATATGTGGCTCTATTATGATATACCTGATTTAAAATACTGTTATTATTCAGTTTTCTCAACATGTTTTTTCGACATTTACAGAAAGCATTATCTTTAATTCAGTGTGATGATGGTGACAGCAATGACAATTAACAGTCCTGGGAGTTTCAAAAGAATTCTTGTAATAGTGTGAAGTATGATCACTCAAGTGGCCGACATCTATGAGCATCTCAGTTTAATGAAGGTGAAGAGGAAGAAAGAGATCTACTGCACTAAAAGGATAAAATAGCTTTTGTCAAAGCTGTCAGAATCAGTGCTAAAAGCAGAAAAAGTTAGCAGTTTCTAGCCATACCATAGAATCCTCAGCATTGTATCAAACTATAGAAACCTAAATAAAAACAATATCTACTAGAAATTGAAATGGACTTGGTTGGGAAAAAACCATAAATGAACATTGTAAACTGGAATTTACACTAGGTAAGCACATTTATTCTTGGAAACAAAAGCCGTTATATTTTTGCTAAAAAAAAATCACCTGTAAGAGTGCAAGACATGAAAAATCTGGAATTAAAGCTAAAATGTATCAAGATAGGAATATTTGAGCCGAGACTGACATAGAGCAATTCACAAAAAGGTTGACATCTCAATGATCCTCCAACCAGAGGACAAAATATGCAATACTGAAGTAGGAGTAAGAGCATAGTTAAGTTTGGATAAATCTGAGTTTAAATTTACGCTCAGTGCAAGATGTGAAACTGATTATGTCTCCTTTTTCCTGTTTTCATTTTTCACTTAAATAGTTTTCCTGTTTCATTTTTTTTATCTGAAAATAATGAATAAAACTTCCCAGTCTTCATGAAAGAAAGAATTTTTTGATCATAAGTTCCCCAGCCAATTTTCTGTAGGATTTAAATTCTTAAGTTTATTCAAACCCACAGAAGAAAAACCACTTAAAATATCATTTGGAATATTTTCATTGCTAATTCAATAATTTCTGGAAATATTACCTCTACTTCTGTTCTTTAGGCTTATAGAAAAATTTAGTTTATTTTTATTTTAAAGCTATAGTTTTATTTTTATAATACCATGTCTTGTTGCAGTAAGTCCAAATTCAATTTAGCCAAAACAGGGTGAAGGGTTGTGATGCATGTTTTTCTGAAAGATGGGCTGGACTCATGCATTCTATTTAACTTGATGACATTTACTTTTCTTTTCAGAACATTTATTAAAATCTCTCTAGAATTATTCTTGAAGAATGACTAAAGGTCCATTTGCCAAAAAGAATAACAGAATTTAACTTCTTCCTCTTCTGACAGCTAATTCTTAACTTCCAAACTGCAAAAAGACTAAAAAAGTTTGAAAGTGAAATTCTAACTTCACAACATTCTCCTTACCACTGGTATTTTCATATAGCACTGGAAAAATATTTCTGAACTTTACTGAACAAATGTTAAAATAATTTCTTAGAAAAGCAATACACCAAACTAATCAGCTACATCCAAATACTACAATTAGGTTTAGCACATAACTACTAATTCTATTTTCACTTGAAATTACTGTGCACAGCACTTGAAACACTCTGTACTTAAAAGATACTAAGCAATATGTAATCAGTCTGGAAAATATTTCTTCACTCTCCAAAAAAATAGACCAAAATTATTAGTGCTATTAATTATTCTAATTCTCATTAAGAAAGGCCTAAAAATCTATTGTTTTAATAAGAAGATTGAATAAAAACATGGCTGTTTCTACAAATGCTGCAACCTCTATCTGACTCAGTGGCTGAACAGATGTGGAACAGAAATGCGTGCCATTCCAGCTGATATGCATGGGAAGCCTCAAGTCTGCTTTGTTCCCCGTGGCAAATATAGCCCTCCTTTTGATATTCATTCCATTTGTTCCATTAAATAGCACAGAATAACTAATTATTAATCAATATTGCACAAATTTGAAATGCTCAAAAATATTTTCATTTAAAATGCTCTTCTAGGCTATCCCGTCCTACTCTGTATCTTTTATAATATTTACATACAAGTTCATTTATTTGCAGAGAGGATACCCACCCAGCCCTTCAGGAACAACCACTACTGCGCAGTCTGCATCTGCTTTGTAGAACCAGTTAAAACTGCACAAGTCAAATAATATAAATATACAAAAACACGCACAAGTATATTTTTAATCTAACTGACATCTAATAGAAATCCAATTTGAGGAATCACTACAAATTTAATAATTTAATAGTAGTTTATAATTTAGTATTTCTGCACATTGGATGGAGCCATTAACCAGCACTGGTGGTAGGGAATAGTCCTGATAGTGACTATCAGGTCACCATTGCCTGTTCTTTCTGATCAGTCTAGCAAAAGCATTATGAAAACACGGCTATTAAATTAAAAAAAAAAAAAAAAAACCAAAAAAAACCCCTAACAAACAAACAAAAAAACCAAAAAAACCCAAAAAAACTAACCCAGCAAAAAAAACCAACCAAACAACAACAAACCACCAAACCTCATGAGATGGAGTTTCTGCAGCCTTTCAAGGATACCTGCTATTTCATTCTAATTTAAATTATTTAAATGTTCCTAGCTAAATCTGCTACAATTTTAAACATGTCTCTAACTATGCTATTTAACGTAGAGGACAGTTTATTTGGTTCCTTGTGCAAGACCTTTTTGTCCACTTCCTCTAGACTAAATCAACACTCTAAAAGTCTCTCCTCCTAGGTCATATTTTCATAAGCCTTTGGTCTGAAGAACTCTCATTTTTCTTGACATCTGCTGCAAAGAGTAATGTAATACAGTGTGATGCCTTTCTTATCCAGATTAAACTGGAACTACCCAGGAACTTATTACACATGAAATTCCAAGTCATACATCTGAGTACAACGTTATGCTTTCTTTCTTGTAATGTCATTGTTGGCTTATCCACAATGACCATGTCTTACATTTGATAGATAACTATTAAAAAACTTTAATACAAACCATATTTTCTAGAGTATTGTAACTTCTGAGTTTATGACCTGCATATGCAATTTGTATACTCTTCATACCAGAAAATGAACCTTGTAAGTCTGTCTTTTCAGTTTTGAAGTTATAACCAATCTATTCATGCCTTATTGCTCTTTTTTGCATTTATTTGCTAACAGTTATGTGAGAAACCTATTTCTCTAGTTTGCATATAAGAATGTCACTTTGAAAGTATGAATTTCTTAACTCAATATTTATCACATCTACTGTGTTTTCCTTACCCACAAGGCACACTGGCCTGTCAAAGGAGGAAGCTTTACATTATTTGCTCTTGATAAAGCAAACTTAACAGTTACTCATCACTTTGAGATCTTTTAAGTCTTTCCATGTAAATAGTTTTTTCCCAGCACTTTTCCAGGAATAGAAATTCAGCTGACTGGTGTATTAAAAACAAAACAAAATGAACATGTTCATATTACATACTCACTTTATTCTACCCAATTTTAAGCAGGTTCCAAGTTAAGAAAGTAGTTATTAAGAACATGTGAATGATTTAGATGTTAAGTGAATGTAATGAAGCAGGATAAATGTACTTCAAAATTTGGACAAATTTCTGAACTGGAATAAATCTGAGCCTGTCTACTTTTCCCAGACTTATAGAACTTCACTTATCATCCACAAGTTCTGAAAAGGAAACTATTAACACATCTAAGATCACTTCATTTTAAAGTTTTCCAAAAGTCTCTTACTCAAGTGATTTGAAGACTTAGGTCCCTTGACAACTGTCATTTTATTTTATTCTATTTCATTATTACATAAGAAATCATTAACTGATCTGAATCCTTTTTGGTTTAGACTCCAACTAATTCTAGTGCCAGAAATTTCAGTTTTAATGACATTCAGTTTGTTGAATTCCATTTCGTATGTTTTCCTGTTTTGCACTACCCTAGTAATAAACCATTATTTTCCACTCCCAAGCATTGATTCACTACCAGAAATAACACAAGAACATCTCATACATGGGCATTCAGTATTTTCAGTATTAAAAATTCATTACAACATCTCTCTAAGAATATTGTAAGAACTGTATCCTTCTATACTCCTTTTCCCAGTAAATGCCTAGTTTGAGATTTTTTTTGATATTAAAACCTTGCCTTTGGTTAGTTTTGTTAGATGATTCTAAAAAGGATAGGAAGAAAAAGCCTTGTCCACTTAATTTTAATGGTTTAGTGGTTTGCTTTGGATCTTGATCCACAGTATTGCAAATCACAATAACAATTCTCCTTTGTGCTTTTTATAAATTGTTGCTCCCAGAATCACAGAATTACAGAATCACACAGAATCACAGAATGTTAGGGATTGGAAGGGACCTCAAAAGATCATCTAGTCCAATCCCCCTGCCAGAGCAGGAACACCTAGGTCAGGTCAAACAGGAACATGTCCAGGCGGGTTTTGAATGTCTCCAGAGAAGGAGACTCCACAACCTCTCTGGGCAGCCTGTTCCAGTGTTCTGTTACCCTCACTGTGAAGAAATTCTTCCTCACATTTATGTGGAACCTCCTATGTTCCAGCTTGCACCCATTGCCCCTTGTCCTATCATTGGATGTCACTGAGAAGAGCCTGGCTCCATCCTCATGACACTCACCCTTTAAGAAGATGTCTCCTACTGTATTGTGGACCAAGCAACCCAGATTATCTCTAAGAAATCTCTCCTTGTTTCTACCTGTGAACAAACAATTCTTGAGCAAATTTTATCATTCTATATCAAAATTTCAAACCTGAAATATATTCTACTGCATGCCAGCCATGTCAGTTTGTAAGTTTCTCTTATAGATCACCAAGACTGATCTTGTCTTCTAAACTCAGGTGAAATGCACTGTTATTGTATCAGTTGTCAAATGTTCAAATACAGCATTTTCAACTCATTTCATTCCTTCTCTCTCATTCTGCTAAGAATAGACCTTAGTTATACAGATGTGTTTATTAAGGACAACAGCTTTTCACATAAAATGAGATTTTACATTTACAGAAAAGCAGACGAGCAGGCCTTTTCAGGCCATCTAGTTTTCTATTCTCCTTCTCAATTGCCTGGTCTCTAAAGTTTCTTGGACATCTTTTCTCATTTTTCTGGTGCACTATGTATATTTTTCTTAAAGAGAAATTTTCTCCCTAGCCAAGATTTGCTTTTAATCACTTACAAACATTTTTTCATTAATACTTCAGCAACGTTGCCCACTTGCCACCACTGCACATCTATTTTACCTCTAGGATATTTAATTCACCTTAGTTTTACTAAATGCAAAGGTGGGTATACTTTCTTATTAGTAGCAGAGGGGACAAAAAGAAGGAAAAAAGAAAAACCACACACAGAGCAAAGCACAAGTTGTAAGAAATCTGGAAATAAGATATGTGAAATATAGAATAGTTTGGTTGGATGGGACCTACAATAATCATCTAAGTCCAACTGCCTGGCCACTTCAGGGCTGACCAGAAGTTCAAGCACGTTAAGGGCATTGTCGAAATGCCACTTAAACTCTGACAGTCTGGGGGCATTGACTACCTCTCTAGGAAGCCTGTTCCAGTGTCTGACCACCCTCTCAGTAAAGAAATGCTTCCTAATGTCCAGTTTAAACCTTCCTTGGTACAGCTGTGAACCATTCCCATGTGTCTATCACAGGATCCCGGGGAGAAGAGCCCAGCACCTCCCTCTCCACTTCCCCTCTTCAGGAAGTTGTAGAGAACAGTGAGATTGCCCCTCAGCTTCATTTTCTCCAAACTAGACAAACTCAGTGTCCTCAGCCACTCCTCACAGGGCTTCACGCTTTTCAGCCCTGTCACCAGCTTTGTTGCCCTTCTCTGGATGCATTCTTAATTTGTGGGAGCGAAAGCTGCATGCAATATTCAAGGTGAGGCCACAACAATGTTAAATACAGCAGGAATAAGATAATGTGAATTTTAATACTGGTCCCAAGAAAGAAAGTATAGTTTTATTTACAAATCAATGCTACCCATATACTACATTAAAAATATATTTCTTTTTCCTTCATTTGAATTAAAACACAGGGTTCAATACTGAAGATCAACACTAAACATTTTTATTTCTGGAGTCATTTTTTCCAGCTTTTATTCTGGCTTCTGTTCATAGATGCAACAGATTTTTGGTGTTTATATTCATTCACCCAAGACCAAAACAAATGTTAATTAAGAAAAAAACCCAGAACCCTGTTTATATCAACTTGATCTGCATAAATCATTAGTTGGCAATACAAGTACCACTGTAATTTAAAAGCCCCAGCATCTAACTGTTCATCTATTCTTTGTTTTGGAATTTTCTGAGATTCACAAACTTATTTAGAATTTGTCTAGTCTGTTTTCTTTAGCATAGACATTAGAATATGTACTTGAAATTAAGTTACTGTTTGAGACCAATTAAAACTATTAGGACATGCAGCTGATGAAAATACTGCCATTTTTCCACATTTCTTTCTTAAAGACAATTGACTGCAGCAAATCTGTAAATCTGAAAGGGCTTAATTAGTATCCAGGGACAGTTTAGTGGTATTTAATTAACAAAGAGACCATAAATTACTTTAATGAAAAAAACCTTAAGCTAACTAACTTCTCATTACAACTTGCTAGGTTTTTTTTAATGGGAAATCCTGGTTAAAAGGAATATACTTTGCCATTTAGAATGATAACAGGAAGCAATATTTATCTTCAGACTAGCAACAAAGGTTTTCTAGAGCCACATTCCAAATTTTTGTCTGTACAAGAGATGGACTAAATTAAAAAAAAAAAAGTCTTGAGAGCTAAAATAAAGGGAGAAACTAAATCATAGAGGGAAGCAAAATACAGCTATTATTTAATGCAAAGAAAGTTAGGTGCAGGAGTATTCAAACACAGATTCACAGAAAAAGGACTCACACATTTTTTCTTCCCTGAAAGAACAGACTCATCTACCTCCTGTCACAATGCCTACTCCATAAAATTCTACGAGGTCAGAAGGCTTTATTATAATATTAAAACCTTTGCCCATTCTATGTTCACTTTTATTTCTATTACCTTATCCCCACTGTAACAGACTGCATCTCTTCTTACTGAGACTCGATAGAATTAACCTTTCTAGTTTATTCATCTACTTCATCCTATTTGTGGAGTCTTGATCCTTCTGTGTTGTGCTGTATTCAACCTGATATTTTCTCTCTCCAGTGTTATTGATCATATCCCTTTAGAAGCACCTCTGTCCCTATTTCAGCATGACACAACCCCCATTTTCTCCTGTGCCAAGTTATCCCACTTTCCTTATTACAGCCTCCTAAACATGTGAGGCACAGAACAACCCAGTATTTTGAGGTCCAGACAGACATGAGGACCAATAGCAAGACACCATAGGTTAATCTTTTCTGACTTAACTATCTCTGCAGCATGAAGTTGTGGAGGGCTAGGAATAGGGTCTTCTTTCTACATGTAGTGCATGAAAAACAACTTCTTTATGTCTTTTCTCAAATTAGTAGCAAGATGTACAGCCATTGCCCCACAGAGGATACAGGGAGAATACCTCAGTACTTGAGAGAAGAGACCAACCCCGACCTCACTACAACCTCCTTTCAGGTCTCCCCTCAGTCTCCTCCAGACTAAACACCGCCAGTTCCCCCAGCCGCTCCTCATTAGATTTGTGCTCCAGACCCTTCACCAGCTTCGTTGCTCTCCAGCAACTAATTGTCCTTCTTGTAGTGAGGGGTCCAAAACTGAACACAGTATTCGAGGTGTGTTCCTAGTCCTGCTGGCCACACTATTTGTGTTGCAAGCCAGGATGCTGTTGGCCTTCTTGGCCACCTGGGCACACTGCTGGCTCATGTTCAGCCAGCTGTCAACCAGCACCACCAGGTCCCTTTCTGCCAGGCAGCTTTCCAGCCACAAATGTCTCTCTTATTTCAAAGTGAGCTCTAAATGTGAACTGTCTCTCTCTGTACCACCTTCGTACCACACAGTCTCAGATCAAATTACATCCAGACCAAGTACAAGTGCTGGCAGTCTATTTTGCACATCTCATTTTATGGATGTTGTGAAGGTAGCTACAGTAATGATTGAAAGGCACACAAAACCATTATGGAAGACTGCATCTACACTTATGTAGAGTGCCTCATGTAGTGTCCGGAAAATGCTCTGTTATTAGAGTCACATAACTGCCTTTCCTTCCTATAAGATAGGAGCATGGGGGACTTCATACAATCTGACACAATGATGCTGTCAAGAGGCAACTGAAGTGTGCACTTGAAGTATCAGTCTCCAGTGCATTCCTGGGAATGACACTAGAGTTAACATGGGCTTTTACTGACTGCAGAGTGTCAAATAACCACACAGCGTTTTCCATTTCTCTTTTCTCAAGAAGACATATCCTGTACTGAAGGAATGAATAGCATGGATGCAGCTGCTGTTAGAAAGTTTTGAAGTAGGTGAGGTATCTTTATTAGAGAAGTAAATAAAAATTCCTTAAAGAATTCATAAAGCTGAGCTCTAACAATTAATATATAAAGACTTAAAAAAATTAAAATAAACCATACTTTCTCTCAGAATGAACCTGCAATCTTCAAGGATTTTGGCATATAGGCAACTCCTCAAAATTTATCTTGAGAAGAATTCAGACACAGTTTATGCATGTTTTCTACCTATTCTTCCTGTCTATAATAAAAGTATCATCTCCCCTTGCATCCATGATTATAAAGTAATAATAGAAACACATAAAGTAAATTTGTCCGCCCCAAAATACTAATTTTAACAATTAAAAAAAATTAACACTCTAACTGCTACACCAATACATAATTGCATTGACCAGGGTGTACTTTTGGGGATTGTCCATTCAGATAAAGGAAATGTGTAACACTAAAATTAACATAAAATAAGGCATGCATTATCATCCTTAACAACTTTTCAATAAAGGAGAATAAAATGTGGGTGATTAAAAGAGAAAGAAAGGAGGGGGAAATAAGAATGATATCAATCTTACATTAAGGAATCACAGGCCAAATGGAAGAAACAGATGAAAACAATGATAAATGTTTTGTCTTTGTCGTCTTCATTTCAATGGATTTGAAATTAAGACTTAAATGACACCAAGAGTTTTGCAGCTTCTAAATACTAGCTGAAATTATCATATTCACCTTCAGATCTAGCTTCACAACTGAATATTTATCTGCTTCCTTTCAAAAGGTTGCTCCCCCCATGCCCGTTTGCTCAAAAAACATCAGTTTGCAGTTGAGCTCTAACAAGATTTAAACTCTACTTCTTTAAGATTGACAGTTTTTCATAGCTTAGAGTTGTTCCCATATGTACTTCAAAGACAAGCAGTGCTGTGGACATCCCAGCAGTGTGTCCTGCTTTTGAAGTCTTTGAATTATCCATAGGAGATGCTACGAACAAAGAGAAACTGACAGTCTTTAAAAAAGTAGAATTTAAATTTACTTACAGCAAATGCCACAAAAAAGAGAGAGGATTACCTTTTTAAAACTGATTCATTTTTCTGTCTCTTCAGACAGCAATAGATTTCAAAAAAAAAAAAAAAAAAAAAAAAAGTTGTTGTAGCTGGGATTACTCTTTATCAGCTGGAACAAACAGCATCATAATATGAAGGGTCTAGCCACTCCAGAAAGAAATATCAATTTAAAGTTAATAATTCTTGAAATAATTCTTTATGCTTTTAAAATAAACTAAATACCTGAATCTCCTTACTTATTGTCAAATTAATTTAAAATTTATTTTAAAAGAGTTCATGTTCTTTTTTTTCCTCTTAAATATTTACAGTAGTCACAAATAGATCAAGTAGGTCATACACAAGAAAAACTTCTTTTCTTTCTTCATTCCTATTTCTACTTACATCCCAATTTCAAAACATACTTTATGAAAAGATCAAGCCTAACATGACTACATATCTCTTTCAGAAAACATGGAGTTTAGAGACCTCCTTAGACATTAAATATTTCATTTGGTTATTTTTTTTTTTCTGTGGAAGGGGAAATATCACTTGAAAATATTGAGCAAAGTGGTTTCAAAGTGTTAAAATATATTTTCTGTTTGAAAGGCCTGTTTTAAAAGGTAATCCATTTACTGTAAAAATAGTCTCCAAAGAATTCAAATAAAAGTGAAATGTTTCCAATTTATGTAAACCTAAGACTGTAACTGTTTCACTGAACCACAAATTACTTATTCAATCATGATTTGATTAAAAATTGAGGCTTTTTTCACTTCTTGTCCTATTTCAGAACAATAATATCAAACAAAACCCAAACAACACAACATCATTAATAAATAATCTACATATTTCTTGCCTTAAATCTATAAAGCTAAACTTGAAATCAGAAGTTTGATTACCTGAGGCTTTTGTGCCATCAGCCAACAAACTTTTAGGGAGGCAGCCTCTAAACTTCACTGCCTTGTTGTTTTGGTTTTTTTTAAGAAGGCATGAAGAAAAAAATCAGTTATGAATAACTTTATGTAGTACCATCACTGTTTCCTTCTCATCTTTTGACAGTTATACAAAGATCTTATTTGAACTTGAACAGAAGCAGGCATTCTTTCCTGCTGTCACTGCTATTTATTTAGCAGAGTTAGTCTTCACTACAGGTAGCTTCACATGTAATACATATGGTTTCTTGATCTTATTTTATTTATTCAGATAGGTAGTCACATGATGTAACAACGGTATCAAGAGTCTTCTAGTTCACTGAACCGTGAGAAGGGTTTGAGGCTCACCATGCTATTTTCTTGCCAATGACAGTTCAACCAGCATGGAAGAAGTTAGCAACGTTTCCAAAAAGATTAAATATATCTGGTTTGGCTAATTACCTTCCTTGTATCTTCCATTACAGTCAGATTTTCCTCTTACCAAGGTTTTAGATAGACCTCAAATCAAACTTTAGTTTTTAAAGCATTTTTTCAAAGATGTCACTATCAAGGCAAAACAGAAGGGCAAAACAAATTTTACGGCGAGGTAAGGGAAAGGTAGCAAACTAATATATTTTTGCTGGAATGTTAGGAGTTCATTTTTAACTCCTGTAACTCATCTGCAAAACAAGCCTCCAGACTTCCTCTGGTTTCAATTTCTAGCAACTAAAACCAAGAGTCCTTCTGCAATTCTCTCTGAAAAAGCAGATACTGAAATTCCAAACAAATACGGCATCTATTTTCTAACTTAGCCAGAAGCAGCACTAGAGTTTAGAATTTCTATTTCACTGGGCATACTAGTAAGTCTTTCAAGTTACCATATTTTTCTTAAAAATTTAAGTTTTAAATAAAATAAAAAGACATAGCTATTAGCAACTGCTAAGACACTGCAGAAAATGCAGGCAGAGCATGACTGATTTATTGACAGCTGTGAGCTCAAACACACAGAATTCAGCAACTGAAGCATACTTATGAGAATACTTATGCTAATAAATCCACAGTATTTGTTATACACTACCTTGCCAATAGAAATTCTTGTAATTTAGTTAAGATTTCTTAAATTAAGAAATACGAGTAGTGACAGCCCTCCTCCTTCTCTTTGTACATGTGAATCTGCACATAGTTGAATGCTTTAGCCTTACCAGTGCTGTCATCATAAACAACAGTAACTGTTTTCCACTTGAAGAACTGCACAAGGTCAAGGATGGCACGGCTGAGTGAAGAGAAATCTGGATAGAGGCTGACATAGAAGGAGTCCTTGTTGTCTGACACCTGATGTTTCCAGCGGGTCTGGATATGTGGAACACCCAAAGCGTTGCAGATGGATTGCACAGCATTAGCTGAGGAGCTGTGGGATGGTCCGAAGATGGCTGCCACCCCAAGGGACAGCTGATCACAGGCTGAAGAGGAGACAGAAGTCTGTCAATGATGAGAGGAAAGAAGGCAGTGTGCCAGAAGGTATTGCACAATTCATATTAAACAAAAGGCACTCCATGAAATGTAACTGTTGCTGACAGAACTCCCTTCTTGTGTAACGCTTTCACATATACAGATTTCAACTTCAGAATACACTGCTAAGCTTTCACTATGTGCTGATGAATAGCAACACTTAACATCGACATTGTGCTCAACTACGTTTAATAAACACTTCTATGTCAGTGGAAGTCACGAAGGCCAGCAATTGTGTATCTTTTAGAAAGCACTGACAAGAGAAGAGATTTATGCTCAGCTGTATCTTACATTTGGAAAAGGGCCATATGGGACAGTATTCTAACCTAGGTTCTTTTAGCATTAACTTCTTCCTCAATCAATCAATACTATTTCTACTGAGGTCTTAATTACTCAGAAATTGTACGTGTTAAGTAGATTCTAATTAAGTATCAGGCAAAAAAATAATTTCATTTAAATGGACATTTGCATTTTGTGTATCTGAGAAGTTGGCACATCGACAAGCAAAATTTAAGGATCAGTATTTTCCCTAAAAGAAAATTAAATTGCTATTTGCTAATGAAAAAAAAAATCAGTTTCTCTTCTTAAACATTCGATATACTCAGTTTTGCTACACCTATATTAGTAGATTAAACTGGCCCTGAGAGTCATTGACATGATAACTCCTGCATTCAGGTGGCTTAGCTTTCCACTTTCCAATATAGGGTGGCCCTACCTATATGGTCCATTAGCAGTGTCTGGTCCCTATTATCTCCCACAATATTCTCCAGTATTATCTGATAGAATATTAGTTGGGACATGCCAAATGACAGAAGGAAAATTGGTCAATATGGCAGACCAGTGTTTCAGCACATGCCTTGCTCCTGTTTAGATCACTACCATAGATAAAACCTTTATGAATATGCAGTTCTGAAAACAACAGATTCAGTCTTCTATGAAAATATCTTGTTTGGTAATGAGAAGTAATGAAAAGTATCTCCCTAATCAAATCTAGGTGTGTTGGCATGAGGTTTGATTAATTAATATTGTTACTTCACTATCAATGTTCCTGTCAGCTGAAGAAGCAAGAAGTAGAAATATACCTTGCTGTATTAGTTTTCTCAGCAAGTCAAAATTACTTGCTTTATTGTGCACATCCTTTTCAACATGATGAAGATATTACTAAGTCTTTCAAGCGCATTCCAAAAACTATGCTGGCACACCTTTTTATTACTGCAGAGCACCGGTGGTTTAAATGAACTTCTCATATACACACAGGATCTCCATTGCATTTCTGAGCATCAGATCAGGG
This sequence comes from Podargus strigoides, assembly GCA_028020825.1. Taxonomy (NCBI): domain Eukaryota; kingdom Metazoa; phylum Chordata; class Aves; order Caprimulgiformes; family Podargidae; genus Podargus; species Podargus strigoides. Next base: position 45,142,094 of record CM051619.1, on the reverse strand, counting down.
CCTAAATGACTAGCTTGTTAAAAAAAACATTTATGCTAATATTGCCCTTCCTAAGAGTAATCAACAAGCTTTATGCAAATGTCAGTAAATGGGATCACTAACAACAGCAATAGCTACCAGATGGCTTTTCAATGGGCTTTTTTTTTTCCAGTTTCTGAGATTTGAATAATGCAATGCTTGCACACGTGATTTAATATGGCACTGGCTCTATCAGACACATACAAATTTTTCTAGTGCATTGAGGGATATTTTGTTTGCATTTACATTATTCTTCACTGTAACAGTATGTTGGAAATATTGTCTTGCCTTCAGGTTGCTCTTTCATATAATACCTTTAAAAACCCGTTAATATTTCACCTATATTCAACTTCAAAAGTATGTATTACTAAGAGATCTAAGCAGGCTGTTTTTGATGCAGTGCCTGCCTACTCACTAATGGACATAATCAGGAACCACAAAATGAGTCAAATGCTTAAACCTCATTGTTAAAACTCTGCTTTGGAGCCATCATAATAAAATGAACCATTTTATGTTACCCTTTAGCCTTTGATTCTGAACTAAAGCACCTGTCAGCACAAATGTAGTTGGCTGTATTGTGAACTGATGAAGCAAAAAGCTGTTAGCACTGGAAGATTACACAGATTTTGATACAGCCTGACCACTTACAAATAGAGTTGCCTCTCATCCAAGATGCAAGTGGGAACAATGAATATATACAAGCTATTCAATATATCTGACCAATGGCATGTTGCCATTCTAACTTCAGCTATTATAGGCTATCAAGAATTAGCAACATAATATCAGGGCTAGCTTGCACTTTCAAGCAACCCCCAAGAAAGGGCGAAAAGTAGTTGTGTTGTCTCAGGAGAGGCTTAAAGAATCAAAGATTGCAGAACAAATTTCTCTGCTCTCTACATCCTCCCTCAGGAATAGAGAGAAACTGTCCGATTAAATATCACGGGACAGTGTGTGCTGGAGTCAAGAAGCAGTTGAATTTGGAAGGTGAAGAGGAAAGAAGGAAGAAGGGGCCAGAATTAAGGATCAGCCCATTTATTCACTGATGGCTGAGGTAGAAAGGAAAGAGTAGTTTCTTTCAGAACCTGCTTTCATCCATCATCCAAAACACCAGAATAACAACTCAAAAATACTTTGTTAAAAGTGTTGTTTGCCTCTTTTTTCTTCCACACACTCTCCTCTGCAAATAAACCATCTTGCTAGGTATA
>CM051619.1:43200541-43340371 GCA_028020825.1 Podargus strigoides | reverse complement strand
AATAAAAAGACATGGGGAGGCTCTATAGGTATACAGAGGTCACCTGCTGCCTACTTCTATAGGCAGCAGTCTGTAACTGTTGCTGTCTTCTTGTAATTCATCATTCGCCCAGGTTAAACACTGATGACAACACTATTCTGGTAACTCTAAAACAAAATAAATTTCGGAAACAAAACTAAACATCCTGACTCCCTAGATGAGCTACACATGTCCTAAACCAAAAAGTGACATATTCAGTCTTCTCACCAGCTTGACACTTGCAATACAGACTGGTAAAAATGTATTGCGTTGTACATGTACTGTAACATGTACATGTATTTTATGTGTATCGTAGCATACAAAAATATGCTTGCTTTACTGATTTTTTTTACAAAATATTTGAGATCTGTGCAATGCTATATTGAAGAAAACCACATAGCAATTCATATAATCAACAAAAAATCCCTTCAGCCTGCAAAAATTGAAAAAAAAGTATCAACTTACAGATATATTCGAAAATACATATGTAGACTCTCAAAGAAAATTGAATGAAGGAAATTATTTAAACTACTCACCTGAACTTTGGGTCATTAATTTGTTGAAACTGCTGTGGATTAATGAATAAGATAAAATCTATCAAATATAAATTATAATGATTTATCCAAAGTTTACAGTGAAGGGAAAGGAAAATGTGGCATGTCCTGTGCTTTGTGTAGTTACAGGGAGTGCTTAGAAAGAATATAGTGGAATGATGTTCCATAATGTGAAGTTCTCTGGGGAATGGCAGTAAATCAAAGCTGTGCACTAAAGACAGCATACTTCCTTGCTGCATTCATACTTTTCAGAACATAGCTTCATTTTGTTTTATAAACATAGAATTATTTTCAGAATGTCATTTGTATTTAGGATAGATGCTCATGCTTTATAATAACTAAAGGGTACAATTTAAGTGAAAATCTGACACCCTTAACTTATTTAGAACCAGGATTTTGTCTCATGATAAAAATTTGAAAAAATACAGCTGGTTTTAAAAAATCACTAAATGACATTCATATATTTGTACAAATAAATAGTTTTTAAGAGACTCCATACACCTGATCAGAATGAATGCAACGGCTGTTAGGAAAATTATCCTTTCCTTATCAATACACTGTGCAGTCACAACTGTCTGATAAATTTTATTTGTAAAATAAAAATTTCTGCAATTTTTTTCCAAATTGCAAAATTCATGCTTTGCCTTACATCCTACTCAATTTTTATTCTGCAGGAAAATTATACTACCTGAGTTCCTCCTTTGCCTTTTGCAAGTCAGTCCAGAATAGTTATATATGTTTCAATCAAGTGTTGCAAGGAAAGACAGTACCATCTACTCCATGTTGAAAATTTTTTATGGCAAGTTTTGGAACAACATGAAGTAAAAATGGTAGGTTATAAATCCCTTGAAAATGAGGTTTGTAATGGAAATGCTGACAGACATTTAACAATAGCAGCACTAGTTGGCATCACAGTAATAAAAGGACTTAAATGAAAAAACCAATTGTATGCTTCACAAAGGCTTATGGATTTCAGGGCAAAGCTATATGCAGACTCAATGTAAAGACAGATGTGAATATACTCAATTCAGATGCTTGAGTGTCCTTTACAGAAAATCTCAGGAACTCAACTTGCAGTCATACTGTGAAAGAGTCTGATAGAAGAAACACACTGCTACACCTGTCAGTGGTATTTCCCTCTCCTCCCCTTGTGATAAAATCACTCATCTGAGTCTTCCTCATGCCTAGGATTCAGTGCCCAGAACAGCCTGCTCAATTACTATGCAAACGGCAGCTTTTACTCTGCATCGGAACAAACATAAAGCTCAACTACAAATAAATAGTTATAGAAACCCTGCCACCCACTGTCTGATGCTCAGGTAAGATTTCCATTCACTCCTGACAAAATGTCTTTCCCACAGTGAACAAAAAAGGATTGACTGGCAGTGCTAGAACTGTGTGGCCAAGTGCAGCCTTCATCCTAAATGGGACCTGCAAGCTGATAGCTGGTGAGGTACTCTCTTTCTGAGTACTGAGTACTCTTATTGAGTATTTCTGAGAGAAATACTGAGGTATTTCTCTTTTTTAAAGGAAATGTATACATAGTTACAATAGCACTCTTCTTGCATCCTCCAGCTCAGATTAAAAATTAAAGCAATGACTTTAAACTTCTCTTGGTGTTTAACATTTCCTATTCATTCAATGGGCAACAAAAGCTAAAGATATGCTGCTTTTTCTCTGTTACTTTTTTCATTTCTATCTCCTCTTCTCTTTCCTCCCACTTGCTTTTTCTCTCCCTCTGTTTTTGTTGGCAGCTATGTATTTGACTTGACCGCTGAGATACCCACTAAAGTCTGTTCGCAATCCCCTAGCAATAGCAATTTATAGATGAAACTGGCCACTCACATATTCTTGTCTCCAAATAATAATGAACTAGGTTTCCCTCAAATAGCTCCGCTTGGTAGTCCTTTCATGTCTAGTCTGCTCCTGAGCCATTTCTGTAGAGCATTGTCTACTGGGAAAGGGATGCAAAGTGAAAAGGAGCAATTGTGTGCATCTGTGTGTGTTCTTTCTCCATGCCTATAAAACTCAACCCAAACTGTCAAGGTGACAATCCAAAATGATAATCAAAACCACTTTTTACATTCCATCTTGTAACTGCTGCAGGCAAGTTTTAAAGGAGATGCTAACAAATCCCAAAGAATACCAGGTATTTAATATTTGATACAGCCAGAAATGTATACAATAGACATCAAACTTATGTTGTATATCTCTGTAATTTCTATACCATAGGTAAACAACCATATTTCAATAAAAATGTCTTAGATGGGTATTTGGAAATCTACATAAAAATCTGTTTACATTTTAGAAACAGCTCTGTTGTTTCCACATGCAGCTAAAACAACAACAAAAAGAGATTTTGCTTGGGAATATTATCTCCCATAGACACACTACGAAAAACATTTTCAAGGGTGCCTTTCTAACTCTTTGCATCTTTACAAGTATTTGCTTTAAAGTGATCTTATATTCACACTACAGCCTGGTTTAAAAATTGTAAGGCTGCTGATTTACAAAATAGTTTACACTCATGCCTACAGTCTGCATTTTAAATTTTTCCAGGACTTAAGTATTAAAATTCAGTTCATTTTTACGGTGTCCTTTGTAGGGAACATTGAAAAGGCTGCATAGAAAAAGTGATATTACGAGGAAAAGGAAAAGGAAAGCTCAGAAAAAGGTGTAAACTGAGGTTACCCTGCTTGAGAGAGTAAGATAAATATGGCAAGCCAGTAGAAAGAGTGACCTTGCCCTCAGTCTGTACAGTCAAAGAGAAGAGACAAAGAAGGGGCTTTAAAAAGTCTTGGTCACAAAGTAGGCTGATTGTAAACAAATGTAATAGAATGGTGCATGTAGAAAAAGCAGGTGACCATATGTGTGAGCCACTTAACATGTGTCAGCTGAGCCATGGTGATTGCATGTATGCGTTTAGCACAAAGGAAATGGAAGATAACTTGACCTAGCTCATAGAAAGTTAACTGTATGTTGCATCAAAGTAGTTCACTTTTGTTTGGGGTAAGGAGCACATGTATGAGCAGTTATTAGGAAAGTAATTTCCACAACAATTTAGACTCCTGCAGTATGGAAATTTTCATCTCAGCTATTTCTTCTAGACACTCTTCATAATCAATGGAGAGAAATAGGCACTCGAGGGACATGATTCATCTGATAGGTATCCACTGCAGAATGCAACCTAAGAGTGACTTTTTTTTTTTTTTCACTGACTACAGAGAAAGTCAAGATGACTAGTTCAGATGTAGCCACGTACCCTGGCTCAGACAATTCCCCCTAATGAGCAACAGATGTAAGTTCCTTGTTACACTGCAGTAACTTAATCACGAGCCTAAAATCCTAAGAATTAACAGCCAGGGGTGGGGTCCTGCTAGGACAGAAAATGCTCTTTAAAGACAGAATCAGCTCTACATAATCTTATGTCATGCATTTAAAGGAAACAACAATAAGGGGAAGCAAAAGAGAGGCACAGAGAGGTGTGGCCCAAGGCCACTCAAAAGGTCAGAGCCTGTATCTGGTTCAGTGACTTATCATTGAACTGTGCTGCTGCTAAATTAAAGCAGCAAAACAGCACAAAGCAGGAGGAATTTTTGCCAACTCTTCCCCACCACCCTCTAAGGATGGATTAGGGCAGAGTTTATTATTAGGTAGGTAGGAGTAAAAAATAGCTGTAAACAGTATCTGAGCAGTTGAGCCCCTCATTGTGCAGTGCCAAGTTCACAAAGATGACCCTTGTATGCTCCATTCACAGCATTGCAGAATGTCTATATTAGGGGTTTAAAGCCTCAAGGCTATGAAGAAGAGTCCCTTCAGGATAGCAGCTTTGCTCACACACAGCGCACATGGTAGAAAATGCAGATTAGAATATTAGAATAAAGGACTAAGTGTAATGAACTAGTAGCAACTGAAAAGCTGAGGCAACTAAAAGTTATTTTGAAGTATCCAGGGTTAGGACCCATGTCCAATGAAGAAGGGGTCACTTCAAGAGCTGTAACCAGCACATCTCTGTCCTAACTCTCTTGAATGTCCCTGAGATTTGGATTAAGATTTCCACATTTGCAGAAACCCTCTTTCTTATAGCTGACTACAGGCCTTTTAAGATCTCTTTTTTTTTGGCACCCTGATTTTTCAGTGTTGAGCATAGCCTGTGGAGTAGAGTTGTGATATGTTCTTGCTAGTACAGTGTTTGTGAGGGAAGGCAACTGCGTTCCACAGGAACTGGAGATTTCAAGGATTCTTCACACTTTGAATCTGATAGAGTGCAATGTAGTAGACAAGCCTGAAGGGATTCTCAGTTATGGATCACTGTAACAAAGTCTGCATTTAAGAAGAAAATACGCCAGCTGAGATGATAAAACAAATGTTTCCAGTCACTGCTATCTGAAGGACAGAAGAGTCTGATATGAACTGAGATTCTGAATAGGCATGTCATCCTTAGCTCAGGGAGAGAAAAATGCTGCCTTCCACATTTCAGGATCACAGCTGGCTTCCACTTAAGAAGCCTACACCAAGACTGAATGAACAAAGCAATAATTCTGTTTGCATCCACTGGAAAATATCGCCACAGGCTGAGCTGACTTCATCGGTATGCTTGGGGCTTAGCGGAAGCATGGAAGAGAGGGCAACAGAAGCACAGGGTACAACAAGGCTAGGCTTTGAGAGAGACCCTAGCAGGTCAGGGAGCAGAATGGATCAGGGAAACTATGTTCTCTGGGTTGTCCCAGCAGAAACTGAACTGCCACCTAAAGTAAGAGCTGTACGCTGTTTCTGATGGACAGACACTGGACAGAGGGATGCTCAGAGAATTGTCCAGATTTGGCCACACGACAGGCCATACCTGAACTTTTATATCAACATCACAAGGACAGTTGGATAGACTGTTATTTGGTCAAACATAACACTGGATGCTGAGTTTTTCTATTAAAAAGACTTTACAGAAAACAATTCCTGTGAAAGCCAGGCACTCCTTCAGTGAAAGCAAATACTGTGAAAATATATATTTTCCAGCACTTCCATGACATTGGAAGTTATTGTGTTATTCAATGACTGATATTGAATAATTAATATCTCCTTGTTTTAGTTTTGACCAGGTTGAGGTGGCCAGAGGCTATGGAGTGGAGGGACCCATAACAGCAATAGGAGGAAGAGGTGTCCTCCAAAAAGCTGCCTGACAGTAGTTCCAGATCCCAGTTTCCTGACACCTGAAGAAAAAAATCCAGAACTGTTTAATTTGATTTTATTTTCCTGCAGTGCCATCCTATTCATTTGGAACCAATGAAAGAGGTAATTATATATGTGAATATAATGCTTCCAGGAGAAAACCAGATACAAGTAGTTTACTGCAAATCTTAAAAAGTGATTAAGAAAGGACCATACTGTTGCTTTCTACTCTACCTGGTTTTGGTTTTGGTTCATGATTTCCATGACTCTTCCCTACTGCTTTGATGAGGTTCTTTGCAATCCAGCTGTACTCTCCCAGTTTCTCAGACTATTGCAAAACTATTTGTTTGATTTAGAGGAAACATCCCTTCTTTTCAAAGGTCTCTGTATCACACAGAAATAAGTGTAACATGATGAACATGATCCCAACACTATCCCAAACATCTAATCATTCTTTGTTGCTGATCTGACATGATGGTTTCAGTCTTCACCAGGAGAAAGATACCACATCTGGGCAATTGCTGATCTGATGTGTTAATCCGTTTGTTACTGATGGACAAGTCAGTCCATCAGTACTGACTGATGTCAGCTACTGATAATATAGTTATTTTGACCAGTGCATATTTTTATGTATTCTGTAAATATATATCTGATTTTGCTAATAGTTAATTTATCAATACCAGGAACTAAATCTCTGATGTTGAAAAAGGTTGGTTGAGGTGAGTTTCACTGGTGCCAGAGCCTTTTCCTGTAGCCTTATCTGTCTGACCTTGTTTGATTTTTGCCTGGTAAGTGCCAAGGGACTGTTGACTCAAGATGTTGCCATGTTCTCCCATTGGCTGCAAGTGGGGCTGATTTCTCCACTTCTGGTAGATTTAGACAACAAATAAAAGATAATTATTTGAACTTGCTGAGTTTGCATTATCTCCCTAATCACCAGGGCATTAGAAATAAACATTAGAAACAAGTGTGTTATTAGAAGTGGGGCTGCCATCCATTTATTTGAAAGTCTACTTTGGAGCTCCATGTTTGTGAAACACTTTCCATTTGATGCTAACTTCAAAGAAAGGGAACGTGAGTTCTCTCTCATCAGTTATATTATATTTAAAAATAATCTACAAACTTCTCGTTTGGAGAAAATGTGACACTCCTTTCAACAGATATGACCTCTAGAGGGAACAACTATTTCAGAAGAACATAATTCAAAACCTCACTTTGCCATGCATCTGTCTTCAGGCCATACCTCTCACTGATTACTCAGCTCAGTTCATACACTATTCTTTGTGTCAGTAGTGGGGTAAATGCAGTTATGATAACTACGCAAGTCCAGAAAAAAGAACAACTTTTCACTAATTTGATATTCTGGCTTTTTCACATAATCCACACTGAGGCTGCTCTAAGTTTTAAAGTCATCAGAAAGTACAGTTCAGGTTCTTGAAGATCACCCTATGGTAGGGTCAGTTTGTGACATCATCTGGGACAAAGGATAGACAGCCACCAGAAGTGAGAGTTGTGTGCAGAAAGTCACGTAGTCATAATTCTGGTTTACTGTAGAAAAAATCCTTGATCTACCAGCAGAAAACAGCCGTATAATCCTGTGAAGTATGAGCAAGACAGTATCATGTAAACTCAGCCAATAATTTTGTCCAGGATATAAAATACACAGTGACTTATGTTGGAGTTACATGTTGCTGACAAGAGGTGATAGTGATGCTTAGCAATAATAATATTGCTAATTACGTCGCTATAATAAAGATATAATAAATAATGCTATTAATTCCTCTGTAGCATAACACATCCTTATGGCATTGTAAACACAGATAATATAGCTGGCACACATCAGTTCTAAAGCATGACAGCATGGTGGGAAACCAGTCTGTAGCCAAATGAAAATAAAAGGACAAAAATGTCCCTTTGATCCATTACTATATGGCTTCTGTAGTTTTGCATAACATTTTCTAGGAAAGTCTCATGGATTATATCTATAGGATGAAAGCAAATAAGATTTATAAAAATCTTCATTTCTAGGCTTCAACAATATTTCTCATGCTATTTTAAGGGGAAAAAATAATAATTAAAAAAATACCTGTTCACAACTAAGACAAATCAATCCTTCAGACGTCAGATGTATTTTAAAACTATCAGTTTGTTTTTGTGAATCTTTAAAACATTTCTTATATTTTTTTTCACATATCGAAGACAGTTGACAAAAGCTCCTTGCATGTATATTTAATGACTCATATTTGTAATCAAACACACAATCATTTATAGTGAGAATGCTGCAGCTGGCAAGTCTGTTACAGGCTAGTCTTCTGAAGGTAGCAAATAGTACCATTTATCTCTCTACTGTCTATCAAAAAGCTATACCCCTCTGGTATTTGCACATAAGAACCTAACCTTTAACCGGAGTATACTTTGACCTGGGTAACTAGTTAGCAAACAGAACTGCTTAACCTTGTGGTTGTGCCCCCTCCCCAGCATATCCATGCACTCAGTGAAACTGCACCAAGAGAGTTCGAGACTACATTTCAGAGCTGCACTCCAGTTGCATCTGCAGCGCTGTTTGGAAATAAGCAATGCTGCTACAGGGCTAACTCAGTCTCTGGTTTGCAGTCCTGAGTGTGCTGATCACCTTACTGTGGAAGAACTGCTGACCGGTTTCCCTGCCATCAGCAGCATCGTCTTCTCTGTTGTTTGCTCGGTCAAATATTCCACACTTTTTAAGCACGCGTAAAGGATTACAGAAACCCCTATGTACATCTCCAGAGAGCAGCCAGAAAGGGTTAAACAAAATCAACCCTGACAATACTAGAAACAGTTCTCTCAGTGTGTGTTGGTTCACTGCTCCACAGGGCATAGCAGATGTTGTGTCTGGTAGTAAGAAGGGCCCAGGAGGTGTGAGCTGTCAATCACTTTTTTTCCTAACTACAGGCTGTGCTATGGATATGAAGCACGACTAAAACAATCTGTCTCAGCTGGGGTGTGTGAGGTATCAATAACCCTTGGCAGAGGTGTCAAGAGCCTTGCTGGAATCAAACTACCCTGCTGACCAGCTGCTTAGCAAGTTAACAAGGTGGCATTCAGTGCTTGCTGCCCTCCCAGCCCAACAATTAACACAACTGGAGCGGAGCTCCACTGAAATGCTGGAGGAACCTCGCCCTTGCGCTGGCGACAAAGAGATGCACAGATCTTTAATTCAGAAGCATCCGTAACAACACACGAGCAGTGAGAGAAACTAGGGCAGAGAACGTGTTTTATTCTCAAATCAAATATGCAGATAAATATTAGAAATATGAGGCAAATCTGAATGGACTCAAGAAAAATAGATTTGTAAAGTATTTTCATGCACGAGACCAGCAGCTGGAGAGCAGAGGGGGGAAAAGAGCTCTGGTAAGGAATAAATTGTGTTGAGAAGCTAGAGTAAGGTAAATTTAAACAACAGCAGGAACAAACAATGTAATGAAAGAGTTCTGTGGCACTGGTAATCCAAACAATAGCTGCGTAGCGGCTTGTTACGATCTTCCACATGGCTGGTTAGAGTATTATAGAACAACCAGGTTGTAAAAGGCGACAGTTGGAAAGTCTTAAACGTTTTGCACTCGTGGGTCATGTACTACTCAACCTCGTACCAGTATAAATTTGAGAGTAGTGCCATTAAAATCAATTGCTTCACAGTGGTTTAACAGAGAAGGATCTGGCCCGTTTGTAGAGCATTATCCAATATTTCATTTTACAAACTGGTAACTCTGGCTCTTGGAGTTAATGTTTTTCCTGAGCCCCCAACACATTTTTTTGTTTTGTTTCAAAAACTGAATTACTTTCAAGTCTTTTTGTATTCTACATTGCTTTATTTTGTGGTTTTGTTCTCAAGGGCATCAACCAGTGATTATATTCTGTAACATTCTGAAAAAAACCCCCACAAAAAACATGGTGTACGGCAAAACATGAATATTAGCTTTAAACAATTTAATGTTGTTTGTCTTTGCTTTGAAATTCAATAATGCCATCAACCCATAAGACCTTTTAGAGCAGAGTATTTCACACAGTGAAAGCTGCTTTCTGCTACAAAAGCACAGCAGCTGTGGCTCCTGCAGATACTCTTAAAGACAGATATAATAAAACACTGGGAGGGAGTAGGTCGACACAGGAGCATGAAATGGACGAGATGAAGCCCTTTGTCACAATCAAATAGGCTGTAAAGTTACTATAGTAACATACAGTATTAAGCTCCAGGTGGATTGACTTAATGTTGACTAAACAAAAAGAGGTTAACGAAAACCAAACCAATAATTATTACACTCTCCCTACCAAATGTTTACCAGGATGCTGTTATTTTGATTTAGCCAAGCTGCACAAAATGCAGTGTGGGTTGCTTTCTGTTCTGGCAAGCCGGCCTCGTATGAGAAAACCTGTAAGACAACAACAAATTCAAAGTTGTAAGAAGCAAGTGGGTAGTTCTATTGTGCCTGTGACAGACACTGTAGCAAAATCCGGGCAAAAGACCATGACAGAATTAAACTGTGTCAAATGTTTCCTTTTTTTTTTTTTTTTTTTTACCCCTCCAGGATCACCCACTGCCCCAGTGTGAGAAATGTGGAGAAGGAGAGGATATTCAAACTCATTCTGACCTACCTGAGATAAATGAATGATGGATGAGAAAGATATATACATTTAGAGACTTTGTGTTGATTTTCCTTGTAAAGGCTAGCTTTTGCATCTAGAAAACTACCAAGACAGATTCCCCTAATTACAAATTGTTTCTTCAACATGGAACAAGAATTCGTCCTGCCTTCAGTGTTTATTTCTAATCACATTCTTTACTGTAGAAAGAAGATGCCTGACAACTTATGAAGGAGGTACTTCTGGCTGCTTCTGCACCCTTCTGTGTTAGCTATGTCTTAGGAAAGTACTTTACCCTGTTGATAAATCCCACAGTGGAAGGAAGGTTTGTCTTAGCTCCAGTGACCATTTCTTCCACTCATTTTCAGTCTCGGAATTTAAAAATCTGAGGATTTAAGTAAAATTCCTAGTTTTATTCTGAAACTTCTGATGCTGTCAGAATTCACACCTTCTATCAGAACTGCAATTTCATGTGTCTCTGGTATAGTTAGTGAACTCCAAGCTGCTGCCCTATAAATCTTTAAAGGTTGCTATTCAAAGAGGGAAAGAGATTGTGTTGGTTCAAATTGAACAAAACAGAGTGGATCTTTCTTTGATAAAGTGTAGTAGGTACAAACCAGAACCCATTTGGATAGTCACTGCAAAACTGCCAAAACCCTCTCATCTGTTCCATAAACTTAGTCTCAAGGAGGCTTGAAGTAATACCACACTGTCAAGGAGAAAAGAAAATGTGATAATTACATTCAGGACATGAAATTTAGCCTTGGCCAGTAAAGAAAAAGGACAAAATAGGTTTTAATTGTCAAAAATATGACATGGCTTTAAGTTGTACTTGTGGATGTGGTTCAAGGACAGCTTTTGGGAAAGATATTATATGACGGGTGGAAGGACGAAATACCTGGAGGTCTAATTTGAGGAATTCCTTGTGGTTATTACAGCCTCTTGGCTGGTACTATAGCAACCAGGAAAGCAGTGCCTATTGAAAGATGATGGAAGGATTAAGCAGCTAGCCAGATCCTGCTGGCAAAAAAGCAAGGGTTACTCATTTCAAGAATTTCTTCCCCATAACTTGGCAGAAATGTAATGTGGCTGCATCCCAGGAAATGTGGTGACATGTGGTCAGAGGAACTGTAATCAAGATGAGAGGCCATGCTGAGGGCTTCAGTGGGAAAAAATATCATCACTTGAAGATGTACCAAGTAGTCTTGTTAAAATCTACTAGGGAATAGTTTCCATTTGGATCAGATTTACAGAAGTACCTGGCAGAAGGTGGACCCATCAGAATGAGAGCACTAGAGCCTGTACAGCTTTCCCAAGGGCAAATGGATTCTGGGTACTCATCAAAAAAATGTATATAATGAACATACACACAGAAGTCCCAGTCTTCCAGCTCCTCTGGAGTAGTACTTTCTCATTAACGCTTATGGCATGTCACAAACAATTCTGTATCTTGCATGACATCTGGAGGACAAAATATTTGAGGAGTCCCTTGAGATTATTTGAGATGTCTCTGCTAAGTCAGCTGCTAGAGTGTCCTGAAGAAATAAAGTTAAGCAAAGGGAATACAAAAGGAAAGTCACTGGTCCAGAAAATATCTTTGCTTACTTGAATCTGCTTGTAAGTATTTTTGAAGCTCCATACCACATTCTGACAGGTCAGCTGTCTCCTAACCCTAAGTGGGACCTCAGACAGCTGTCACTGTCAGGGTTATCTGTATCTCCATCTTCAACTCAACAGACTTGGCTTTGGCTATTGAAGAAGAGCATCCAGAGAACTCTAGCCTGCAGCTCAGAAAGTTGATATGGGCACTGCAGATCCTGTAAAGATCTAGCTCATGAGCACAGGCAGGAAGAACAGAAGGGCAGTGAAGGCCCACCTCAACTCCTTATGTCCTGGCACACAAGGGCCACCTTGCCCCGCAAGATCAGGCTGTTCACAAAGCACAAGCACAGGCCCCACACGCTTTAGGAACTGGTTGCCTGAACACAGGCAGAAATGGGATCTATACAAAAAATGGATTGGATAAAAAACCCCACGTGTTTATGAATTGAAGAAAAGATTTTATATAATAGTCAATATAGGGAACAAGTGTACTATTCCTTCTATATTCTTACAATGAGGACATGTGCCAACATTTGGAGACAGAATGTGGGAAATGAGATATGTATGTAGTAAGGTGTCTGGCCAGGGTTTCTTTGCATTTTTCCAGAGTACTCTCTCATGGCCATCTAAATACGTAGCAGTGCTTGAAGAGAGGATGGTACATTATCCAGGGTAAACACCCCAGTTATTGTGCTGTTTCAGATCTTTGTTCTTGATGGTTGATGTTAATATGTTATGCTCCTCCTTTGCTTGTGGAGTCCCAGGCAAAGGTTGTCATTCTGCTCTGTCAATTCTTGGCTTTGGTTCTCTGCAGGGAGCGATAGACATGGAGACCAGGTGCAGCTGGGGCTCATCTCTAAGGAGTGGATACACAGCAAAGCTCCTCTGCAGATGGGGTCCCCTTGCTATGTCCCTGGTGACCCACACAGTGCAGGAGTGCAGCAGTCACCTGCTTCTTTCCCTAACAGCCTCTTTTACCTTCCTATGTCTCCTGGGTTAGCTGACAGGATGGAAACCCTTCCCCAACCCCTCCCAAAGAGGGGAGATTAGTTTTGTGTTTTGCTGGGCTGGGCAGCAGCTGGAAGTCCACTGTGTCCCAAGAGGTCTGTGCTTTGAAACACCAGCCCTGCAGCCTGCCCCTGGGGTGATGCCTTTGACATCTTAGAAACTTCTTTAAGAGGATGGTGTTTGTATTCTCTCTTCATCTTCCGCAGTATTGTGGTGTTTGGTTGTTAATCAGTGAGGCTCAGCTGAATACTTACTTAGAGGTAACTTCAACCTAAAGATACTGAATTTTCAGAACAGTTAAAATGCTTGTTTCTTGCTTTTTAACTCAAGGAACTCACTTTGCTACATGGGCCTTCCTTGAGAGCCATTGTAAATTAAGAGACAATTTGAATTATAATCCTGAGCCAAATACTACTGCTTCTGTGACTTTGGGCATGCCACTTAACCCCTCTGAGCCTTATTTTCCCTATTATCTGAGACTAATGGTATTTTACCTGTCTCAGTCCACAAGGGAGCTATAAGGCTTAATTAATGTTTGCAAACTGCGTTGTTGCATAGCATAATTAAATAGCATTTCCAAAGTTTAAAGAAGTAGAAAGTATTAAGACCTATCAGCAGTAAAGATGAGACGAGGAGTGAGAATGTCCTGATTCCCAGGACAGTGTTTAATTCTCTCAACCATATGGCTTTGGAGGGAAAAAACAGCACCAAATTGACTTCAAGAACCTTTTTCAAAGTTCAGAAATGTGAATTTTAAAGCAAAGGTGGCTATTCACAACTTCAAAGAACATCCAAACAGCAATATTATTTTGATTTCTTGTATAATCATTTCCTTCTTGTTTAGTTACATGAATTTGTGTCACATTTTTAGATGTTATCGAGCTTCCAGACAGGAGACTTTTGTTAAAAACAACCTTTCATAACCTCAAGTGTACTCAGTTATAACATTTTAAATAAGCCACATTTATTTTCCCCTTTAATGGTCTGTTCCAATTTAAGTATGGTTGAATGAGGAGTGCCTTTTTGCTCATTTAACTGTGTTACTTCATGTCCTGAATCAAAGAAAGTGTAGCCAAGTGTTTGCTATATTCCTTCTTTTTGGTTAAAGGCAGTAGGATTCTTTTCAGTTTAAGGCAGTAGGATTTTCAGTTAAGATTTTCTGTTTTCCATGGGTTTTCAAAGCAGAAAGGGAAACCCCGAATAAACATTAATTTCATTTAATTCCCTTCCATTTTTTGTGTATATTACAAGAAAACAAGTTTTGAAGAAAATGTTACAGGGAGATTTTTATGCTATGAATAGCATAAAAATGTGTGGTGTCAGTCTTATAGCATTAAGACTTATTTCAACAGATGTGTAATGCAACTCAAGTTTATTTATTTGGTTTTGAAAATGAAATTTTAATTTCAAGCATAGTTCAAGGGCTATAGCTATAGGGATAATGGACTGTTGGTTTCCCTTTAGATGAAAATAAAAAAATATTATTTTCCCAATAGTCAGTCTTTAATTTTACCTTTCTTTCAAATTTTTGGAAGAGAACAATAATATTTGTAAATAAAAGAGTTTTAAAAAATTGATTTTCTTTTCTTGAAATAAGAGCTTTAGCTTTTTTTCAATATACTTAAAATAGACTAAGAACTTACTAAAAATGAAATATTTATTAGTATGTCACAATTCTGTGGTGATAATACTCCTTAAAAATAATGCAGTTCAAATCCCAAGGGATCTAAAGTCTTTGAAGTAAAGTCTTTTAGAAAAAAGTGTATCTGAAAGGTTCAGATGGGGCCTTACTATTTAGATCTTGCATATCAGAGCAGAGCCTGTGTATAATCATGATGGCTTCTATAGATGATAGGACAGTTCAAAGTCTAGGATATGGAGCCACATGTCAGGATCTATCGGTACCTCATAGACAGTCCTTAGAGAATGACCATAACACAAGAAATGTAGAATTCATGTTAACTGTCATCCAGTCCTAGTTATGCCCGATTGTTCCTGTTTCTTTCCTAACCTTCATACTTTTGTTTTCTGCAGACTGACTTAATAGCTGGATTCAGGGTAGCTTTCCAGTTCTGCATGACAATGACAGTCATTCTGACCAATAGCTTATCACCTTCTCTCAGCAAAAAGGTACCTGTTAAGGCTGCCCTCATCTCAGTCTCATGGTTAAGGCATCAGTAAGGCAGGAGAATGTATAAAATTCAGATAACTGTGGGGGCCCACAATGAACTTGAAAAGCTGACCAACGAAAGTTTTCATCTGTGACAAAGGCAAACTTGGGGCAGAGGAGGAGATGGAAAGGCAATCCTAAATCATGTTTTCATCACCCTGATTCTTAAGAAGTCATACCCACAGCAAAGTCAAAGTCAAACTCCTTAGCAGACACCTGTCTTTCAAACCGGGACAGTTGGTCAGGGTCAGGCACTGTTAGAAAGGATGCTGCCTCCTTGTGCTATCCCAGCAGGTTTGGCTGATTCTATTTTCCTTTGCTTCCATGGATCCCTGTGCTGTTTGCTCCTGCAAGAGATGTACAAGAGTCTGTCTTAGGCTCTCTGCCTACCTGCAGTCTCTCTATCTGACTGTATTTCCATTAGAGCCTTAGGGCAGCTTTCTGACATCAGTGCACCGGAACTGGAGACCTGACCATCCATGTCATAGTAAACCATAACATCTCAAGTATCTCAGTTAGTTAGTTAAAAGATTTTATAAAACCAGTTAAAATCTCTAATGGAAACCTAGTTATACAGTAGCTTTGCAAAACATTGTCTCTGTGAAATGTTTTCACTTAGGAGTACGGAATTAGAAGAACATTACTTTGCATAATTGTGTTCCTCTTCCTCACCAAATCTAGAAAAAAAAAGGCAGATAAAAATACTTCTGTCTCTTCCTCCTGCAAGAGGCAGTTAGTATTTAATAAGCCTTGCCAAATCAGGAGGATGAAACATTACTTTTCTGTCTGCTGATGAGCAGACAGTGACTAGAGACAGGGAGGACCAACATGGGGACCTCAAAGCACTCAAAAAGAGAGCAGTTACCCACACCAGCTAAAGAGATCTAGTAAGGGGGTGAGCTGAGGGAGCAATTAGCAATTTAGAATATGGCGGGAGGCAAAAATTCACTTTCCATCATGCTTCCAAAACAAAAGAGCTAAAATCTCTCCCTAACTCAGTCAGAACAACAAGTCCATAAGACATTTAAGAAAAGAAGGTGAATGTCCTGGGCTAGAGTTACCCCTCAGCCTGGGGAGCACTGGTGCCAGCGCTCTCCCAAGCACGAGAAGGTGAATACCCAGGAAACATGCATGGTCTTGAAGAGTAAAATTGAGAAAGACCGACACCTCACTGGAATCTCTTGCTGTCTCAGTCTGGGAGTTTCTTTTACCATTTTTGCTACAGCTGGCAATGAAAATAAATTTTTAAAAGATCAAGTTGTTCAGCTTGCAACTCAAATAATGTTCATAGGACCATGTGAGAGTACTTCACTTCTACCACCTATTGGAGCCTGCCAGAGCAGGACGAAAGATGCAGCTGTGCAATACATCCTGCTGCTCTGCACACTGGGCAGTTGAAGGCAGGAATAATGATTGATTGCGGTATGCTAAAGTTTTGCATTTCTAAAATGTCCCCAATGGCAAGGGAAGCTATCGTTTTGTGAGGAAAAGTGAAGGCAGTATGTGACAAAGGAGATGCGAAGTATTTGTCCTAGTGGAGATTCTGCCTTTGTGACTTTTCATCTTGCAGTTTCACTCAATGTAAACTAAAGGACTTTCAGACTGTGTATATGACTCTCTTTAGGTCTGAAAGGATGGTCATGTGGGCTGAAAAGGAGAGGAGATAGATGAGGTAAGAAAAATGTTGGAGTGTTTAAAAAAGCAAAAAACTGAAATGTATACCCAGGAATTTTTCCCAATTCTAAAGATCCAGGGACGTCAGGGCTCCAGAAGGCATGCCAGGGAGAGCACAGCACTGCACTAACATTGTCCCTCCACACCTTTCTAAGATGGGACAGCTATGGGGCAGCTGACCCCCAAATAAGCTTTTGCATTGTCTTATTAGTGTTAGGGTTTGGGTTAGGGTTTGGAGAACCACAAAGCCTACAGCTCCAGAGACGCTGGGGCTGCAGAAGGCATGCCAAGGGGAGCACAGCAGTGCAGCAACACTGTCCCTCCACACTTTTCTAATATGGGACAGCTAGGGGGCAGGTGACCTCAAAATCAGCCACCAGGTCCTATTAGTGCTAAGGTTCAGGTTAGGGTTCGTAGACCCACAAAGGCTATTGCTCCAGGGAAACTGGGCCTCCAGAAGTCATGCCAAGGGGAGCACAGCACTGAACCAACATTGTCCTACCACACCTTTCCAAGATGGGAGAGCTATGGGGCAGCTTACCTCAAAATCAGCTTTCTGGCCCAATTATTGATTTGGGTTAGGGTTTGGAGAACTACATAGCCTACAGCTGCAAGGACACTGGGGCTGCAGAAGGCATGCCAAGGGGAGCACGGCACTGCACCAACATTGTCCCTCCATGCCTTCCTAATATGGGACATCTATGGGGCAGCTGACCTCAAAATCAGCCACCAGGTCCTATTGGAGTAAGGGTTAGGGTTTGGATAACCACAAAGCCTTCAGCTCCAGGGACAGTGGGGCTTCAGATGTCAATGTGAACTTAGCACCAGTTGGTGAGGTAGCAGCTGGAACATAGGAGGTTCTGCATACATATGAAGAAGAACTTCTTCACAATGAGTGTAACAAAGCACTGGAACTGGCTGCCCAAAGCTGTTGTGGAGACTCCTTCTCTGGAGACTTTCAAAACCTGCCTGGATACGTTCTTGTGTGACCTGATCTAGGTATTCTTGTTCTGGCAGGGGGATTGGACTAGATGATCTTTTGAGGTCCTTTCCAATCCCTAACATTCTGTGATTCTGTGATTCTAATGGAAGTTGCATTAAGGGTGTGTTTATGTTTATACATGCCTACATACACACATAAATATCTAGGCTGAATGTATTGATTAAATAATTACTTTTAAATGTAACTGGCTCCTAGATCTGCCAGATCAGTTAAAAAAAAAAAAAAAAGAAAATACCCCACCTCTAGCAAAAGTACTGCACATAGACCTGAGTCAACACAAACTAATTCTCATTTCGCTGAGATTTTATTTCATTCTTGTAAGCTTAATATCTCACTATACGAACAAAAAATTTCACACAGAAAGGGCTTCAGCCTAGCTACTTCCAAAAAGATTCAGCCTTCTGAGTACTATCAATATCATCCATATACCCACATGATTAGCACTTTCTAATACATTTGTTGAAAACCATTAATAAAGGAACATTTTTGGTCTAGTTTTTAACCATGTGCTGCACAGAAATAAGTTCATGTAAATCTGTGAACTGCACAACAATGATCAAATTAACAGTCATTTCAGGAAAAGTGCCCCTCAGGCTGAAAAATAATTAGTAGTCTCTCACTATATCTTTTCCTACTAATAAAAATCATGCTATTATTGTTGACTGTGCTAATAAAACACCTTTCATGACCCTGAGATAGCTCGATGTAAAATATAAGGACTATTCTATTGTGCAGATGCACACATGTTTTATTGAACATTTCTATTTAGCTTCTCATCTGGTAATAGCATTACTTCCATGAGAACTTTTGTCAGAATGATGCAGCGCACACGTCCTCTTCTTCCTGTGCAATTCATCTTGCTGAATCAACCCCAAATTTTAAAAACTCTACACACTTGCAGTCTAAGTTCTGTGCATAATGATCACTACACAGCACAATAGCATGAGGATCCTTTTATTTTTCTCTTTGGTAACAACTCAGAACTAGAGTATTCATTTTAACAGGTATATTTTTACATTAAAGTATTCAAACAGAGTGGCTGAGACATGCAGCAGAATATGTGCATATTCTTATCAAGAGTTTGCTCTCCGGATTTTGGTTCAGTCTGAAAAACAATTTACCTTCTGCCATATTACCAAAGCCACCTATTCAAGTATTTACCTCATTATTATCTGAGCATACATTTAAACCTCTTAACAGCGTGGCACATGAGCACAACAGAAAGCTAATAAGATTGTGAATGTACAGTGAATAAGCTACTCATTGTCATACTCCTGTCCTGCCATAATTATGGCATAGCTTTCCTATTTGTAAAGGTAGAGGGAAATATCTCATATTAACTGAGTGGCAAAAGTGTGACCAACTATAGAGTAATGTCATCCTATTCCCTTATACAGTAATGGATTTGTAAGCCCACCTCTCAAATCTTATTTTTGTTCACTGTAACTAGTCGTGAAAACTATATCAACACAGAAATAGGGAGAGAGGGCTTGTTTGAGTTTTAGGTTCATGAATAATATACAAACATTTGGGATCAATTTACTGTAGCAAGCAAATAACAAGAGCTTTCCAAAATGTCTCCCAAGAGCATTTCCAAGGAAAGAACTCCCACTAATTTGTGCTAATATGAAAGTCAGAATGAGGTTCTTGTGTAAAGATATTTCTGAAAGCACTTTGTAACTGATCAGGAGTGACAGCACATATTGGGGGGTAAATAAATGGACTGACAGCCTAAAAATACCTACTGCGGGCGGCAGAAAGAGTGTTGCCAATTTTGGCAGGATTTGGAGCCAACCTTTACTTCCTTAGGATGCTGCAAGGTCTGCAACTTGCCTCTGCCTTCGTGTCTGTGTGTAGGTTCATGCATGTGCACACATGTGCACACGTGAGAATTTATGGCCATGTTCAATGACTCAGCCCAGCACTGCCGTCCTGCAAAAGGCTGTGAGCCAGCAGAGAAATGTGGTCAGATCCTAATGACTTGTGAATTTCCCTTTTGAAGGGAACGGGACTAATGCCATTGACAAAGTTACATGCTACCAGAAGAACATGGTGGGCTCGAGTCTGCAGTGTCATCAACCTGTGTATGTAAGTACTCTACTTTCCTCTGTATGCATCCTCTGTTATGATCCTTGAAACATGCATGATCTACCCCACCCTGAGATTCTGCATCAGTATTAAAAGTAATTTTCTTAACCACATCTTCAAATTGTTGCAATGCAGCAATTTTTGCGAAAAAAAACACAGCTCTTTTGCAAATGTCTGTTATTTATGGGAGTTCTTAAAGAATACATAAAATCCTCATATTTTAGATATTTCTATTTCATACCATCATCTACTTAGTATTGTCTTGTGACAAAAGAGGATAAAAGGATTGCAAATAAGTAACAGGAACTAGATAGATTTTTTAGTATTTCTCTAATGTAACTTTGCATGAGAATCAAATCCTGTCCAAATTACTTTTGTGACATGTGGATGCTATAAATAACATGATGGAAAAAGGATTGATCTCTTTCTCTCTCCTTTACCTGAGTACATGTTGTAATCAGAAAGGCTAATATATTACCAAACCACCTTTTCTTTTCTCTGAGAGATTAAACTCTTGGACCAAGAACTCACCCAAATGCCTTCTATTGACAGAAAAGTTTCTGAGGCTATGGTACTTCTGCCCTTCAGAAATGACAGCCTCAAATATTCAGAAGTCCAGGAGAACTGATTTTTCTCTTCTGTAGCCTCTCACAGCTTGTTACCATATTGTATTGGCTTTACTTGGCCTAATTGTTCAGAATTAGACCTTTGGAATAATAATAAATACACATGTTCCTCGGATAAATCTAAGAACACTTCAGACTCTGTTCCAGAAGTAGAATTGAAAGCAGCTTTTATCTTTCAAGCATAATCAGAAAGCAAATGTTAGTTAGAAAACAGTGGGTAAGGGGTAAAGGATGGCAGGGGAGTTCAAGGACTACATCAACTTAAAGACTACAACTTGCTAAAAATTAGGATGTTACATGTGAAAAAATATATGATTCATGACAGAAGGGGATCAAATTAGTTTCCACATCCACATTTAGACATCTATTTTTCTATAACGGGATAAGAACCTGCAATTTCCATGGGTGGCAATGGACATTCTTATAGAAATGCTCAACACATTGAAGAGTGATGCCTCAAGTTATTTAGCCTACGCATTTCCACACAGTTACAGACTAAAGGGTTGGCATTTGCTTAGGAAAGGTGGGTCATTGTATAGTTATAGTTCTGGCCACAAACAAGAAAACAGAATGGCTTCTGAATGTCAGTTTTTTAGTCATTAGCAGAACTCTTAGAAATTAAAAGAAAATGTGCAATACTGTACTGCTATTACTTTTTTTTTTTTTTTTTTTTCCCCATGGCTTACATACTGTACTTTGTCTCATTTCCTTATGAACTTGAAACACTCGCTCTAAGGACTCTTTTTAACTTTGTGTGAGTTTAACACAAAAGGACCAGGTCCCCCAGTTAGGATCTTCAGAGAAAACTGGTGACAACAGATTAATGGAAATGTTGAAAGGAGAGAAACTATGGTCAGCCCCTAATTTTAAGGGAAGTCCAGCTGGACCTGTCAATTCCAAGTAGCCACTGAGCCTGGCTTTGAATAAAACAAAAGAGATAACTGCAGTTATTTTTTCTGGCCTCCAGAGCTCTCTCAGTTGAAGTACATAGACACAAAATCTCCCTGCTGTGATAAACAGAGAACTCATGCAGGTGTGGACTCAACAGGTATTGCTAATCAATGCAGTTTGCTTGCAGTCAATGAAGCTATGCCAGTTTGCACTGGAATTCTGCTTCATATTTAGATGTTCTGTATCAGTGGATGATCTGTAAACTGAAGGACTAACCTGTCTTGCCCATGCTTCACATTTACATTTTGCTATACCACAGAAGTCTAGTGATTTTTAATCAGTCAAATCCTAGGACGTACTTCAGATATCCTCCAGAACAACAGCTGCATTTTGCCTTTGATTTGCCAGTCTTCAGAAAATAATTAAGATCAAATGCTAGAGGATAAGGAGAAAGCCAACTTGTAAAATGTTAATTACAAAGGAAATATCAGTGAAATTCTGTACCATCTGCATGTTGAGCATCTCTGAACTTGGTCCTATATTTTTCTGTGTAGAGTGGACTTTTCACTTAGTTGCCATATGGAGGAAGGGAGATATTGTAAATGAAAATATGATACAAGGATGAAAGAAAAGAGGTGCAACGGCTAGCACAGGTCAGCTAACAGGCCACCTACACAAGTTAGATTTGCTCTCACAGTGCAGGGAGAATTCATTTGACCAGCACTGACAGAGCAGGTGAACTGCCATCAGTACTGACCTTTCAAAATGACAGGAGTAACTTTTTCACTTTAAAATAACATTTCCACTATACTAAATATACAGCAGATTTCTTTACATACCAACACTGCAAAGAAGACCCTGTGATAAATTTCTTACTTTTACTATGTTGGAAAAATATTTTGGACTTAGATCCCTTTGAAAATAAAAGCAGAAAGAAAATCATGAGTATATCACCAGAAGACAGAAATTAACAGATTATGACTCATGCTAAGAAAATTATGATACTTGAGAACTACTTTCTACTCTGTCATAGACAATCTTTTTAAATCAATAGGCAACAGTGAGGCAAGGTATGTGTTGCTGAACTCACCTTTTATTCTGTAGTCACTTAAAGTTTTGTAACAGCAGTAGAAGACTTCATAAATTCTGACTTACTAGTTTATTCTCATTGAGAGCAATGGGGCTAGCTGTAAAGTTAGCAACTTTCAAGAAATCCAAGTTGGATCATGACCAACAAGCATGGCCCTGTAATAATACACTGAATTGATTCTCCCACAACGCAGCTCATTCATTTTCACAACAGCTTGACGGATGCTGTTTTTTTGATTAAGTAGGAGAGTGTGAAGAACACTGCCTACGACAAGGCTGTTGGGACAGACCTCAAAAGTTAATACTCATAAGAGTGGGGAATGTATTTGAATAGTTGGGTCCCATTCCTCTGGTCAAATCAACCACATAAGAGTTTAAAATTATGCTGATTTTATCTTTTCACGGTGTCCTGTCTAGACATTTTGATTTTAAGTGTTCTCGTTACAGAGCCACCATACAGGAAGCCACAGATACTATGCATGCAGTGTGCCAATTTGTGTGGACAGACGATTAAAAGGGAAGAAATGGAGAAATGATGGTTTTGAAATGAGATTGCTGGGCAGAAGGAAGACAAGTTTAACAAGTCACTATATGTCAGTAAGGACCTAGAACCTAAAATGTAGGGATTTATTTTTAGGACAAGGGAACTAAATGAACATCATGAATTGGGGATAAGAGTTTCTCAGCTACATTCACTGATCTGAGAAGAGCCTGAGCAATCACAGACTTCTGATGCAAAAAAATTCCTACTTAGCAACCCAGCAAGCAGAAAAATTCAAGACAGACAGAAGTAAAAGGGTGGTATTTCTTAATGACCTGTTCTTTACCATTTTTTTTTTTTAAAAAAAAAAAAAGGGTTCAATCATCTTTACTTCACAGGCAAGATCTACAGATCATATTCAGAGTCTATTGTGTCTACTTATTTTAATTGACCTTAAAGGGAGCCAGCTTTTTTCAGAATTGTCTGTTGTTTTCTTGCATGTAGGTGCCATAATGGTTGCAATACCTGACTTAATCATGGTTGGATGTTTCACTATGCATCCTAGCACTTACATCTTTCTGCAAAACTTGGTATGCATAAGCTCTGTCAATTTAAACAGCTAACAAATGTTCCTCATTTCGTTAAACCCTTCCCCAAATTCTCGTTGTAATACAAGAACTGTGCACTCACATAGCTGAATAAAGAATTCACTTATAAAGTAAAATATGCACTGATGGCTGAAATACACCAATGAATGATCAAGAGAAGGAGTCAGTTTTGGTGGAAAGTAACATACATTGAAGGAGCTTGTATCAGTCACAACATGGTCAAACATTTATTATAGGGAATTAATTGACAAGGAGAACAATAGCGACTAACAATGTGAAGAGAGATGAAGCTCTCTCTGTAGTTTCTGGCATGGCCCCTTTAGGGGTTTATCTGAGGGTAGCTGCTAAAAGGTCACAAGCATAGTCTAATGTCTAGGGCCTTTTTTGCATTTATACCCCCTCTCCTCAAGGATAAAACTATGCTCCAAGAAGTGGTTAAAAAGTCAAAACAAAACAGAAGGACTTGCAGTAAGCTTTACAATTACCAGTGCTATTACAATGGGTGATTTATTTTTATATATTGTGCTTGCTAAACACAAATAATTCTCTTATATAGTTCACAAATATGTATATATAAATCTTAACATTATTATGGAGCTAATTTTAGAAAACTGTATTGTTAACTACTCTTTTAACAGCTGTACATGAAAACAGAAGGGCACACAAGTGTTAATCTCAGGCGAAATGTTACTGGACCAGGTTTATTTTAAATTCAAGTTAATTTTGCTTAATTTACTTGAAGTACTGTGAACTAGGTAGTCTGTAATTTTTTTAATTATGTTGACATACATTTTGGGGCAAGTCACCATGAAAAAACACTGAATTAAGATAATTCCAAAACTGAACTGACATTAGTTATCTCTCTTGAGTTCATCTAACATATCAAGCCATTCATGTATACCCCATCTCAAGTCATTAAGGATAATAATTTCTAACTGTTTTATCATCCACTTTTTAGCTGAAAAATGCACAAAAGTAATTAACCAAATTAAAACAATTATAAAAAGCCAATATTTAATAACTGAGGTGCCCAAAAGTTTTACTGTACCCTAAGGATGCAAAAAATTGCCTAAGCAGCAGTAATATTTTTCCACATGTTACATCTATTCCTGCAAGCTAGCCAAGCTCAAATTAATTGTACTGACTAAACTTTTCTTCTTGGAGAAAATTAAAGATATGCTGTTGTCAACACTTGAGCACAACCTTGCCGACACTTAAACGCAGAGAAGGGTGTGACATCCTGCCCTGGCTGCCTTGTGCTAATTAATCACTCTGGTATTTAGGACCATTCAAGCAGACAAATTAATGGAGAATAATTAGTGTATCTTTGTTCCAGGGCAGCTTTGCACACCAGACACTCTGAGGGAGAGAGGGGAGCATGCAGAAAGTGAGCCATTAGCATGCACATAGTTTCGCTTCTGCTCAGCAAGTTCTGCAGAGATTAAGAGAAAAGCCAAATTAGCAGTCGTGTGACTGGGGTTAGGACATCTCTCAGCAAAGAAAGCACTCTGTTTGGGTATCAGCTTTCAGAAGCAAGTTGTTAATCCAGATGTTACCTTTCATAAAGAACAAAACACAATCAAAAACCTCCTCCTCCCCCTCTCACACATGCACACAAAAGAAAAATGAGGAATTGTTCCTTTGCATTACAAAGGTTTATCTCCATTCAGCTACTAGTACATCCCAATGAGAAATTTCTAAATCTTCAGCTTTCCTTTCCAGGCAATTTTTGGTCAGCTTTAACTTTCACTGGGAGCACAAAGGAGAATAAGACAAAGAACATATACCATGTGGTTATTGCAGTCAACAACACTTACCGTTATTTGTACAGAGAATACAAAATTCCTTAAGTCCTTTAAAAATAGAAAATAGTGTCAGAAGTAAATTAAAATAAAATCATCCAGTAGCCTACAGTATGAAAAAATACTGATAGTTATCAAAGAGAACAACGACGTCAAACTTCTTAACATAGAGATACTTTATAACAAAAGAAAGATGTATTTATACACTTCCATAGAACATTTTCTGGGTTTTTTGAATAAAAACCTTTTGTCCCAAATTCTTCTGTTACTTGTTCTCACATAATAAGATCTATAAGAATTTGTTTCCCATCAAGAAGGAAGTGATCATTGCTAATTCACTTTGACATCACCACAGGCTTAATGTGATAAATACTATTTGGTGGGACTGGACCAAAAATTGGTGCACTGGCAATTTCTGTGGCAGTTCAAGTGTTATTCCAGACACTATCATCAGTAACCAGTCTCTTTGATTAGTGCCAAAGTCTAGGAATACGTAATACATTACAAGCACGGGACATAAAATGTTTCCTTGTTGAACGATATCACATTTAGGAAGATTTGATATAAAAACTTGCTGCTCAGGCCCATTTGTAGTGAATAGAGCTTACAGGCAAAAATGCACCATGGCTCACAAAGCACAATGTCTCGAGGGGGTGGGGGTGGGTGAAAAGGGTCAGGGAAAAAAGAGCAAGAAAGACCACACAGTGAGAAAAGCTGACCACACTCAGAAGCTGCATCAATCCTAATCAATCCTATAAAATCTCTCTTTTTTTTTTTTTTTTGTAAGAATACAATAATGTGCAGACTATAAAACTCTGCTAAGTGCACTTTGTTTTTCTGCAGCATGAACAAAAAAGCGAGAGGAGGGGGAAGGAATCCCACCTGGTTTTTTACATGATATGGGATACTGTTTTAACACAGCACTATGGGGCTTCATAAAAATGTGATATTTCTGTTCACAGTGCCCTGGGTTTGTTGGTCAAGGGAGAACACAGCAACCAGTTCCTCACTAGGGGAAAAATACAGTTCCTCTCCACCGTTTCCTACAACACTGAGTTACTGTGTGCGATAAGACCAGATGCCATTAGAAATGCTGCCATCCTGGGAGTGGGATTCCTCAATCTTTGAAGGTGCATAATCCTCATTAAAGGAAAACCCTAGCATAGGAGGGGCAGCGCTGACATCAAGGCACCTGGCCATGACTAAAAGAGCTGGCCCCATATGCGGCTGCTGCTGAGCAGCAGAATGTAATTTAGTCGCACCAGCAGGAGCAGAGGTCAATGATTTTATATTAATGGGGATCACGACAGTTCTAAGCTGTGGCGTGCTTTGAAATAAGTATTGTACAAGGCAGCAAAGAGAGCTCAGCAGAGGAAATGAGCTGTGTCACTGTCTCCTCATGCCTCGAAGCAAACACTGAAATGTTTAAAGTTGCTATAGACTTAAAGTCATAATATTTTACAAACAACAATTACCTGTTTTAATCCAAAAGTTAAATACCTTGTGAATTATTACATCTTCTGATATAATTCAAACAAAAATAAAAAATGAAAGGGACTTGGCTCTTAGACTGCAATCTAAACAGAGGCAGAAGTGGAGGAAATATGATAAGTCCTTCAAAAAAATCAAATAGACTTTGTAATTAATCATTTGCATTCAAGGACTATGGTCACGTGGCATTAAATCACAATGCATCAGTGAACAATCTGTGTCAATATCACCTAATAAAAATCACAGATTCAACCATGCAAAAGGGTCTAAATTTTGATTAAAAGATCCTCTGGTGTTTTAGTATGTGCACTTCAGACCTTGAACTAAATTCACATTTAATCAAGCTTCTTTGTGAAGATGTAATGTGAGCTCTTCTGTGGCTTTTTGGAGGATTTAAATCTGGCCTTTCATGTAAGTGGATGACACAGCAATCCTTTACATGGATCAATACCTAACACAAGGGATCCTTGAGGTCCTTAATGACGTTTTCTGGGTAGGGGTTATTATTATTGTTGTTATAGTATTCCATTGGCACCAACAATGTACTAGGTGCTGTCCAGATGTGTGGTGGAGACATGGTCTTCTCAACACAGAGATTTCATACTATCATAGAATCATAGAATCATTATGGTTGGAAGGAACCTCCAGGGTCATCAAGTCCAACCTTTATCCCATCATATTCCTAACCATTAGACCATTAGACCATGGCCTCAAGTGCCTCATCAACTCATTTTTTGAACACCCCCAGGGACGGTGACTCCACCACCTCCCTGGGCAGCCTGTTCCAGTGTCTAACCACCCTCTCAGTAAAGAACTTCTTCCTAATATCCAACCTAAACTTCCACTGACGTAACTTGAGGCCATTTCCTCTCGTCCTGTCATTAGCCATTTGGGAGAAGAGACCAACACCAGCCTTACTACAACCTCCTTTTAGGTAGTTGTAGAGGGCAATGAGGTCTCCTCTCAGTCTCTTCTTCTTCTCCTCCACACTAATTTCCTTCTAAGGGAATCTGCATGAGCCAGAATAAAAAGAGAAGAACATTGCACCTCTCCTAATTCACAGCAAAATTCAAATTTGTCTTCTCTCAGTATTGGCCTTGAAGCCTTTTGGTAAGTATTACAAAAGATATTAGAATCTGAAGTTAGACTTGCAGCCTTGTGCATCTGCTCTGAGACATTGCTCCATGGTGTAAGAAGGCATTAAGCTCAGAGGTGGTTGCAAAGCAAGGAAGGTGACAGAGCAAAGGTGATGGAAGGTGCAGGATACTGACTCAGCAGTAAGGTTTGTGAAGGATCTCCAAGGCAATGGGAAGCAGTTTACATTGTACTGAAGGGTGGAAAAAGGGATAATTGGCATGGTTGGGGTGATAACCCAAGAATAATTGAGAAGCCATAATTTGAATTGACAGGATATGGGAAAATCACAAAGGGGAATGCTCCAACAACTGGTGTATAAGAAGCTGGACACAAAATTATCTAGTAAAACATTAAACCTTAGAATTGAGAATTAAGGAGGAAACAGTGAAAAGTGTGGAGCAAGGAGTGGACGAACTGTTATAGATTCATCTAAAGGTACAAAACACACTAATCTGAAAAGAGATTGTGTTGGTAACAGAGACACAGAAAAAGTTTTCAGGAAAAAAATCTTGTCCATGTTTAATTGTTTTGATGGAGACGTATAAGGCAGAAACAGTTCAAGGGGAAAGGAAGATGTGTATGCAAGGATTAAAGCATGATATTAAACCACAATAAGTAGTTAATAACAGCTGGAAATGAATGAAGAGTGCCATATATAACTAACTGGAATGTAGAAAGGGATACCGAAGGAATAGGTAGAGTAATCCCCTGGAGAGAAGCAAGTCCCTGCAGTCCCAGGATGGTAGCCAGAAGGGCCCAGCACCTGATTTGGTGGAAGCAGAGCAAAGCTGCAGTGAGGAGACATGTCCAGAGTGCTGCAGGCTCAGAGAGAGTCAGCCTGGCCAAGCACCATGAAACATGTTCATCCCATAGCTGTAACTGAGCATCCATGCCTTTGCTTTCCTATCAAAGCCACAGATGCTTTCACTGTCATGACTTCTGAGCATTAATAATTTCATGCAAAGTGATTCATGTACAATATCAGCAGACATACACATAACGATTTATGTATCAGCAGTGATATGTAAACATCATGTATTATTTCCCCATTTATTTTGATACAAACTTAATATATGAGCTGTATTTGTGCCTATGTTTCTCTTCAACTGTTGCCCAAAACAGACTTTGTAAGATCCAGTGATCCCAAAGGTAGCTGCGCAGAACAGAAAATAATAATAATAAAAAATATTCCAAAAAGAAAGAAAGACAGAAAGAAAAGGATAACAGATCTAAACTGAGGGTTTATTTCAAACAATGATCAAAAAATGTGTCCTTTGTTATTGGTTTTCAATCTGTATCAGAGCGACAGCAGCCAGGGCACCACGTAAATTCAAGCTAGTGCTGACCAGCTGGCTGTGAAGATCTTTGCTTTCTATGAGGAAAAGTCTATTATGACTCAGGTACCTTCTTGATTAGGGAGAACTAAGCAGCTTACTTCTCTGGAGGCAGTACCTCCTAACTCTGTCAGTGACAGCCTGACTCCTATAGCAGCAAGAGCTGGACCAGATACTGGATGAGTACAGCAGCTGGCTTCTTGGTCATACCTGGGAGAACCACTAGCACAAAATCAAGGTCATTCTGGTCCCTGCTCATGGGAAACAGCTCCCTGGTCTGCCTCTTGCTACATACAATAACACTGCATAGGGCCACAGGCTGGTAACATCTGGCCAAGCAGGCAGGCAGAGGATGGAGGCAGAAGGAGTCCAGGAGCCAGAGAGCACTGTTTGAGTGGGCTTTGCATCATTCCTGGCCCAATAGCAGGGCTATAAGATCTCGGTCTCTGTCCCCTAGCAGGGATCTTACAGGCACTAAGATTTCACTCTCAGAGAGAAGCCTTGCAGGAAGCTGAGGATTGATTTGAGACACAGAACTTGGCTGCCACTAAATTTCACAGCTAACCCTTTTAAGTAGTTTTTAAAATGAGTGTAGTATAAGCCTAATATAGGTGTTCATTAACTAATAATAAATTGTAATGGAACATCATTGACATCTATATGAGTACTAATCGGATTGATGATCATAGCCATTACAGTGAACACCAAATGGATTCATGATAATGACACGCTAGCTCCAGAGTACATACGTTATGCTGAGAATCACTTATAGAGAAAATCCCAAGAAATAACAGGGTAATTCACTTCTCTTTTCCCCTGACCTACAGCTGGTGTGTGTCTCTTCTCCCATCTCCTGGACTACCATCTCACTTGAAAGTGAGCTGGTGCTCTGGAAACCAGTGGAAAGACTCCAGCTGACTTCCATTGCCTTGGACAAGAGACTAGTGAAGAAAGCATATAAGGGAAAAAGTACTTAAGAACTATGGAAAGTATAAGTATCTTATTTCAATGGCCATTGTACAACCTGTGTACTAATAAAAGAAATATTATAAAGTGCAATTGTTTAAACTAAAGGTTTCATGACAAATAACACTTGTAAAGATTCAGAAGAATGCTTGGACTTACAACTGTTTGCAATTTCCTAACATCTGTGTGTCATGTATTTTAATCTCTGTTCTTTAAGTTAACTTTGCATGTCATATTTTACTTAAAGTTATGTATGGTGTATGGAAGCCAAATTTACCTCCTCAGACACAAAATTAACCTGTTCAGCTTCTTAAATAGCAAACTGCAGAAAATAAAATGTTAAATGATCTGAAGATAAAACCGAGGTAATGACCTAAAAATTGGCACTTCTCTCTGTTTTTAAAAAACATGTTTTCTCCATTTCTGCCTGGCTAGCTGATAGAAGGAAATATTTTCTCCATTAATGAACAGATTTATCATCCTATTTTTACTATGAGTTGTAGCACTAGACATATTGCCGAGTACATACAGAAGGCCTGGTCACAGATTAGGACTGCACTGCCAAGTCACTGTAGAAACAGAAGAATAATGCCCTCTGTCCTGAAGAATATTTTTTGACATCTGCCTACGACTTCATTTAACTGAATGAGAACAGCCGTCCAAGTAACTTGTGCCGCTTTTAAAAAATTCAGACAGAATTTGCTAACACACTAAGTGAGCTTTTCTGTCAAATGAATATCATTATAATCCATTAATGACTGAGAGTGGGATCAAGTTCACCCAGGTTAGGCACTTAACTTGAATCTAATTTTAAAGCGCCCAGTGTACCAATCCTCATTAGTAAGTGCCTAAATTCACATATGAAGTCAGTGGGGAGAAGTAGATGGTTTTTTCTCCTTACTTAAATGAGCCAAGGCCACAAAAAATAGTTTGCCACAAAAAGACAGGAGAGAAGAGATCAATATCCTAGTTCCATGTGATAGCAGGGAATTTGATAGATGTTAATGCGCAGATAATCCCAGTAAGTTAATTGCTTCTGCATGGTAAGGAAAGGCTAAAAACCTAGAAGACAGAAGTATGAATTCACATCTCAGACTTTTGACCAGGTAAGTTCTGAGCATATAGGCACGACACAACACATCAATAGTAAAGACAAAGTCAGGGTCTACTTCTTCAGAAAATCAAATCAAAACAATTTTTTTCTTCCTAAGTAATTATTTCCTCACTCTTTCAGACCATGTGATGAAGCCTAAAGCATGGAATTAAAATATTGCAACAAACATCAATAAAAAGTCTTTTCAACCATCATTGGGATATCAGCAAAGTCTTAGGTGGGAGTTAGAATCTTACTTTATTTTCCATACCAGTTTTTTTCATAGTTAGCTCATAATAATCACATTTTGTACTCTTACAATCATTCAAGATACAAAGCTTGTCCCTCTCAGATACTTACTGCTAGAAGAGTTTCCATCTCAGCTTATTAGAGGAATGACAGGAATGTAAAAAAACCCCACAAAATCAACCCAATTCATCAGGACCAAAAATGATAAATTCATAATTTCCAGTGTTAGAAGCACTGGGAAATTCATGCTGGAAGAGACTCTGGGAGGTTACCTAGTCTATCCCGCTGCTCAAAACATAGTCAACACTGAACATAAACCACGATGGCCAATACTTTGTTTCTTTGGGTCTTGAAAAGCTTCAAGGGCAGAGATTCCACAACTTCTGCAGGCAGCCTGCTGCATTGTTAAGTCATCTTCATGACAAAAGAAATCCATATATCCACTTAAAACCTCCCTCCCAGCATGCCAGTCCCCAGCATGTAGTGCTGCAGGCAGTGCTACTGCCCCATATGTGCCCTTGTTGAATGCATGAGGCTACTACTCACCTACACCTCACTACTACACCTATACACCTTGCCCTTGAACAGTCAAACCCCAGCTTACTATTGTCTGCAGGCTTGATGAGAGTGCACAGTCTGTCATTGTCCAGATCATTGCTAAAGACATTAAACAGGACAGGTCCTGGGACAGACCGCTGAGGAACTCCACCTGTATGTTGGGAGTCCAGCAGTACAGGCTGTTTTCCATCTATATCAGAATATCCCAATTTGGAAACAAGGATGCTGCAGAATACTGTGGTGAAAGCTTTGGTAAAGCAAAGGCAGATGACACCAACCACTGTCCTGTCATCCACAGACCTAGTAATTTCATTTTAGAAGGCAATCAGGGATGCCCGAGCTGATTTACCCTTGGTAAATCCATGTGGACTATTCTCAGTCACCATCTTCTCCTTCATGGGCCTAGGAAAGTCTTCAAAGAGAACTTGTTCCATGGTTTTCCTAAGGATCAAAATGAAGCTGATTGGTTGGTGGTTAAACATCAGAAAAAACAAACTCTTCTATTCTCTTTTTCTCAGGAATTGAAAACCAAAATAAAATCAATGGAAATAAGCAAATGCAACAGTACACAAGCTGCATTCTTAAAATAGAGTGAAAGGACTCCATTTCATAGCTTTAGGCTATTTAAACAACTCCGCTCACCCAGGAAAGTTTCATTAAAAATTATAACCATATTTGTTTATACTTCAGCTTATTTAACATGTCTACGTATAATACACATCTTCCTACTCACAGCATTCAAATTGAACACTATGTCTTGATTGTCATCTATGGTCAAGACATTTTCTCACACACACTAGCACTAACAAAGGGCTTTAAAAGGGATATCAATTTTAGCGTCATGTTAGGCCTTTTTACTTTAACAGGGTCCTCTCAGGAAGTCCTATAATAATGAGATGATGATACAATTTTTTTTCTTTCAATATGTTCATAATTTCTGTAGTATTATATTTCCATCATGTTAGTGTATAAGCTCACAGTGTTAGGACTCTGCCTCATGATCTCACGTTCAACAATCTTTTTGTTTGTGTTACTAGTTCTGTTGTTACAATAGAAACTACAGTAGTAGCATTAGTCTAAACACTTAGAAAATTAGGCTTCATTCATCTTAGCAAGTGCTCCTTAGAGTATTAGAAGCAGGGAAAACACAAAGCATGAAATATTCTACTGAGATAATCTATGTCACAAATTTTACAGAATTATTTAATAACACCTGGTGTTCCTGAGAGCATCTTTGTAGAATACTGCTGTCTTAAGAGAAATTTTTAAAAACAGAAAAAAGAAAGTATATATTAATCATGCATATTTTTGATAAAATAATTACATACATCTACTTCTTTTGAAAAAACCCCACATTTAACTATAGTAGTTTTGTGCGTCTAATTCTAACTGCCTGCGTAAACAGCTCCCTGACTTTTTTCCATGGCGTGATTAAGTTTATGAGCATAAAATGAATTTTCTGTCCTTTAAGGAGGTGGTTCTCATAAAGGTCATGATTCTTTGTGCGATCAAAGTGCTAGAAAAAATAATGAAAGATCCTTACAACAACCTTAATTTTGGCCCTTCAGTATGAAGTGTAGTAGATGGGAGGATGGACTCTTTTCAAGAAGAAACTGTTAGGAGCAGGCTGTCCCCAGGTGTCATAAGACAAACTGGTGGGGAAAGAGACCGGCCTGGCTGAACAGGGAGCTCCTGCTGGGACTTAGGAGAAAGAAGAGAGTCTACCACCTCTGGAAGAAGAGGCAGGCTACTCAGGAAGAGTATAGGGATTTAGTTAGGTTGTGTAGGAAGAACATTAGGGAGGCGAAAGCCCAGCTTGAATTCAGCCTGACCACTGCCGCAAAAGATGATAAGAAGAGAGGTGAGAGGTCTGGAAAACAGGCCTTATGGAGACCGGCTGAGGGAACGGGGGTTATTTAGTCTGGAGAAGAGGAGACTGAGAGGAGACCTCATTGCCCTCTACAACTACCTAAACGGAGGTTGTAGTGAGGCTGGTGTTGGTCTCTTCTCCCAAATTTCTAATGATAGGACGAGAGGAAATGGCCTCAAGTTATGTCAGGGGAAGTTTAGATTGGATATTAGGAAGAAGTTCTTTCCTGAGAGGGTGGTTAGGCACTGGAACAGGTTGCCCAGGGAGGTGGTGGAGTCGCTGTCCCTGGGGGTGTTCAAAAAACGGGTTGATGAAGCACTTGAGGCCATGGTCTAGTGGTTTAATGGTTAGGAATATGATGGGATAAAGGTTGGACTTGATGACCCTGGAGGTCCCTTCCAACCATAATTATTCTATGATTCTGTTCTATGATTCTATGTCATGGGAAATAAAGTCTTCTGCTGTAGAAAGACTTATAGTGGTACTGTTCAGGACGTCTGCAACAGAGTGAAATTTCTTCTCCCTCTATGCAAAAGAATACTGTCTTACAAGTCCTTGTCACGTACCCTCAGGTTTATTTCCTGTTTCACTTGTGTCAAGTTAATTAGTATGAGGTAATTTACATTTCCTTCATTCTGTACAAGAAATAACTGTAAAACCTCTACTCAGAAGTTATGTCTGTATGACCAGTTCAGTCTGTTGTATTTACCTTACCCTAGTATCTATCTCCTGCAGCCTAATGGGCACTAATGCTGCAGTCCAGTGCTCATGAGGCAGAGCACTGGGGACTACAGCTAATCTCAAAGAGATCATAGGTGCCAAGCAGTGCTCAGACATTTTCATCACCTCCTGTACTGGGTCTGGCTGAACTGGAATTGATTTTCCCCTATAGCAGCCCTCATGGTACTGTGTTTTATGTTGGGAACTAGAAGGGTGTTGATAACACACTGGTGTTGTGGATACTGCTGAGCAGTGCTTACACAGCACCAAGGCTCTTTCCAACATTTCCCCCCCATGGGATGGGGTGGGCAAGATCTTGGGAGGGGACACAACCAGGACAGCTGGCCCGAACTGACCAAAGGGATATTCCATACCATATGATGTCTGCTCAGGTATAAAGCTGGGAAAAAAGGTGGAAGGGAGGTGGGGTCACCCTTGGTCCTCCGAGGCAACCGCTATGCATATCACAGCCCTGCTTCCTGAGAAGGCCTGACATCGCCTGCTACTGGGAAGTAGAGAATAAATCTGTTTTCTCTTTTTGCTTCCACGCATGGACCTTGCTTTGCTTTGCTTTGCTTACATTAAAACTGCTTTTGTTTTACCCACAAGGGTTGCTTTTTTTCTATCTTATTTTCTTCCCCCCTTTTTGTCCTGCTGAGAGAAGGTGCGGGGAAAGTGATAGAGCAGCTTGGTGGGTACCTGGTGTTTAGCCAAGGTCAAACCACCACACCTCCCACCTTGGATGTACTGCCTTACTGGGAAACCTTCTAATCAATTTTAATGTAGACTCAGGGGTTGAGATTTAATCAGTCTTGATGTTTTATCTGTTTTGCAGTTATGGAACATACAACACTTTCCCCCTAGTTTTTACAGAAGTTAGAAGCTGTGTAGGCATTCCAAATAAGCAGTGATGCACCAATGCATGATTGAGTCTATGGTAGACTTCAACCCATCTCAGTATGACTATCCAGCTAGATGTCTGACCACAAGTTTATGTGTTCTCAGCTGAGCAGATTCACACATTTCTAAGACCACAAGGGAAGATCAGGTCATTTAGTTTAGCACAGACTTCAGAATCTTTCGTCTATTTTTTCCATCTTTACATTAAGGTCAATAGTTGTTGTGCTTTTTTTTTTTCCCTAAAAACATCCACAAAAGACAGCTAGGCTAGATGTAAAATTTTCATATACCAAACTAACCACCTCTTTTTAGGCTATTTGCAGTAAACCAAAACAAAACAGAGCAAAGCCTGTGTCACACAATGCTTAAAAGATAATTAGAGAATTCAGTTCTTTATTGTGACATATGCCTTTACTTTAAGGCAAATTTCAGGATTTAACCCAAGACAAGTCTGTCTTGCATTTCTTTCTTTTCACAGTTAAATATTAGTTTCCATCTTGAAATGCCAGAACTGAAACATCACATATTTTTAATGATCAGTGAGAATCTCAGCACGGAATTTCATACTTAAAACATCACTTAAGTCACTTGACACTGATTGAATGCATCCCCATTAAAATGACATTTCACAAATATTACCCGATTAAGTAGTAGCAGTTGCTATTTGTTGCTGAAAAGATAAATCAGTTTCCTGGGAAAAGTGCCAGTAGATAGCTTGTATACTCTACTTACTGGATTCTTGATAGATTTGGTGAAGATGTCTTCATGTTCGTATAATAAAAGCCTATTATCAGTTCAACAGCAGAAAACTGTTTTCATTCATCAAGAAAATAGCAGGTTCGACACTAGTTGCCTTTTTAAGTGAAAGATTGGACATATACTATGAAAAAATTTCTTGCCATTGCAGAGAAGGATAGCACACTCAAACACATTTTTAAATTTAATTCCACTTCTCAATTCAGTTGTCAACCTCTTTACAGTAAATTACATGGTTACTATTAAAAAGCATACTTTGACTTGTTCCCAAAGTGATTTTTTAAAAAGTTTGAGCAAAATTCATTCAGCCATTTTGGATTTATGAGAAGATTAAAAAGTAATCCTCTTTCCCTCAACTTCTCTGAAAAACACAGTAAAAAATTTCCAGTTGTGGCTTTTTTCTCTCCCTGTGGGGATAATTCAAAAGTGGCTGAACTGCCAAACTTCAAACTTCTAATATTGTTCTTTAATATTAATACCCCTTTCCTATCTAAGGCTAAGTGCCCAATTTGATGAGACACCAAAAAACACATTACATGTCAGTCCCTGCCTTGAAAAAACACGATGTAACAGGTGAGAGGAATTGAAGAAGAGTGAATGATGATAATAAGGGTTGTGACACAAGGGAGGACAAGGAAACATTAGCAACAGGTTCTAGTATCACAGGTATTACTCAGGGCTTGCTAAGGGAAACACTGAACAAATAAAAGTTCCTTGCTAAATTTCACAGATAAATAGAATAAATGTATCAAGCATTTTTCTCTTGGAAAAAAAACACAACAAAACACAGGAATAGATTTTCTTTCTAATGATTCTGCAGCATAATTTCCTCTATCAGTTAGGTATGAGAACGACGAATAGCTCTATGCTTTCTAATTTAATTCCTGGAAAGGACAAAGGAGATGAAAGAGATAAGAGACACCTGGAATAACTCAACCTAAAAAGTAATGGAAAAGAGGTTAGAGTCATTAAGCTGATAAAGTATGGGTTTAGTGATCAGGTAGTGAGGTGGATTATGAACTGGCTGAAGGGAAGAAGCCAGAGAGTTGTGGTTAATGGGACGGAGTCTAGTTGGAGGCCTGTGACTAGTGGAGTCCCTCAGGGGTCGGTACTGGGACCGGTGTTGTTTAATATCTTCATCAACGACTTGGATGAGGGTACAGAATGTATCCTCAGCAAGTTTGCTGATGACACCAAACTAGGAGGAATGGCTGACACACCAGAGGGTTGTGCTGCCATTCAACGAGACCTTGATAGGCTGGAGAGTTGGGCGGGGAGAAACTTAATGAAATTCAACAAGGGCAAGTGTAGAGTTTTGCATCTGGGGAAGAACAACCCCATGTACCAGTACAGGTTGGGGGCTGACCTGCTGGAGAGCAGTGTAGGGGAAAGGGACCTGGGGGTCCTGGTGGACAGCAGGATGACCATGAGCCAGCAATGTGCCCTTGTGGCCAAGAAGGCCAATGGCATCCTGGGGTGTATTAGAAAGGGAGTGGTTAGTAGGTCGAGAGAGGTTCTCCTTCCCCTCTATTCTGCCTTGGTGAGGCCACATCTGGAGTATTGTGTCCAGTTCTGGGCCCCCCAGTTCAAGAAGGACAGGGAACTGCTCGAGAGAGTCCAGCGTAGAGCCACAAAGATGATTAAGGGAGTGGAACATCTCCCTTATGAGGAAAGGCTGAGGGAGCTGGGTCTCTTTAGCTTGGAGAAGAGGAGACTGAGGGGTGACCTCATTAATGTTTATTAATATGTAAAGGGTGAGTGTCACGAGGATGGAGCCAGGCTCTTCTCAGTGACATCCAATGATAGGACAAGGGGCAATGGGTGTAAGCTGGAACATAGGAGGTTCCACATAAATGTGAGGAAGAATTTCTTCACAGTGAGGGTGACAGAACACTGGAACAGGCTGCCCAGAGAGGTTGTGGAGTCTCCTTCTCTGGAGACATTCAAAACCCGCCTGGACATGTTCCTGTGTGACCTGATCTAGGTATTCCTGCTCTGGCAGGGGGGTTGGACTAGATGATCTTTTAAGGTCCCTTCCAATCCCTAACATTCTGTGATTCTGTGATTACAAGTTGGGGCATCTCATAGAAACTCTCAGGTGTGTTTCTGAGAAGGAAATGAGCCTCACGGTGTCCAGACTTGAAGAGCTTTTATTTGCTGTATTGGTTCTCCACTATGAAGCACTTGCAAACTACATGCCCTCTGGAGGAACTGGGCTTGAACATCAACAGCTACATTTTTGACTCTTGAAAAGACCAATACAACTCAAAGAAAAGATGTTTCTTGAATGTCTCAATGAGGAGGGAGAGGTATAATGCCTGTTTCTGCAGTAATTGTAGGCTCATGAAAGAATTTAGCAATAAAATGCTGAAGCCTCATAATTGTAATAATTTTTTTAAATGAACAAAAAAACAGAGAATATGACCTTAAGCATACCTGATGTCCCATTTAAACAAGCTGTCATATATATTTTGGCTTCTTTCCCTATCTGTGAAAAGGAAAGTGAAAGCTCTTTCTGGTGCAGGGAGCCAGAGGCAGTGAGACGGCTTTGCTCCACAGATTATAGTAAAAGTGTTTCTTTAGTAGTGAGAATCAGGTGCAAGTTAATATACACAGAATGTCTTTCCTCAGCTATTGTTTGTGTAAGCCATTTAGGGATAGGAGTAAAAACTATGATAGCAGCTATCCATTACAAAATTGGCTCTGTGGATTAAAATACACATTGATTGTTCCAGACTAGAGAGTCTTTTAACAGGGAGAATAAAACTCCTGTAAATAGTTTAAAAAGTGTGTCTGTGGTCATAGTGCCAGGTTACTTCCAGATATGATACTGCAATTTTATCCTCGCTATATATAGGTTCTTCCTTTATGATGGGCGATACAAACTACAATCCGTCATCCTTAAGAATCGACCACTTGTGTTCACATCTTTTACTCCCACCACTTAAGATATGTAGAGGAAGGATGAAAAACCTGTGACAGAGGTTAGACAGGGCTCACACTTTCACCTCCTAGGATGCTCGGCTGCAGTATTTTGTTGATTTGAGGATGATGTTTGCTGGCTAACGCTAAGACATGCGAGTGAGTGGTAGACAAGTGGATGCATGGCAGATGAGGACATGGAGCGGGACCAAACCAAAACAAGGACCAGAAGCGATCTAGAGTGACTATGTCACTCTAAAGTGTGGCTTGGCAATCCGCAAGCAGTAGATACACCCTTTATTTTTATAAGTAGACACTTTGACCATGCCTTGGCAGGGTCACAATAGTGAGGTCTGATTTGTGGGTTCTGCAGTAAAGGCTCTCTATTCTCTCTTCCCATACTGGAGAGGAAGCAAATGACTGCATTACCTGCTGTCTCAGGACTGCTGACATACACATAACGTGACAGAAAGTTCAACACTACTTACCTTTCAGGACGAAGGAGAAGGAGACAGAGGAAAGCCTTGCCTGGCTCCTTGAGCAATGCCTGCAGCTGTCCGGGAGGCATCATTTCTGCGATCTGTTAAAAAACAGGGAGAAGTCAAGCAGGTTCTACACCAAGCAGCTCCATACACTTCAAGACTACAGTTTCTAGCAAAATCAATAGAAGCAAGATGAATTAAGAGCGACTGTGCCAAGTTTTTTAACTGATATAATTAAATCAGTTTTAAAATGCGTCTTTAGTTACACTGATGCGTTCAGATCAGATCTTGGCCATCTTCTCACCCTCACATACTTTCAGCCTGAATCCTCCTTGCCAAAGGGGCAATATGATCAAATCTGCATATTCTAATTTTCAGAGCTCGTAATATGAAAGTCTTTGAGAGTTGGTGGTATTTAGGTGCCCAAGTATCTAAGCTAGTTTAACATTGTTGAATCTAGGCCAAATAAGTGCTTTTAAGTTTTTCCCTTAAGCTCTTTGGGCTTCAGTTTTCCCACTTCTGAAATCAGAGTTTTGAAATCAAGTTTTATGGTGGGAGAAAAATATCAGCTGCCTCTCACACAGAGATCTTTTATGCTCTCACTAAACTGCCATGAATCTTAATTCCGAGCAAGAGGTTTTGAGATCCTCACAGCTGAGGATCACTGTTTTAGCACCTTCTGCAAGCTGAAGGGGAAAAAAAAACCCTCAGTACTGTCATTTTAAACCAGCCTATAACATTTCTCTAAGAAGTTATCTGGGATGTAAAATTGTATCATGCCAAACCACATCAGTCATCTTTTCAGCGAAAGACAAAAAAATTACTATTTAAAGTATTAATGTTCTAACCAACACAGATCTTTGCATATAGCGAATGAACAGTTAAATAATTAAGCAAGAAACAAAATCTAGAATACTAAGTGCTGGACTAGCTCCATCCTCTACTTCCCAGACCAGTGACTTTTCCAAGTGTTTTTATCAGATGTATTTGTTCTATGAAAATGGAATGTAGCTCTGCCGTAAAGTGCATCTACAAGACACATGTGAGAATCAAATCTCTGCTGGGATCTAAATTTTCCAGACCAGTTTTGCCACATCAGTATGAAACACACCAGTTTTTTTTTTTAACATTCTGCGTATTTGATTTATTCAGCTTGCTTAGAACCCTCATTCTCCCCTGACATCCTAGATTTGAGAAATAATCACTTTGCGGGCTTACAGCAGACAGTATTTTCTCATTTAAAACACACACAAGAAGAGAAATCTCAAATCTGAAAAATAAAAAACAATGGAGAGGAGAAGGTATTCCTGCAGGATGCTCCCTGAGCTGCAAATATTTATTCTTGGCACACCATAAATGCACACAGAGCAACTGCTTCCCACATGCCTTCATCCCTGCCCTGTGTGCGCATACCCAGGGTGACTGGGGGGAGAACTCAGGCTGAGGGCACCCAGCAGCAGGAACATGCTGAGATACTGGTAATGGGCTATACAGTAGAATTCAGTTTTAGGTGATCACATTCACGATATTCACCTGGGGACAGATCTGGTCAGGTATTGAGCACTCTGGCCCCAATCCAGAAAAATATTTCTACCCACGAGGAGTATACTCCAGTTAAGCATGCATTTCTGTGCTTTCCTGGATTCAGCTCAGATGTAGTAGTACTTTTCAAGAGGTTTTTATTCTGTGGCTTATGAGAATGACCTTCATTCATCATGAGTATGTGCATTATTTAGAGTCAGAAAGAGGATCAAGCAGGAAGGCTTTCCCTCACTTCTAATTTCCAAGGAAAGGAGGGAAAAATCCACTTTTCCCATCTTTGAAAGCTAGTAGAATGCAAGCAAAGAGAATACAG
This sequence comes from Podargus strigoides, assembly GCA_028020825.1. Taxonomy (NCBI): domain Eukaryota; kingdom Metazoa; phylum Chordata; class Aves; order Caprimulgiformes; family Podargidae; genus Podargus; species Podargus strigoides. The sequence continues at coordinate 43,298,638 of CM051619.1, read as the reverse complement.
TTAGTGCACTGTCTGTTACAACCTGACCTGTCTTGTCACCGAAATCCCTCATACATGCCTGCTTATCCTTGGAAGGTGGAAATATCATTTCTTCATATGTGCTAATTTCGGGAAGTTCATTGTTTTAAAAATCTGACTGTAGTGATTACTTTGGATATAATAATAAAACCACTTAAAAATTCTTGTGTGCAGCCTTTCCTTTCTCAGTAGGAAGCATTCACTGTCCAGTACACTGATGTCTAATTGCAATCCGCAGAACACTGGAGAGAAGAGGAGCGAGGCCACATTGCAGTCCCCTGAGTCTTCTCTGTATGGTGCAATTAAGTTCCTCCATGCATCTGTCTTATTTTCCCTAACTTATGTCCTTCCCAGGCAAAAACATGCTGTCCTGAGGGGTGGTTTTATATTTTGTTTTAATTATCTGAAGTAGAACATGTAAAAGTCATTATTTTACATTGTACAAAATAAGTCCTCTTTTATTTATTTACTTAAAATTAGAGAAAAGTTTCTGCTGAAGATAAAAAAAGAAGTCAATTTACCTGCAAGGCAATTAAAGCCCTATTTATTTCTGAGTCAGAAATATTGTCGGTTCCAGTATTAAATCAGTGAATAGAAAAAAACATGGCATTGGGCCAGGGAGAGGGACAGCATTAGCAGTCATTTAGTGTGACCACAGTAAGAGCCGAAAAATCTGACATTCAGGCGGTGCTGAACTCAGGGAAAATGCAGCACTGACTCTCGCTGCTCACTTTTTTGTCTTTTTGTCTGTGATGGATATATAATAATTATATTTTAGTAGGACGCCAGTGGAGATGGAAGTGCTGTTGCTAATGTAGAGGCTGTAAAGCCATCAGAGGAGCTTTAAGCAAATGTTATCTGTTTTACTGAAGAAATCAATTACACACAGATTGCTCAAACCAGTGACAGGCATAGTAAGGAGTAAAATCTGTTAAGCAGAAAAGTTACAGCCATCAACATGTACAGATTTACATGATATATGAATACAACCAATCCAGAATTTTAGGCTTACAAAAATTAAGGAAAAATAGAAAAATAAGAGAAATAAAGTCTAGAGAAAAATAAAAGGCAGTTCTTAATGTTCATTTCTGTATTTTATGCAGCTGAAAGGCTTCACCTTTATTCATCTCTTGTTGGCACAGATAGAATTGGTCAGGAATACACTACCTGGAAGATGGGCAATTTTGAGGGACTTGGGCTTTGGCATTGGTTGGTTGTTAATGTTCTGTTCAAGCTTGGTGTATGTTAGAAATCTCCCTAGACTGTGCTCTGCCACTTTGGGATATTGCTTTGGTTAAGTAAAAAATTTAATAGTGCTGTGGCTTCTGCATTTAATCATATTATCATCTCATTGTTTCTGGGTACAAAACAATTTCTTTTAATTCTAAAAGGATGATTTATAAGATGATATGCATGTTAGCACATATTAACAATTACAACAAAGCATGAATTGAAATTGCTTGCCACAGAATCATTTGTCTTTTACTCACAGAAAAGTGTTTGCACAGGGTTGTGTTGGATGGGGCCACTTTGCATCTGTATTTTCACTTATAAGGAATGGGAAGATGACATCTCTATAACTCGTGAGAAAGCATTGTGTGACTGGGTACTCAAAAATAGAAGTTCTGAAAAATTAGCTGCTGCTTCTGAAAGCATTGGCCTTAATGACTGATAAAAGAAAAATATATAGTCAATATTCCTTTGACAAAAAAATCCCTAGTTAGATCTACCTGTCTTGACTTTTGCACGGTTGATACTCAGAACATTAAACATCCTTACAGAGAATATCACTGTTCAAAAGGACTGTCAAGACTGTTAATTACTCAGGTGGAGTTAGCATACAGCTCATTAAACCATGTCAAAACTTTCAGTCCTTCTTCGCTGTATTAGTCCCTTTAGGGGCTCACATCAGGATAATTTGATTCTTAAAAATACATTAATTCAGATCATACATTACACCAACAAATTATTCCACTTTCTTTGTAAAACAGGTCTGTTCTAACCAAAATCACTATTGCAGTGAAGACAGTTTCTGTAATTAATATGTAGTGGGTGTGTCCGGTGCAGGCAAGGAACTTTTGCAGGCTCTACTCTCCAGCAAGCACTTAAAGAATGGTGACTGCCAGACCTTTAGAAGAAATTTATTTCTTACAGGAGAAGTATAGAAATGTTTCATTATTTGTATGAAAGGTTTATTACAATTGTACAAAGTATTCACAAATCCCTAGTCTGACCCCTTGGGTGTATAGGTTGGTGTTACCTCAACTTTGCTCCATAACAGTGAAAGCTCTATGAAAATGATCGAAGATCAAGTTCCCCCCACCGCAGTGCATGAGTTATCAAAACTTCTTCCCTTCAGCAAAAAGAAGCCTCTACAGCCATTTAAAAAAAAAAAAAAAAAAAGAGTTAACATAAATTTTTAGAAGTTGCTTTGTGTTTTAAAAAACTACATCTCATTATCAGAGGTGTTCCTGCTACTTTAAAATCTAAACCATATTTAATCAAACCAGACTTTTCAAGAAGACCTCAAATTCCACCCCTCCAGGAGGAGTTCCAGGTATTTTGGTGGCATCTGCAGCCTGTGCAGGTGTTCAGCACTCAGGATCCCAGGGTTCATGTGACACAGAACCTTGGGGTTCAAGTCATTTCCAAAAAGATCTTTAAGTGCACTTGAAAAAACTATCTAGGAGAAAAGCTCCAAAGGTGTCTATGTGTGAAATGTTGGTTATGGTTAGTTAACAGTTATCTTTTTTCTTTTTTTTTTCTTTTTTCTTAGTTCAAGCAAAGCATATTCGAACTGGTGAGCAAACTGGCTGAGACTAGTTTTCTTCTAATGTCTACAAACCAAAGTACAAAATTTTGGTGTGAGCCCAAGCTGCTCGGGTTCACAGAACTTTATAATCACGTACATCATCATCCAAAATAATCAGGGTTCATTTACAGGATTATGAATTTTTTCTTATGAATATAATTGCATTTGGTTGCAGTTTGTGAAAACTACTTTTTAGTCAGGGAAGAAAATATATGTATATTTTTTACTACTCCCATGTACTGAATAGAAACTAAGGAACCTGACAGTGGAAAATTAGTTTGTTGGGGTAGCTGGGCTAGTTAGTATAAGACTAGCTGCAAATTTTAGAATGAGGACATGATTTTGATCATTATGTTCAGTCACTCCTATTGGCTTCAGCAGAAAATCTTTGCGTGGAATGCCTTGCTAGATCAGCCCAAAGTTTACAAGATTTATGACTGAGAAGTTATCATCTACTTCTGGGGAAGACCTAACTCTGTTAAACACATTTCTGAAATGACAATTCTAAAATGGTTTTCAGCTCTTGATGAATGAAAGCCATCATCATGGTTTTAAAGTCTGGTTTGTTGCTTTTAAAATGTGCACTCCACAGGAGCCAAATGCTCATTCTTACCCTGATTTGCTGAAGAAAAAAATTCAGAACAAAATGTAGAGGACAATTAAACATCCAGAACGCTTTCTCCTCCAAAATCCTCACATTGGAAGAACTACAGTAATCTTCAAATTTATCACACCAGACCTCCAAGTGTGATAATGCATCTTTAAAATATGAACTTCAAGCTAAAATATTAAATGTGTTTCCTCCTCCTATAGGATAAGTTCTGAAATGTCACACACTATTGGAGAAAATGACCCGTAAGTGTTTTTTTTCCTCCTACTGGAACAGTTAGTGTGGCGTGCAGTGAACCAAATCAACAATGTGATTCAAGCTGTCTCTGCAGCGTCATGGTGAAAGAAAGGATAAACTATAAAAACTACCCTCCTACAGCTCTTAGTTCTTGCTTCCCACACTTTAACATCTTCTATCACCCCTGGCGCTGTTACTGACCCATGCTAAGCTAAACTAAAGGATGATAAGTTTGCTGCCTTTGCCCTTGTCCTAAGGGGCTGCACATTATCCTATCAAGCATCAGAAGCCATTTCTGTGGGATATTTGTCAACCTATGAAGTCCTTTTAGAACAAATGAAATGGGCAGCGAATTACAAAAATGTCATTCTCTAAAGGAAATGGATGAAGGCTTTTGTTCTCTAGTAATAAATAGATGCCATAGGCTTATAACACTATTTTTGTATTACATTTGACAGGGTTACTATTTCCAGTTCATTAAGGAAACAGCTTGAAAACTATTTTTTCATATGCTTTTAAAAATAATGTTTTCCCAGTAATAAATATAAGCAATAGCTCGCATAATGTTAACTTCAACAAGAGGATTCATTTCAAGGTACTTGTGTTAGGGATTACTACTTACAAAATGATAAGTTTTAAATATATTTATTTTCAGCATATATATATGTTTATTTAGCTGGCAGGTGATGAGGATATGAGCAATAATACCTCTCCTTAATTTTGAAAATATTTTAAGATTGTTTTTAATTCACCTTTTGGTAGACTAATTTTATTGTGCATGATGGTCTTACGGAACCTCATGATATATATACCATAGGCTAAGGTCAAGCAAAGGAATAATAACTCACTTCTTTAAATGAATGCTTCAAAGTAAATCTTCTATGTTTAATAGCAGTAAACAGAGGTCAGGATGACACTCTCCCAGGCTTGAGAATGAAGCCTGTGTGTTAATATTCTCCAAGATTTACAGCTGCATCTTTGGGTGACAAAATGTTTGATAATGTGTGTCCCTGACAAAATATTTTACAGTGCTATGAATGTCGTACATTTGAATTTTTTGCAAAAAGCTAAACTGAAACACACATGTAGAAATACACATTATGGTATTTTGATACTTTCCTTTGCCATTAAATATTGTGTTAAAATGCTTCACAGAGGATCATTAACTATTTTTGCACACAGAAAGTTCTTTCTGAAGATGCTAACTGATTAAAAAATTAAGTGATATATTCACAGTAGTGAACTTGTCTGCTTTGTCAGGCATAGCATTTAACGTACGAGGTGTATTCCTCTCATCATCCACTAATCAATTATTAAGATAACACTTTATCTACATCAAAGTGCTATAATATTTCTTATATTTACAACTTATTTTTGCCTGCAATACAGTCTTTCAACTACTGTATTACTGGCATTATTGTTCATCACAAGTGGATATTTTGTTAATAAGAAGAGCTCAAAAGTGATTTTGCCGGAAGATAAATCAGTAAACCAGACCATTAACTGGTCCCTTACTTTGTAACCATTTCACTAGTTCCAGGCTAATTTTATTCAGATCTTTATTAGTTAGCTGTTTTCACTAAATAAGCTGGTCCTGGCCCAAATTTAAGGTGAACAGTGAAAAATATATTGATAAATGCACTCCTTCACTGCAGTATATTTTTCAAGACACACACCAGTAGACATTTCAGATTAGGCTCTGTCCCTTAGTTATCGTTAGTCAGTCAGAGACAACTAAACTTTACGATTAATAGTTCCAGGCAATCCAGTACATTCCCTTTCTCCCCCTACATGTCAGAGCTGTGTTCTTTCATGTGTGTCCTCCCACTCTCAGGTGAGCTCAGACTTATTGAGACCTGGAGTAGCTGGACCCTGACAAGGAGTACTTCTGGGGGAGTTCAGCTCTCCCTTTAGTTGAGGCAACTGGAATTACTCCTGGTTTTAGATAGAACTCCTCAATTTCTTTTGCTGGAATAGAAATGACAGAGGGTTTTTAAAAAATGAAGAAATAATTAACTAGACAAAAAGTGCTTCAAGTGGAAAGAAAAGTCTGATGTGACACTTCCAAAATGCTTAGCTTCTCGGGACTTTTAATGAGAACATTGGAAATGAAGGTTAAACTTACAAAAAGTTGTTGTAATGGAAGGGGCTACTGTGATGGAAGTTCTTCATCTAGGAAAAGCACTGATTGATAAAGTGAACAATTTCCCTTCCTCTGTGATACATCAATAGAGAGAAAACCTATCTCTGTCACTATGACATTTTCTTGGGACACTGGAGATTGCCATTTCAAAATAGTGCAGGAAGACCAGGGAACAGACCCACCCCTTCAGCCCTCTGGAAGCACAGTGTGACCACGGGACTTACTAGGTAACAGAGGATTCACCAGCTCTGGTGGGGATAGGTAGCAAACACAGACTTCTATTCCTTCATGCGGAACTACATATCAATATCAAACCAAACTACCAAACTAAATGCCACTCATGATCTCTAATGTGATTTGATATGGGGAGAAAAATACTTTTTTCTTCCCCAGTATGATTCTGCCCTTAAAGTGGGAGCTCTGTAAAACCATGTTCCAAGGAAATTTTTGTTGCTCCTTTTTTTTTCTGGAGCAAAGTTTCTTTCGGTGTTAATAAGAGCTCCACAAAGGCATGAAAGAGCATGTTAACTTCACACAGAGGTTAAAACTTTCAGAATGTGTTATCTGAATTAGGTTATGAAGAATATTCTGTCATGCTAAAGGTTATTAACATTGTTGAGATCAGAATTTCAGGATGTCTGGATCCTGTTTTTTTCTGAAATACTGAACTTCCTGCAGCTCTTACAGATTTCCAGATAGATGACAGCTCTCTTCACCTGTGAAATCCAGGCCCACCTACTGGGATTTAGCTGCCAAAAATGTATTTTAGCAACTAACTTTAATACACCCAGTTTTGAAAAAACCTGTCTTTGATTTTTTAGCATTCATCACTGCCTGCTCCAAAGAGTTTGGGGATATTACTGTATGCTGTAGAACAGCTGCTGCATTTCACTCCAGGCATGTATGAAGTGATCACCACACAGTTTTTCATACCAATTTGCGTGGTTTGCATAGCACTCTGGGATCCCATAGATGAAAGGGACTGTGTCGTGGTTAGACTACTATTACAGCGAAACCCACGCTAACAGGCACAAGCTCACCTTAATCACCTGTCCTAACACCTAGCAAAATTTCAGTCTCTGTGAAAGTTCCCTTACATTAGTTATGCTACATTATGTGACTGCCTGTTATAATGGCCAGAATAATACTGGGCCCTTTGGTGGTTGATAATAGGGTTTTACTTTTGATAGTACATACACCCATGAAAAGATTCAGGAACAGGAAAAGACCATTTGGTGCAACAATCTCGCCTTTGCAAGCACTCGCAGCATAGCTTTTCTGAAAGTGGAGCTGCTATAGGATTAGGCAAGGCTGAGTTCTTTACAGGCAAAGTTTAATACAAACTCTCCAAGGAAAACACTCTGAATGGTAAACATGAAAAGCCATTTTAAGTGATATACTTATTTTACTCTGTCGATCTTACAGTTTCTATTACAATGGGCCCTAAAATGCCAGCTGTAATCCCAGAGTCAACTTCAGCTTCATGAACATGAAGGTGTCTGTTGCATTACAGCACACGGTGCATGTCTCACAACCGGCTGCTTGCATGGCACTTTGATGGACAGACTGATACACAGGAGCTCTGGCAGCTGGTAAAAATCAATGATTTGGTGGGTTTAAATTAAAGAATGCATTCATACCTAGCCACACAGTGGTCACACTTAAAGTGTGAGAGACATTATGAGGTCCTGTGGTTTTTCTTTCTTCACCCATAAACCCACAGTGTGGGGCAGTTTCTCCACATCACTAAATAAAAAAGTCCAGTTGCTGCAAATCCACACATACACACACTCACACACTGTGTTTTTATAGGGAACAGACAGGGACAAATAAAAAATGGACATGTACAGTAACTGTTGAGATGAATAAGTTCATCAGTTATTTTTTCTAAAGGTCATAGCTAAATGCAGAATAGCTGGTACCATTTGTAACTAGAGTGAATGAGAAATCGAAAGTGTCATCACATCTTAAAACAAGAATTTACTTACAAAACCATGATTCATAAAAACAATTAAAAACTCCCAAATTAAGTCACAGCTAATTTTATGAATACTTAATAGTAATAATAATAATAATGATTTTGCAGTCATATCTTGCCTTCAAGTTTAAGGATTTCAATAAGCTCAACAAACACTAAATATCTAAGAAGTGCAAGTCCTGCAGATAAATAAATTAAGGCCTGGATCACAAGCCAGACTAACAAGTAGGATTCAGAAATACCACTTCAGTCCCGTACAGTGATTACTTCAGTTTTCCCCAAACTGGAGTAACCCATTCCTCTGCAAGCAAGGGCTCAAAACCGCAAACGATTAGATTATGGTAGTGGTTTACTTGAACAACAAAACATTTGCATACATGCAAGAGTATCTGAAAACTATTGGTCTTTATCATGGCTGGCTGTTATGAGTCTTCATGACTTTGGTAAAGCAAATTAATTTATGTTAGCTATTACTTCAGCAGGCAAGTAGAAAAATGTTTTTCTTGGCTACTGATTCATGTATGCTGCAGCAGTGTGACATGTACAGAAGTGGGAGATATTTCCTTCTTCCCTAATCCTTTCACATCTCTAGATTACCAGAGGGTAATGACTATGCCATGAAATCAAGGTCAGTTCTCATCAATTTCAGTGAACACTTTTACAAAGAGTGAGCCTGGTCCAAGAACTGTGGTTTTCATTTACCAAGACAACTAAAAAGAGTTAATATTTTAAGGAAGCTCTGAACTCCCTCTGCTATTTTCAGCACAAAATGAAACGATTAAAAGTGAGTGTTTCACAACATTTGTCATATGAACTCAAAAGTGCAATTTTAATGCTACCAGACAAGGGGGAAATATCTACCACCTCACAGAATGTGTAACTTAAAGAAACGGACATTATTCCAAGGATGCCATAAATGGCATTTCACTTACAACCTCAGTAAGTGAAAATATACTACTGACATTTGAAAATTCAGACCTGGTTTTGTATAGGGGTCTATCAGTGGCAGCAAAATTAGAGGGAAAAAAAAATTAGAGAAAACTCAACTCACTAAAGAAAGTGTCTATGTTCAGCTGTGTTCCCCTAACATTGTCACACATTGTTTTTCTCACAGTGGCTCAATGCCACAGGGCTGCTGGCATGGAAAGGTCTCGGTTTAATCAGCACAAAACATCCAAGTCTTAATCATATACATTACATGAGATAAACATTTACAAAATTAATATTGATGTTGCCTACGTTAGCCAGCAAACCTGTCAATGTGGGAGGAATGTACCACTTTAATAACAGTAACAAATGCTCTAGAGCCCATGCATGACTAAACCACTGACCCTGCTACTACAACTGAGTGCTCCAGTGCTCTGATTTTCCCTGGTGGCATTCCCCCTATTTTTACTGAACAAAGTTGTCTTCTCTTTAGTGAAGGAAATCAGGACTAATTTCTTTCAAAGCTCGTTTTTCCCATATTCAGTTTTTACTGAGATGCCCTAAATATAGACAGTGATACAAAAAAGTGCTCTTCCCAATATTTCAGGAAAACATAATTCTTATTTATGCTGTTTTCATTGTTGTATCTTTAGTTTCCATATTAGGATGCCAAGGTGAAACCAAGACAACAATTCATGTATTCAGTTCCTGAATGGTTTGAATTCCTCCCAAAAGCTGGTACAGTCACTCACCTACCCTTACCAGGGTAATCAAGCACAAGCTGTTGACAAAGGAATCATACTTATGGACACAGAGGCCAGAAAGTATTACTTTTGCTAAAGCACAGTAAATCTACTAGAGCCAACAGGGAACAGAGACCTCCAGGCATGGGGTACATCCACACTGATGTTTTTGTTCAGAGCAGGGATGTGTTTCTGAACTGAATCTCCTAACTTCTTCACTTACTGCATTTGTATTTCTGTTGTAGAGTGGAGTGGTTTAAGAGTGCCTGTGCTGTTTTCCAAGTAATCTGGCAACACATACCTGTCTGAGCCAGCTCTTACTCGATGTTCAGTTCACAAAACCAGATGAGATGTAGCACACAGTAAAACCTTAGCAGGGCATACACTGTGGAAAGTCAGGTTTTCAGCATCAAGAGTTTCACTCTACAGATCTATTCTTTCTGGGCTATGCTACTTGCAAAAGGCAACATAGCTTCTGTGAGGCACAGCCCTCCTGCTGCTCATTCACTCCCCTGATGCGCTTTCCCTCTTTGAAAATAGATGCGGAAGTATATGCAGGAAAAGAACTGAGAGAAGAAGTCAAATAGCTTCAAAGAAAAATTAATTGTAAGTTTCAACTCATTATCCTCTTTATTTTTAAGATACAACATGGCTAAAACATATTACTTCCACACCCACCTAGAGCTGAACACACAGAAATAGTATAAATGAAGAGAAAATGAAATGGCCAGGAGATCTATAATGCAATCACTTTTTCTTGCATTGGTTTTCATATCCATCCTCTCTTCTGATACTGTTTTTCACCAAATGTCCTACCTTCAAACTCAATGGACTTTGGGTCAACGCTATTGTAGCCTCCACACCTATGATGTGGCTGTAAATCTTCAGCAAAACACCCACCATCTGCAACATCCCCATTTCTTCTGTCTCCAGACCCAGCTCTGATTTCCATTTCCTTCTGGCTCAGTTAACTCATCAGCTTTCATTCTGTACAAACTGTTTTGTTTAACCAACTCCAGCTACTTCGCACCCCTAATTTAACTGCTTCAGGTCTCCCCTTCAAGGCAGAAAGCAAGCAATGCACCACGATGGGTACATCTAATATTCCTCAGTCAAAGACCACAGAGTTGCCATGGGACACATTCCTACAAAGATAAAAATGGAGAAGTATGACTTTTTTTCTGTCACAGTACACACACAGCTCAGTGCGAAAGAAATGCCACATACGCTAGCATTCATTTTTCATACTAGACTAGTGTGATAGATAACAACTCACATTAACTTTAATGGGCCTAAACTAATTTACACAAGGCTAAATTTGGCCCGTAGGAACTATATTAAATGTGATCTTAAAGTGATGTATTCCAAATATATAAATTAATATATTTGTATTTCAAACTGATATTATAGTGCTTAGCCCATTAAAAAGGTCACTGAAACATAGAAATATTAATAAATCTGTTTATTAATATCAAACCATAATATATAAGTTTTTAAACTGAGGAAAAAAACAACAAACATTGAAATTACTTCCAGTTCCAGATGACCTGTCAGGTCATTTTCTACAGCAAAGAATGAGCAATGACCCTGTCACCCTGTAATGAACTACTTCTAATCTTCCTAAAACCATTTCAGGAACCCCTTGTGTGTATTTACCTCCAGAAGCCTACCTTGTCCATCTCCAAGCACCTCTCCATACACACCCAGTCTTCACACCATCCTCCTGATCTGCTTGCAATACTGTAATTTGTTCAGGCTTGCCAACAACATGCACTTTACTTTTGTAATTTGAAGGGAAAGAGGGAAAAGGGAAGAGCGATGGCTGCTCCTGATGCAGAACTGTATTTTTTCCTCCTTTCTAGTGGATGGGCAATAAAAGACTTATGAAGGAAGTTCAGGGGGTTCAACAAAGTATCTGACCCTGGAAAAACACATCCAAGCAATACACTATGATAAATAATGGTGAGGAAGTTGAGAGGGGTGGGTGTTGAAAAGACTGTAATTTTTTTAGTATATCATTTAGTATTTCAACTCAGTATATAAATTAAAAATGTCTCTTTTACATAAGTGTGTGTATATGTTATATGTATGCATTATATATGTATGAATATATGTTTACATGCAGACTGCGTGGCAGGTTTTCCTGTTCCATCACATTATCAAGGAAATCTGTTACTATGAAACATTCATAATCACATGCAGATACACACACTCCAAATATCTTAATTAGTGCCTGCACACACACACTTGCATTTGCAAACACTGCCACATCACCTGTACATGGATGTAGCCCTACCAATATGCTGCAGGATTCACACAGAGCCACACAGTGCTAGCACTATGAAAAGCAGCAGAAACTGGTGCAGCTCTTCTTCCAGGAAAGTCTGTGGTAACAACCTCACTGAACTCCATGGGAGCAGAGCGGTACCAGTGCGTCTAATGAGGCATCCTGACCACATACAAAGAGCTTACTCATAAAATATATATGCATAATCTATGTATTTATTGCATGCCAGAGGAAAGCACATCTGCATATAGCTACATAAATCTTAAGCACGGAAAATATATGCTGAGACTATAAAAATTGGCATGCTAGAACTCAGTGGAATGCTCACATTAGATAGAGCAGATGAGGTGGGTATTGTCTGAGCTTTTGTGTGCTTTTGGCTGTAACACAGGCAAAAGACTGACTGAGCTTCCATCTCTAGTTTTGTTTTTTATCTAAACAGGGTGGTGGGATGAGCACTGAACCTCCACCAAAGTGTGGAAAAAAACCCTACTTCAATCAACAAGTTCAGTGTTTTCACAATTTTCACGTCATTGTGGGTGATAAAATATACACAGTGTTCGCTTTGGATCTGTAAAAGTCTTTTCCCCCTGCTACAGCTCTAAAGCTTCTTTTACATTTTAATACTTCAGACAGTAGCTTGTCCGGCTTCTTTTCATCTCTACCTTTCCTCCCCCTTCTTTCTTTCTCTCTTTTTAAAGCATTGTATTACATGAAATTCAGCCCTTATTTGGCAGGATTTTATGCAGTCTGTGGTGAGAGCTGAATTCTGAAACTGTTCAGGAAACACTGGCTAAGTGGGGAAATTTATTTGCCTGAGCCAGAGATAACATCTTTCTTAGACTTCTTTTTTAAAACACTGGCACTTGTCAAGCAGAATTCTCCTGTTCCCCCTTTCCCCTCTTTCTCGTAAACACACACGTGCACGCTTATTAAGGATGCAGCAGAACTTAGCTGACACGATAAGCTGGAGTTTTTATTCATTCTGTTTCTACTTCCAGTAGAAAGAAAAAAAGAAGAAATCAGAGTTGTTGCAAAACCCCCTATATTTTCCTTCCCTTTCCAGAACATTCAGACCTTCTCATCCTCTTGTTTTTTAAAAATGATCTATGCCTGCTGTGCCAGCCAGGCTTTCACATTTTTCTTCATTAGAAAATACATCTGTAAAGCAAAGTCAAAATTTTGGCATTTATTTTTATGGTCACAGGGTAATGTTCTTCACGTAACATAATCTAAAACATAAACAGTGAGGGTGAAGCCATCATTTCTCATCCATGGCTCAAGACAAAATTGAAGAGTAACAGTGTGCACAGTGATTCAGAGCTCTCTGCTCACCCAGCACAGCTGCACGTGACGTGTTTTGGGGAGGACAGCTGGGGGCAGAGCAGGTGATTTGGCAAAATCATTTGGGGGTGGCGAGGAGTGAGGCCAAGGACAGAATTAAAGGCTCGAGGCTATAAGGAGAGAAGTTTAATGCCTGAACGCTCGTTTTGAACCGTGACCTAAGGTTTGGCTGGGCACTAACCACAGCATGCCTCATCAGCTCCTGTCACGGGTACCCCAGGGTATACCTCCAGCAGGGAGCCAGCTCCAGAGCTGCATCCTCAACCACCAGCTTGCTCACACGCTACTGAAACCCTGCCGAGAAATCAGCATGCAACCCAAGAAAGCATCCTTTCCTCTGGAATAAAAATTAATATTACTTGTCATATTTCATGTCTGAGCTCTTTTCATGCTTTATCCTCTGGTAATGAGGGCTAAATTACCAATATTAGTAGATTTTCATGGCTAGCACAGAAAGAGCTGTTACCAGAATAAATGTTTGCATTGCTTCTGTTGGACACAGGCTTTGCTAATGCAGCTTTGCTAATTATTTCTAAATAGGCAATAATCTGCATCCCCTAGTGCTGGGTAGTGGATTGGCCACGTACCTGCTATTTCCCTTATTTACATGTTTTACAACTTTATCAACTACACTAATTACACTCTGAACACTGTTTAAAATTTTCTGTTAATAGAGATACAATGATGCACCAGAGGATGTGTATTTATGCCATAATTACGCCTCTGTTCCTGCGATGCAGTCTCCAATTAGCTGTCGACGGTGGCACAAGCAGCTGCCTGATATTCTAAAGCAGTGAAACATCTGCACGGTGGATGATACGCTCACATGGATTTTTTTTTTTTTAAGCCTAGAAATTTACACCCAAGGGAGTGCAGACAAATAGGAGCCTGTCATGTGTAGGGATGATTAGAAATCCTCACCATGGCAACATTGGAGCAGCCATGTCACAGAGTGAGGGGACACATGTCTAGATGAAGGCGCTAAAAACATTTCCCTTTTTTTTTTTTTTTTTTTTTTTAAGCTCCAGCATTCCCAACTTCCCTCCCTCCCCCTCTCCTTTTCATATTCTTCTCTTTGCATCTAAAGCCAACCAAAACAGCAGGTGAAAAGGCCAAAATCTGCAGCCCATGCAAGGAATATGACACAGTAGATTTAGTGTCAGGAAAACAGCGAGCAATCAGAGGATGCTGCCAGGCATCCACTGGATATTTTCTTTCAGGTGGGGGAGGGAGAAGGTGGAAAAAGAAAGGAGAGAAAAAAATATGGGCATCATCCAAAATAAAGCTCCGATGTCTTGATCCTAGAATGACATTTAATAGATAACTTCCATTTAACCCTCATTAACAATTTTTCTCTGACTAGTTGACCAGCCAGCATATACTGATGAGGGGGGGAGGGGAGGGATAAAAAGGTGGCAGCCTGATGTAAGCCTCTGTTCCCAGCGTACAGCTTCAGCACTGAGACATTGTAAGTACAGAAAATGTTACAGATGACGGGTTCACTGTATTCTCATCTTTATAGTGAAAATCTTAATTGTTCAGATGAGGAAGTTAATTTTATCAGGCTCCTTCTGGGCCACTGCCATTTGCAATGTAATATCAATTTCATATAATAAAATTATTGTAATTCGTCAAGGGTATCATTCTAGAATACAGGCTCGCCTGAACTGCAGGGAGGTGGCATTGATTTGGATCCAAACCTCTGGTTCTTACCCTGTCTACCTACTCTTTCTGAGACCATTCAAATACATATTTCCACCAACACGTCCAGAAAAGGCTCCAGAGCAGTCCATATATCTTGTAGAGCCAGCCCATCTTAAAAGTTTTTCTTCGTCCAGATGGATGGAGAATTTGAGAGACCAGCTGCACTTGTCTGAAAAGAGCTCACAGCATTTCGCTCTCGCTGGATCTTGAGCCTTAAACACCAACTCTAAGCTGCTGCTTCTACCTGTTTTTAAATAATCATGTTTTAATAAACATTTTATTTCTAAATCTCTGGCTAACCTCTATTGTATCTAAAATATTTAGTAAGGCTTTTATTTAAAACACAAAATTCATGATTCTTAAAAGCATATATTTATGGGTTTAGTGCCCAGGGGACTAGTTGATCTCCTGAAAAAAAAATCAGTGTAGAGCAGACAGGTTGTAAAAATTGAGTTGCAGAGCTGTGGAGGAATACTTTTGTACCACAGCACCTCAAAAGCGAATGTCCCAACCATACCATCAACTGCTGCCACACTTACAGAAACAGCACGGACCTCAGCGTCAGGCTTTGCTCTGAGTCCTTTTGCCTGTGTAGTGGAAGTCAGGCCCCTCATGCTACTTGCAATTAAATTCCAAGCAAAATAAGTAAATTAATTAACATTTACTGACTTCAGTATGTCTGAGTAACACACTTGAGACTGAGTAACTAAAATATTTTCAGAAGGTAACGAGGAAGTTTCCCAGTGTAAGTACTGAGCGGATGCAGCAAAACTCTGCCTGGTGTTATAGAGTACCTATGTCACCATACCTTATGCATAAATTTCACTTGTTATTCACTGCGCATACCCTGTTTTGCTCAGTTCTCATACAGGAGAGCATGATATTAAAGAGCCACTATGTGTCAGTGCAAGGACAGAGTTTATCAGATAAACAAGTCATTTTTGGAAACTGCAGATGCTCCTACTGCGAAGCATTAAACGTGGCCCCTCTTAGATACACAGAATGGGGTTCTGGTCGACTGAGCACAGGCTGATAAGCTCTGCACAGCTCTGAATGCTGTTTGCCCACATACTAATGTTAAACAAAAGAACTGCAGACTGCAGAGAAAGGATGCAGGTCAGACAACTAAATTGCTTAAACCCTTAGGCAGCCTTCTGAAAAGGCATGAAAGAAGCTGATACGAGCTTTTATGCAGAATTGTTCTGTTTATTATCCCTGTTAAGAAAATGATGGCAAGTATCTTGTTAAACTATATATTCCCAAATAAGACAAGAGGACAGCCACCAACTAAACAAGATACAATATGCCATTGGTCATTACACAATCAGCCATATATCTGTTTTACATTATTTTCAGATTATGAATATAATAAAAAGAAGATAATAAAGCTGTACAGATAGTAACAAATGCTGCTAAATTGCATTTTTTGAATTAAGTCATCTGATTTGTCATTGGAAGTCGCAGGTAATAACAGTCTGTCATTGCAGAAATCTACTTCATGTTAAAATTTCACGATCTTTTATTAAAACTTTGTTAGAGTACAATTGTTATAACTCTATTCAACTACATTATGCGACAACTTAATAATAAGTCTATGACAAAGTATATCACTGTGATAACATCTAAACTTGTCTTGGATGAAACAGTATTATGATTTATCCTATTGCTAGCAAAATAAAATATTGAAAAATAACATTTGTCTGGAAAAATGGAGGGGGTGGAAAGAAAACGTGCCTCAGTGGAATCTGCACTTTCTCTAAAGCCCACTTGGTTTGCTCACCCCAAACATCACAGTAGAAGTCTTTCATTGCAGTATGTTTCTCTCTCCATCTCTCTTACACACTCATAGATGCACGCACATGGGTGCACACATGGCACAGATGAAGTGAAGTAGAAAGGTACCTAGGGCTTGTAATGCCTAACTCCACCTGTTGGTAGATGAGCCACAGACTAAGCCAAAGTGTAGAGAGGCTGCATCCAGAATTTCTGTAGCCTGTGTGAAGTAGAGACTGTGAATCGCCTGCTCATCAGGAGAAACAGAAGAAAGCCTCACACTCCAAGACTCCTAACAGTAATTAAATTAAAACCCTCTGCTTTTTTATTAAAAACATATATAAGGCATCATAGTATTCCATTGTCATCTTCCTGACATATGCCTCATTTGAATACACATGAAAACCATTTCTAAAGAGGGATTGCAAGAACACACTGTGATTGGTATACATACACACAATGCCACTCAGAATTAATGCTCACTGGTCTGAAAACCGCTTCACAAATAAAGTAAACAAATTTATTACAGGAGTAGCATAACCCTAGCCACTAGAACAGCTCCACACCTGGAACAACTTTGATTCATGGGACAAGTGCCAAGACCACACCTTTCTGCAGAGTCCTGTTACAACCTAGAACCCATATAGAGTCAATAGCCCATCTCAATTCCTTTGGTCCTTAAAAGCATGTGTCCCTCAGTGCAGCCCAAGATGAACTCCAGCATTCGCAGTCCCACACCAGCAGTGGGGTAAGATGCCCAGCAGATTAGTTCAAACAAGCAAAGGCTTTGTTTAAGGGCAGACTGGAGATGTCACAGCTTAGTAGAGTAGAAGGAGGAAGATCATCCCAGTAATCAGAAAAGAGTCACTGAACAGAGCCAGTGAGTGAACCACTTGCACACTTCTCAGATGGAAGTAAAATACTGCATTTCTAAATATATTTAAAAAAAAAAAATAAAGCAAAGAAGGCAGCACAAACACTATGCTCTGAAGTGGTTTAACTTCTACATCCAGAAAGCAAAGTCAGCCTATCAACTCAGATGTTGCAGCTGTCTTAGAGAAAGACAAAATGTGATATATTTCTTTTTAAAATGTCTTATCTGGTACTCACCATCTCAACAAGAGACCTCTTTCCTATGTGTCATGCATATACCCTAAATAACATTGATTTTTCAATTTAGTGAATGGGGAAATTATTTAGCTTGAACCAAAGGGGATCTGCTACCCCCTCTAAATAGATGAAAAAAATGTGTATTGAACAGAATACTTACCTCAATAATATTTTTTGTTTTGTTTTGTATGCTTAAACTTCTAAATTTAACAGTATTGAAAACATCACTGAAAAATACAAAATTGAAAATTTTGATTTTGAAAAGCACCTAAAAAAACCATCATATTTATCACTGCTTGAAAAGGATTTTCGATCTGAACAATTACTTGTTTCAACGAGATTTTCAAATAATCTTGGTCAACCTAAGGTAGCCTGACAAGTGGTAAGAAACAAGAAATAACCTGCTTTTATCCAACAGTTCTGTCCGACGAAGTAAAGAAGTGTAGCTGTCAGTATGTTCAAGTGAGAAGCAGGATCAGAGAGATCAACGCTGCCTCTGCATTGTAGTTTAGGTTGCTGGGCCAGAGAGCAAGTTATATCCTTGGACTCCTGATCCCCAACCTCTCACCTGCATTATGGATTAATCTTGCTCCTACCGTTTCTGAGTGCTAAGAGAGTTTGGATTTGAGCATGAGCTATCGTGGATGTGCCCTCAGTCATCTGAACGCAAGCAGGCAGCAGGAATTGAGTCTTGTGCCTATATTTACCGGAACACATGCACACAGAAAATTCATACTTCATACACTACTGTTTTTCACTAATGCTTAGCACTTCTGGCTGAAGCTGGTTTTATGGAGTTTTGCATATAGGTTCTATTCTGGAAGTGGACAATAGCAACACAATCTGAGGACTATATGTACCTCCTGTTATTGCAGGTTTATTGCGGAATAAATAGTTCAGGACATTCTGAAAGGTGCTCACATCCACAGCATGTGATACAGAACTGTCAGAATTAGTCCTGCCTTTAAATGGCAGAGTACATGTGCACTGCCTTTAGATTTAATTTTTTTTTAGCATTAGGTGTTTTCATCATTCTTTTGAAGAAAAATTATATACAACTAAAAACCTTCTTCTGAGACTAAGACCTTTCTGGATTTTATTTGTTGGGGCAAGGAGTAAAAAAGGGACAAGCTTTATGACTGTCTATCTTATTTTATTCTTCTTTTCTTTTGTCTTTCTTTCTCTTGGGGCATAATCCAGTAAAATGCTGAGCATCCTTGATATGTAATGTTTCCTGTGGGATTTACACCTTTCTGTATCAGGAACATTACTTACTTCATCAGAGACAGGCTTTGTCATCCTGCAGAATAATATGTAATTTATTGGATTTTGCAAATTTAGAGATTTGCTCAGATGTAATGCATTTCAGTATGTTTCCGAATGCATGAAACATTCTGTGCACTTCAATGACAATGCTGTAAATTAATGACTCTACAAAAAAATATTTATTTTTTTTAAAAAAAAGACAGGTATAGCCTATCCATTCCTGAATGATATGAACTTTATCCCTCTAGCTAACCTACTCAGAAGAAAGCCTTGTATAGTAAATCCCCACTGGTGAAGAATTGTTTTTATATTTCAGTTAAAGACTGAAATTGGGAAATTTCTCTTTCACACCTCAATTTCTGTGTAGCTTGCACTATTATGCTCAGCTGTATTATAGAACAAGAAGCCTTTAAAATATGTAAATTTCCAGATGAATTTCTGAACAGAGAATGGTCGTACAGACTCAACACATTCCAAAAACAGAGAATGTCAAAAGAAAGGAAACAGATCAAAACACTGTTTTTGACATTACTTTCAATTAAAGCTGCATCTGTGAGGTCCACATACGCTTGGTGAATTTTTAAGGAAAGAAAAAACACGAAGGAAATATTTTACACTGGATGGTGGAGGAATACCAAATAAATGGCAAGCACTATTTCAGTACATTAAAATCCCCTCTGGTACTGATTTCAGAAGATTGCTTTCACTGTCTTAATCCCCAAATTATGCTATTCTGGAAGGAAAATCTGACTTCCTAAATTTTAGAAAAAAACTCAGAAATCTTACGAATTAGATGAAATAGAATATTGCCTGCATTCTCATTTTACCTCAGAGCCTTGTTATTTTTTAATACTGTCTAAGTCAATAAATGTATTAATTAATGGAAACTCTATTATTTCTTGTACGGTATTCCATGGCAATTCCAGATTTTAAATACCTGCTCTTTTCAGAGAAAATCTGCGTGTCAACAGAACTGTACATTTATGTGAACAACTCACTCAATACTGCATGCAAATGATGCACTTTAGCATTCAAATGAACATTTAAGTTTTTAAGCAGAAGTTTACACACAAGTGTCTGACATACATATTCCTTCATATATAGCTAGCCTGAAAGGCTATAAAAACAATACCTAAAGTAAGAGGAAAACAAGCCTTGTGGGCAGAAGAAAATGAGAGCAAACAGGAGTGTTTAAAGGTTGGTCTCTTTCCCAGAATAAGAAACTTTCAACAGAATAAAACACAAAAGAAACCCAAAAAAACCCACCTCACAACAAAAAACCACCAATTTTTAAAATCCAGAGCAAAAGTTTATTTATTTCTGTATGATTTTACATTTTTGACACATCTTGATTCTTGGAGCAACGGATTTTTTCATGTCTAGGTCTTTGGTGAGACATTTTCCTGAGGGTCTGCCCCACTTGGCACAAAGTTCCCATGCCCTGTTGGTGCAATATTCACTCTCCTTGCCAAAGGAGGCTAACAGCATCGGTTCACGTGAGTGGCAGGAATAACCCTGATTGGCTGTAAGATCACATTGCCAAGAAATTTGACCTGACATCCCCAGCTGGAGTTGATATATGTGCAGTAGTTGCTCAGAATAAACTCCTGATCAATATGTCAGATTTTAAAAGTGATTGCAACAAAGTAGACCCAGGATTATGAGGCACCTGCATGCACAGAGACTGTGGAAAGACAAGTCTCAGACACTTGTATTTTTCATGTCACACTTGATGACATGATGAAAGACCTGAGCATAAGGCTAACACTTCCACATTGAGTTTAGCTGTGACCCATTAAGAGACTAAAAATGTACAATATGCATAAAAAGCCGGCTAATAAAGCATACACACACACACATACACAGGCTTCAGCTATCCAGAACACCAACACTTTCTGAAAACCACATGAACCTCCCAAACTGCACCATAAACATCCATTAACATGATAATACCCATTAATCCAGCCAAACACAACTCATTTGTCATCTTTCTGTTGCAACCCATCTGTGAGCGTGTAGGAAGGGGAGGGGGGAATTCACAGTCTTATCTGTCAGGGGATTAGCTTCATAAGAAGGACTGATTTTAAGTAATTCTGTGGTAGGAAAGAGCTCATTTGTTTCCATTTATTGAAGGGCCTTTTTAGTATTGTACTTTCATGATCTTACTTAAGTCTTAAGTAAAGTAGTTAGAATGGGGAAAAGAATAAAGATGTCATCGAGCATTCAAATTTTTTGCTATTTGCATCATAACTTCTTTACATTTCTTGTTTTCCTTATGAACCAAGAGGTATGTTTTACTGGCTATATCGGTGTTCAATCCGGTGGGATCCATTTCTAATTTGAAAACTCTGTTTTCCTGTGCTCTGTTGTTTGCATAGGTCTTTCCTTTGGCTATGAAGAGGTAAATCCATAGGTCTGTAGCCTAATAAAAGGTGTCCTGGGTCAAGAAAGTTTGTCCGTGGCAAAGTATAGATCAACACAATACAATCTCTAAACAAAGCGAATTACTTGTAACTTAGCCTCTTTCCTTTACAGGTGGTGTTTCTATTCTACATTATCACACATCTTCTGTAAGTCCCAGAGAGACAAGCACCTTCTTTTTCAACCTGGAAGAATAGAAGAGGCAGAACATAAACATTTGGTACAGCCCAAATGAAAGTTGCTATTGGTTAAAACTACCTGAGAAAATAAGATCACCATGGAGGACAAAAAAAATCTTTTATTTTTATGCTTGAGATTTTATTTTAAGCACGAAAAATCAATGTAGGTGTCAGTCTTGTTTGACTACCGCTAAGGAATATTGAAGCTACAGAGAAGGTCCTTTCTCCATGCTGTATTGCAAGAGTTCTTATGTAACTCCATGTTAGTCAAGAATTTTTAAGGCACCCTAGTAGTTTTGGAGGAGAGTAAAAGTGTGTTACTTAAGTACTGAATTTGATTCTACATATAGTGCAATGTAACCTCACACAGAGACATTTAGTAAAATCAACAATTTTATTTACCAGCTCAAATTCAGAGGAGTTTGGAGTGTTTTGTTTTCTTCTCAATTCAAGAATAGTAATTCTTGAAAATATTTTGAAATAGCATAGTATGAAACTGAAACAAAAAAAGGGGTTTGCATAAAGCTATGAATATAGAAACAAACTGAAAAGTTAAGAGCTCAAATCTAATCTTATTAATGGAGTTCATGTACAAAAAGAACCAGAACTTTGTAAACATTATCCCAAAGCATGCCATGGATATAGGACTGTCCTTCAGATGGAAAATTAATAAATGTAGTAATTAGCTGAAGTAGAAAATCTAGATTTTTCTTTCACTAATGTAGTTAGCAGTTTTGGAGACTTGCACCTTTTTCTTTCTCTGTTAAGAACACTCAGAAAAACAATGCTAAGGTATCTGCATGACTGCTCAGCTGTTTCTGTAAAGATCAGACTGTAGCTATTGTTGAAATGGGTCTGAAGAAAATGATGTCTGACACAACCTTCAGAAGTTAATTATTTATTACAGAAAGACCCTCCCTTATACCTGAAAGCTCATGTGAAGTTAGTACCTTGTGTTGTTTGGGGAAAATACAAAATGTATGTCTGTATGACTATGTGTATGTCCATGAGTAAGCAGTGTAACTAAAATGGTGCAAAAAATCTGGTCAATCTCTAACATTTTACCACTAAAAAGTAATACAAAAGAATTTTTTTGTTTTCTTTTTTTGATTTTTTTTTTTTTAAAGAGTGGCAGTAGTATGTGGGCAGTAAGGAACAAACTAAAAAAAAAAAATATAAGCATCTTAATTATCATGTTTTCAACAATCTCATTTAAAATTTCAGTTCAGCCTCACCTTCATGACAAATTAAAATCTGACACTGAATTAGACTAATTGATAAATACACCAAATTTTCCATACCAAAACCTACGTGTTCCAAATCAGAAGGTAAAATAATCAAGGCATTATTTTTGTATTAGTGATTCTGTAGGTAACAGGGAATTCAAGTAAGGAGAGCAGGGTAGCATTTAAGAAGGATCCTTTTAGTAATTAAAAGGTCTAAGGGGAAGATTATAAATAAGGGAATTATGTAATAGAGGAAAAGCTCATTTGTTTCCACATCAAATCTCCAGTATCTGTCTTTCCCCGATATGCACTTATATACTCCCATCTTCACTAATGTCATTATATTTTGTAATCAACAGCTATCTAATTCTTCAAAAACAGAAAATTCTTTAAAAAAGGAAAATTTCCTCTAATTATGGGCCCAAATCCATTGTAAAGTAATTTTCAGATCTCTGCATTGAATGTGAATGCAAATAAAATCTCCCTTTTATGTAAAATTGTTACAATGATAAATTTACATTGTATTCATACATGAATGCAGCCCTGCTTAGTTTCAGTGAACTACATGTATTTGTAATGGAATTGTTCCCGTTTCAGTACTTGTGAACAATATCCTTTATATCTTTCATATGAGAATAGACATTATGAGTCCATTAATGGGCAAGATTTGTCCAAACAATACTCCAGGGAATTTTCATGTAAATTTGCATACTTTACCTAAATATGTATGCGAACTTGAAAGATGAGACTCTTAGACATAGAGGATGTATCATTAGAGATAGACAGACAAACTGATCTTCCATCCCTCACAGACCTGGTACTGCACATGTGGTAAATTACATTTGCTACTTCTTTTTAAGATGACGGTCCTAAATTACTAGACTTCTAAAGCTTACTCAAAATTGGTAGCAGTCATAAAGATGTTGTCTTTCCTTAATCAAATTAATACAAGCTTGCTTAAGCAATTAAGCACCTACACAAAAAGTTGAAGAGAAAGACGGACTGAATAATGGATGCTAATTATGAGACGTGGTCAACATCTTTGAAAATAAACACCTCTCTTTGAAAAAAAAAATAAAGTTTTCTTTTATTTGGAGGTTTAAAATTAGGAAAAATGAATTCAGGTGAATGAACTCAAGTTATACTTCAATAATCTACATTCCTTTAACAGTTTTCATTCAAGTGTTAACTATAAAAAGCAAAGTATCCTGAAAAAGATGCCTGAGCATCATATGTGTGGTTAAACTTTTGTTTTCATTTTTTCCTGTGAGCTCCTGTCTATCTCTGGTCTCTTCTTGTCTCTTTACTCACCCTTTAGCTTCTCTTGATTTTAGGCAGAGACAAGTCTTTCCGTTTTGTATATGACATCTATTATAACTGTGTCTTGGTTCCTGAACAGTGCTCTCAAAACACTATAGTAGCAGAAATAATGAGTGGTGTGGTTATGTTACAGGTGAACAATGATAAAACAATACTGCATTATCAGTGTCCACACATAAGAATGAATAGAAAAGTACACAGTAAGGAAATAAATGATGCTTCCAGTTGCCAGGGCAGGTGTAAAAGCTCTCAGACTGCACTCTAACTCTGCTAAATAAGCAGAGGCAAGGAACGGCCAAGTGGTAGAGACAGATTCACATTCCACCGCTCAGCGCTGGATCGCTCTGTGGCTAACCAGTGGGCACACTACCACTGCTCTGCATATAGTGTTGAGGCTCCTCTGTGCCTCAAGTGTCTCTTCCAGCACTAAGAAATACAATTATTCTTTATGTCTGGTTTTTCTGAGTTCACACTATCTGGAAATAATGTGAGGGTTGTGTTGCAGCCCATCAAAGTCACCTTTTCATCTCATCAAAGCAAGTACACATGTTGCAAGCCCTGGGGTGTACTTTAAGGTGTGGGTGAAGGTTGAAGATGTGTCAGTGATTGGGGAGAGGACTGTGGAGAATAGCAGGAACCAAAACTGGTGTTACCTGGCCTGTGCTACATTTTGGGATCAATTTCAGAATGAAGTATCTCCCAAAATATCCTACTTTCACTTAGAGTAAGTTGCAGCAGTCCAAACAGATGCAGGCAGCAAACTATCCATTGAAGCCATGTGGCTGACCACAGCTTCAATCTCTGAGCTTGCCTTATTTTATTTAGCAATGTAGATATACCAGAATGATGGTTTCATTGGGGTTATGCCAGATTAAACTATTCAAGAGCTATTTGAGAAGACAGCTGATAACTATTTGAGAAGATCCTGCCTTGCTAGTGGATTGTATATTGCTGAAATGTGACATGTTTATTTTAGTTTCAAGCTGGTTTTTTACTGCAACCTGCCATACTTCAGAAAGAAAACAGATGCTTTCATTAAGAGGCCCACAATAGAGAAGATGCAAGTATGTGCAAAATGCTATGGACAACTAGGAGAAAAATAAAAGAAAGTATGAGTATGTGTAGACGGTTTGTGATGAAGTTTGAAAGTGATAGTAGAGAAGAGCAGGCACAAATCTTGTTATTTATTAAATGGATTTGTGCCTGCACCTGTTGCACACACATTTGAAAATACCTGCCTTTGCAAAAGGTAGATCATTCTTCTTGATACTTTTACACTAAGAAACTGATGTATAATCTCTTTAAGTTTTGTATTTCTGTGCATTTGATAAATTGTTTTGAACATTCTTGAGTCACACACACATATATATATATATCGTTGCCTGGTTTTACAAAATTCCCAACTATGTTATTTACCGTAGTGTATTGACTGTTTGATTCAAAGAATTTTTATGAAATGCACATATGTACTGAGGTGATGCAGTAGGCAATGTGGAGGGATGTGCACAAATAGCTAGGACAGCCCAAGTCAGGGAAAGGAAATCTGTTTAATTGCTTAACTGGTTGAAAAGAAACCTGTCACAAAGCATTTGTTAATACTCATATCTGGTCTATGAGTAAGACCACTTTTGTACCTGAAGGAAATTAAGTCAATGTCTTGGCAACTAAAAATTTTGACATGGATTAGTCAGTCTGCTATCTATAACAAATTAACAGAAGATACAAAAGTACACTTCCATGTTTAAAAGGATGAGAGAGAAATAAACAGAGGCCCATATGGAGAAAAGGAAAGGAAAAGTGGGCAGGAAAAGTAATTGCACAAGCTATTTATTGAAATGAAGAAAAATAACTTTGCAACATGACAGGAAATGGTTTATTTTGTGCAGATTTATTATTCCGTTTATTCTTAAAACAAGCCAACCATAGACATTTACTTTAGAAATAGAAAAGTTGCTTATTTCCTCACTGTAGAGTTTAACAGGACTATGTACTAATGATTTCAGTAGGCATCCGTCACACTTCCACAACATTTGCTGATATAAATACAAAAGCTTCATTTTAAAGGATAAATAAAGCAACACTATTATCTAAACGGGGTAAAATTTAACATCCTTGTGGTTTGTGAAATTTTTTGATGTGCCTGCTGGCTTTTCAATAAAAATCAATTATGCCTTAAATGCGAGCGGTAGTCAACATACTACAGACTATAAATTCAATTTCATACTCAGAAATATGGATTAGCTGAACTTGATGCCCTTCCATTGATTTCAGAAAGCAAAAGCTGATAAGGTAAATAATAGTAAGAAGCTCTCTGACACTCCACATCAAGTTCCGGATTTCCATATTATTTTTGTAAGAACTTTCCAGCCACCACAATATCCTCCTTGTGAAATATGTATGATGAATAGATATTATATGGATTGCTGATTCATCTCTATTTACAGAATGGATATTTGGCTTTTATAATGCAAGGTGGGAACTGGATAGGAAATGAATATACTTATTTCTTTTAGCACCATGCAAGGTATATATCATCCAGGGTGAATAAAGCTGGTGAGTAATTACAGAGCCGTTTGATTAAGCTCTTGTACTCTAGACTGCAAACTTTTCTAAATAATGTTTCTAGACATAAGGTAAGCAAGAGGAAACCAGTCTCTTTAACACACAAGAAAATTTAAAGCTGCTGTAAATTTAAAACAAAACCATCTCTCTGCTCTCTGAGCAGAACACCCAAGACTAACATGAATTACAGAAATTATGCTGAGTTTGAGGGGGAGAGAGGCAATAATGTTAGAACTGGGAAATATAGGAGGGAAGATGGTTTGTGAACTAAAACTTTGGATTATTTCTCAGAAAGATCCAGTTATACCTGAAAAAAATTTTCTTTCCTTCCTGAAATTATAGAACACTTGGCTGTAAAGCTTATGTTCTTTGGTTTTCAAACAGGGCTCAGTCATTCTCCTTTTCAAAAAAAAATCTGATTCATTCGGGTTAAATCCAAGAGGCAGCTTAAGTAGACTTAGCCCGCAAGGACTTGTTCTTACCTTCATTCAAAGGCTTGTCATTACTTTGACTCTAACTTACAAACACTGCTTTCTTTTGTCACACATCTAGCATGTTGAAAGAGACACTGTTAACTTATATGGGCCTTTCTCAAGGTAAGCTGAATCCCAAGGAAAATCTGTGATAGGCATATGGATATTAAAACATTTTTGAAAAATCCAAACCACTGCTTAGGACCTCTTGACCCGAATAATGCTTACAGCATGGCAGAACCATCAACATTTAAAATCTCAGCACTATGCAATTGAAAAGGAGCTTAAAATGCCTAAGTCCTGTAATTTCAGGAGCAGTTTTAGAAAACCCAGAGTTTAATTCGCCCCCAACACATGACTTGCGCATTATACTCTGTCAGCTCACTTCCACTGGTAGCTTCTGCCCTGGCCTGTCCCCAGAGTGACTGTGCTGAATCATATATTCCTCTGTCTGAAGAATACATTTTTGATGGTTCACTACAGCAATTGGTGCTATCTCCTTCTTTTACACATCAGAAGTAAAGCAGCTAATTGACATTTAGAAGATCCAAGCATTATTTCCATCTCTCCTGTTGGCTCTGGCATTGGCTTCCAAAATGGCACCACACCCCACCAAGCTGAGATGTTTCAGTTTATGAAAGCACCAGCCATTTCAGCTGTGTTACCCCTTTCTGTCATCCTTTGTCGAGTGCTGAGGTCATACTGCCTCTGAGCTGGTCAGGGAACCCTAACTGATGAAATGGCACTGGGCCAATGGAGAGGACCTCCTGCCAAGGGTGTGGTCAGAGCCATCACTCCTCACCTTTCCCCTGCACAAGATTTCAGCAGTGCCATGCATCTGTGCATGGTACCTGAGAAGCCATATCTGGAAGATAAGCAGCAGACATACAAATTGCAGACGTTGGGATGGGGACTGGGAAACAAAGACCCCAAAGTTAATCCTGTGCTTAATGGGTGAGAGACATGGTCTGCAGGGGCACCTGCTAAAGTTGTTCATGGTGCTTCTTGCACTGGTTGTCTAATACCTGCTTGCTTATTTCTAATTCTAGTTCTAATATTAACACTAATTTAATTCCTTCAAATTCCTCTGAAGAACTTACTTCCAGCACAGGCCTCTGTGGATTCTGTCTTTTTATATTAACTGAATGAGTTAATTTATACACCAAACTACTTTAGAAATGATTGAAAGAAACTTGCATTATGCTTATCTAACAGAAGCATATCAACTTATATTGTTATAGATGGTTTGCTTTCCTATAATTTCCCATCTTTCCCTCTGGTCAGTCTTAATGCAAGTCCCAATCTTAAAAGTCACAGCATGCAGCAGTTCCCCAACAGAACCAACCAAGGTTTTCTCCTTTGCAGGGCTTATTCTGTAAAGCAATATATTCAACATGTGTACTCTGCTACAACACAAGCTTTTAATTTTCATTTAAATGGAGGTATAATTACATACAGTTCTTGCACTGTAACTGCTGCGAATCACATCCTAAATATGCAATTGTGTTAAATCCTGATTAATGAAATTTCTTTGTAAGCTAGACATTCCGTGCTAGATTTATATAACTATGACAAATAAATCTAATAAAATCAAAAAAGCTCCTGATATTTCCTTATATTGTTCTGGTGTAACTAAAGCATATATAGGAAAAATATACAGCATTTTTTATGAAAATATAATTCTTGTAGATACACTCAGAAAACTGCAAACATTCATAAACATCTCTCTCTTTGGGGAAAGAGAAAAGTGCCATTTAACAGGTGTTAGAATGTAAATGACATCTCATTAGTGACTTCCTTTTGCAGCTCAGAGACAAATAAAACCTTCATTTAAAAGCATTAGTGTTGCTCCTAAGGGTTTCTGGTAACATAATGTTTTGGTTTATGAACATATTTAGCCTTTTCTAACATTCCCACTTATTTCTAGAAAATAAAGCAGCCTCTGTCTTTAAAATTAAGACTCAGAATAAAACTAGGAGAGGAAGAGGGTGACTGTACAGCTACTCATACTTTCATCCCTTGCAAGTGAGTTGCAGAGAATTATCTTCATTAACATGAGAAGAAGAGCAGCTCATCTTCATTCTGGACATCATCTGGATTCTAATTTTCCTCTGTAAGGTGTGAAAACCTCTATGTGTTTCTTATGTGTAGGTTTTTACAAAAGAGTTACTCTCTATCATGCTTTTCCCCAAAACCCCCACCCCTCACAAAACAGTTTTGGAGAGGCATCAAATTACTTCAAGTATTACTAGAATATTAATTCAGTCCTGGATTAGGTGATTGGTACATACCAGTTTCCATTTTGTTAAAAAAAATTAAGAAATCAAGCACAAGTACTTCTGTGGTAGCAAGAGGAACTTTCACTTGGTTTTCTAATAATAACTGTGGTCAAATAGTATATTAAAAATGTGGGTGACCCTTTGGCAACGTGACTGCCAAATTCAAGTACCATGCTGGCCAACAAGGCTTTCATGCACCAAGGGTGTGAGGAGGTGGTAGAAAGTGAATGGTGTCCTTCAGCAAACATGGGAAGGAGCATGAGAATGCCCTAAGCTGGCCCTCAAGGTCCATTTCTAGCCAGCCAGCACCACAAGAAGATGTACAGCCTTCCAGTCCAATGCATGACACAGCTGGGAGTCAGTGCCTCTCCCTGTCCCCAAGGTTTCTGAACAAGTCACTCAGCTGACACAGTTTTTCCATTTTTCATGTAATTTAATATTTAGGCATATTAATTTACCAGAGATTGTTGGCTTAACCACTGGATCATCATCACTGCAATGATGTAGCCATTTAGGATTTTTTTATGAAGATCTCAAAGATCATGGATGAAAATGTGTACTTTAGCACATCTAAATTAGCTGTAAGCACTTAAGATAAAGCCTAAGGTATTATCTAAAAAGCTTAAGGTAAATGTATGTGTAAGTGTAAAGACAGGAAATAACAGTGAATATGGTAAAATAATAGTAATAGTAATAATTAAAATTAAAATTAAAAAAAATAAAAAAAATAATGTGTATGTTTTATACCATTTTATTGTTAGTTTTCATACTTGTCCCATTTCATAAATCAGTTTACTTCATCAATGGGAGTAGTGTTTTTAGTCCCAACCATTTCTGGGTGAAAAACATTGCAGTGAAGGGACCAGGGACAGAGAGGGAGGTATTCAGAGATTTACAAAGGAATGGGGATGCAAAGACTGTGAAAAGACATGCAAGAAACTGACTCTTAGTGGATGGGAACAGATTAAACTTGCAGAAAATTCTGAATGCTCCAGGGAAGGCAAATAGGGAACTTTATTTACACTTGTTCAGAATAAAAGAATGAATGGGACATTCAATGGCTCTGTAAAGCAAAAATTAACATGATGATTTTTCAAATACACCTACTTTTTGGCCTACTGTAATTTGCACCTGTAGAAGTCATTATCACACAATATCATATTTTGAAGTAATGCCATTTTGAGAATAACATTGGGCACTTACATCTGTAATGAAAATGGCATTGCTAAGAGTCTAATCATGGTCTACAAGTCTGTTTACACAGATTACGCATAAAGGTAGTGAGTTTTAGTCAATTTTTTTAAAAATATTTTTTATTTTTAAATTCTAGATTAAACCAGTTCATCTCATTTACTCAATTCCTAAATTATTCAACGAGTTTGCCAAATACCAAAAAATTGGAAAATTGTGGCAGTTAAAAAAAAAATTAAAACTTAAACATAAGTAATTCCACTTTTTAAAAGATTTGGTTTAAACTTTTGTTTTATAACACTGAATATATATCACTATCCCAAAATAACAAAAGATCCTTACTTTTAACCATAATTTTTCCATGGTAACTGTTTGCATAAACAAAGCACCTCATAAAATGTTAAGTGTTTCAGTTAGAGCTTTCAAAGTATCAACATTTAATAAACACATCGTTATCTTCTAATAGTCATAAACCCTGCCATTTAGAATTTAGCTAAATCCTCTAGTCAGACCTAATGGGAATATTTTGTTCAGGAATCTTTTGACATCCTTCTCATTTTTTAATCAGTGTGATTGTATGGAACATGCTACAGCTTGATAGAGCACAATAAAGTATTAGCTAGTGAAAAAGAATTCACTGGGTATCGATCAACAGTAAATTAGAACAAACATTTTCTGAATAAGTGCACAATAATTGTGTGACCAATTCATTCCATATCGGTTTATTACACAGCCAGTGTATCATCTGCAATTAATCTGGAGATAGTAGTGGGTAATGTGACACTAGATAAGGATTTTTTTTGTATATGATGAGTGGAAAAATACTAATTGGGTGTAGGAATTCAAAGTCTCAGATATAGTTCTGAGAAAATATTCTATTTGAGGAATATTTAACAATAAAGATAAATAATAAGAAAATATTAAAAAAACTGACACCAACCTACTAACCAAACCAAACCAAACCATCCTCTGGGCCCAAAAATATGTTACTGTGATGTTTCATGATTTGCTCAGAGGGTCCATTTTTCTAGCAGCAGCTTGGTTTGCCCCAGAAGGAAGAAGCAGATATTCCATGCAGTGAGAGAGGAGGTGCAGTACACAAAGCTCTGGCATGATGTAAGGGTTTCTGCATTTTAATCTCTGTTCTCCTGTAATCTCCCTCTGTGGTTCAAGTCAAACCACTTACTCCTTTTCTGCCACTGTTTCAATTTCAATACAATTTACTTATTTCCCAGGAGAAATGGAATGCTCATTTGTTACATGTAAAGCTGACTATAAAGCAAACACAACTCTCCAACACCCACTCCCCATTACTTTTGGAAATCTCTTTTACAATATTGGTGACTGATAAAAAGAAAAAAAAAGGACAAAAGTATTTGGGCTCTACAAGTTATGCTGCTGCATCAGGGTTTATAGAGGTTTGCAGACAAAAGCCATCTCTTTCATGACAACAAAGTCCTTGTGACTTTCCCCATCATCCCATGCCAGGACTGCTGATACCTTTGTGATTACTGGGGGAAGAGAACTGTGACTGATAACCACTAGTTCCCTAATCTTGTCATCCCTTGTGGTCCCCAGGCCATCTTCTTGCATGTCACTGACTTCAGTCAGCGTTTTGGTGACACCTTCAGCACCTGTGACAAAATGCCCCAGGTCAGGTACTGTTGTCCCTCTCTTCTGCCTTTTGCCTAAGGAAAAAAGTTTGTTTCCTGTGTCCCAAGGACCAGACTGTAGTAAATATTCCCCCAAACAGCCTTAAGATCCAAAAATGCCTTCAATAAATCAATGTTTATTTGAAAAACAAGAAAATACCACAGCAAAATCAAAGCTAAACTGTTCAAAAACCCCTATCCCAGACTCCCCAGTGGCAGAGATAGGTCCAAACAATTGAAGTCACTGAAAGAAAATGGGAAAATACGATGCGTGGATTTCCAGAGTTCTGCATCTCTCTCAGACTGTCAAAGTCCTTGTACGACCCTCAGTACTCAGATGCCTCTGAGTCCCCCAGTGTCACTGCACACGGTCTCTTGAAGCTGGATAGATATCTGTCAATTATACTCTTCAGGATACTTTCATGTGGCCAGGTATGACCTTATTACCATACCAGGCATGAAAGCATCTTTTGTGTTGACAATAAGATTTGTTCATGCCATATGCAGTTTCCCTTCTTTGGCCTGGCTTATACCATGTCATCTGGCTCAGTTTAATATTAAATTTGCAGGTTTTGTAATTGGTATGGTACTTTGTTGTAATTACTGCTTTACTCCTGCATCAAAAGTAAGTGGTGCATCTTTCTCTGGTCTTAGAGTGAATTAATATGCTTGTACTGGCTTCTCAAATACAGAGAATATACATCTTTAAATGCAGTTATTTAATGCTAGGTAGATTTTTATTGGCATGGCACAGCATGTTACCTGAAGCTATGTCAATCAGAAATGTGAAGGATCATATTTCACAACAATTCTCAATGAAATACTTCTATAACAAGCATAATCCTGCCACTATCCAAAATGAAAATTACTTAAATTACAATAAAGACAGTCTTGCCCTCACGCAATATCTTTGCAGGCAAAGTTATATATACAGTCTCTCCACACACACCCCTCCTCCCCTCACAGCCCCCGAGTAGTATATTCTTTAAAAGAGAGACTTGGTATTCATGGGAAGCTGGTTATTTTAGTGTCATCTTATTTCTGAGACACTAAGCAGAGCCTATATGGAGACTGGTTCTCCAACACAGCAGCTTGTTAAGGGGAGTTGAGTGACATCCCAGCATACATCTAGCTTCCTACTGAGTCTCCAACATCTGTTACTGCCTAACTGCCTGAAATACATGGTGCTTTCTAAGAAAAAAAGTAAGGTTTGTTTTTGTTTTTACACATATGCTCAGCTGAAAAGTGTGTGAGCTGATCCCTATCACACCCTTGGACATCTATGTCATCTGCTCACATACTGCAAGATATAGACTGATTTAGCGTAAGCTTTACTCTGCTAGTATTTTTTTAAAGACACATGAAAAGGTAAATAAAGCTGGAAAAACATCCATATATACTGTGAGCATTATTATATAGACAGAAAGTATGTTGAGCTGACTAAAAATGTGAGTGTTTTTTCAAATAAACTTAGTGATGGAAACTTAGCACAGCTGTAGTGGGTGATAAATCTTGAGGGCAGATCCCAGTTCTGGAAATGGGCACAAAATTTAGGCTGAAATCCAAGCATACTACATTAAACCTAAATATTTTAAGTCTGGTATATATCAGACAGCTAATTTGTTGGATCAAGTCATCATCACTATAAAAACCCTACACCCTGGAATTGCCAACTTCAGAATTTAGCAGGGAATTGTCTGGCTCCTGTTCAAAAATACACTGCAGAAGTGCCTGTGGTCCCAGAATCAGTCCCTAGTGCATGACCACCTTCAGTAGAAGAAGCCAGATGGGAATGAACAGTACTCTGCATTGCAAGTCCTGGAAATATTCCAGATGAATGAAGGGTAGGAAACAGAAGTAAAATTTAAACATTAGATGCCACTAAAACATACATAATGCAAGAAATTATTGAATCAAAACTAAACCTTTTACATAAAGTTCAAGGTCAGATTAACAAGTAAAATCTGCTAACCTGTGAAAACTGGGGTTTTCCTGATCTCAAAGAGAAGAAACAGTAAATTTCACAGTGTGTTCCAATAGACAAATAATCTTGGAAGTTTGCTTAGGAATAGTTCCAGCACTAAGAATAAAATCCAGCAAAAACTGGAATAAAGAAACATGGGATACTGAAAGCAACTGGCTAATCTTACTGTGGCTAATCTAAACAAGAGAAGACCTAGTAGGTGAATCTAAATTGTGTTACATGACCAAAATTTGGAAAATATCTTATTGAATGATGCATATATATTTCAGTAAGTATAATTTAATTCTTTTTAATAATTTAGCTAATTACTTGAAAAATCACCAAACATCACTACCAAAGCAAAGAGAAAGATGTTTGCTCTGTCTATTCTGTTACTTCCTAGGGCCACATAATAGACTTAAACAATAAAGTTCAAAATGTTTTTATTGGGGTAAAGTGTGCTCAAAGAGGAGTTTGATTCTGAAGCAGTATGATCAGAGAATCACAGAATCATAGGATGACAGAATGGCAGGGGTTGGAAGGGACTTCTGGAGATCATCTAGTCCAACCCCCCTGCCGGAGTAGGTTCACCTAGAGCAGGTTGTACAGGATGGCATCCAGGCAGGTTTTGAATGTCTCCAGAGAAAAAGACTCCACCGTCTCTCTGGGCAGCCTGTGCCAGTGCTCTGCCACTCTCAGAGTAAAGAAATTCCTCCACATGTTTAGACGATGGCAGTACAATTTTGGTAGCAACAATATTGCCCAGAATGAGGCATTTCTTAGTAGCAAACTGAGTCATCAACAGCAAGTCACTTCTGGATTTAGTATTTTTTTAGGTTTTAATTGGTATCTAGTGTCAATCCATGTATTTGGGGCTTATCTTAAAAGGAGGCATAAATTAGGGCTTTATATACATCACTGACAGTCTGTCCCAGCAGAGTGTTTCTCCCTGGCTAGGCAGATAGCAAAATCAAGGGCAAAATTTGTAAGAGAAGTAAATCATAGCCAAGACAAGGGGTAGAACTACAAAGGAAATGTGTCATTAATACGGTAGGAAACAGATGTCAAAATTGGAGGAGAGGCAAGAACTAATGAAAAAAGTTAATGCAATAAGACAGTTAATAATATGCAAACTGATTTCTCCCATTCACAACTCCAGGTGTCTCTGTTCATTGGTATGACTAGGTATAAAAAGGGATCAAATTACACTTAAATTTTGCTGATGAGAAGGCAGACACTCAGCAAAACTGTTTGCTTCAGCTTTCCCATAGGTGGTATTCCAAATATTCCCACAAAGCTATAAGCAAACAAAAAACAACAGCAAAAGGAATCTAAAATTCGGAAGATTCCAATACAGCTGGAATATACCTCTTCACTGCTTGTAATAACAAATAAAACAAATACAAATCTTGAGTATTTTTAAAATCTGTTCTCAAAACACACCCAGCTTTTCTTTGTTTTCCAGAAGAGCTACGCTATTTAAAGTGGCCTGGTAGACAAGCCTCTAAGAATTAATGAGAAGGATTAATACATATTGCTATGACTCAAAGCATTTTATGATTAAAAAAGAGCCCATTTAACCATAATGATTCAAAACCAGCTGCAGTAGTAGCAGGCGAAATTCCCATTGATTTAAGTGAGACTGAATTCAGTCCTCTTCTCCTATGCCTTAATAACAATGTGGGCTTGAGTATGACAGTGCCTCTTACTTTGTGTTTAACCATAACAAATGTCTTCAAGGCCATCATTCATCTTTAACCCTCAAAAGAGCGCTATTTCATCATTTTCTCCCTACAAGGTGTATCTCTTAATTCAAATGTATGCAATAAAAAGCATTCCCAAAGCATATCATATCTAGTTAACCACATTAAGCATTCCTTAAATGGAAAGGTCATTGATATTGGATGT
This sequence comes from Podargus strigoides, assembly GCA_028020825.1. Lineage (NCBI taxonomy): Eukaryota > Metazoa > Chordata > Aves > Caprimulgiformes > Podargidae > Podargus > Podargus strigoides. The sequence goes on along the minus strand of CM051619.1, from coordinate 43,262,512 downwards.
ATTTCTCAATTGAAACAGAAGAGTATCTCAGAGGAATTTTTATAGATGACATTCATATGTCTTAATTCTGGATTGTATAATACAGAGTGCTTTTTGATAGATGTGTTAAACAGCATAATAAGGAAAAAAACAAACAGAGAAGTAAAAATGAGAGTCTCCCTCTTCATTTGTTTTGTCTCTTATTTTAGATTTCACTTGATCAAACAGTCTAAAATTTTATAAAGAATTTGTATTAGGTGATCTGTGATAGCAACTGAACAACATACATGCCAATGTCTTGAAATCTGAATGTGCTGCACACTATCTATGGGGAAAAAATGCTGTAACTAAAATATCCCAAACCAAATGATTGAAACTCCTGTTGTTTGGTTGAAATTACAAAGACATTTATAAGACTTAATGTAGGCATTAATTTTGACTTTGAACAACGATATTTGACTTGTTGCACTGTTGTGTACAACACAATATTCACAAATTTCATAAAAGATCAAGATGACTTCCAAATTACTCATTTTTCCTTCCCAGAGATAAAGATTTATTTCAGGGAACATGAAACCAAAAACATTTTCTCTTGAGAAGTGTTGGATTCCACTTAAAGCAGCTTTTATCAAAATACATTTTCCTGTCATGTCATGATTCTATATATTTCAAATGCCTCCAAAGTGCTCGTCCTGCTTCGTGTGCTCCTCCTGCATAGCTCTTACATTTGCTTATGTTTATAGGGAGAGCCCTGAGGACAGGCCTCGGTGGCCTATCGCAGTCCCAGGGAGGAAGGAAGAAACAATAGCACAGAGGAGTGCTTCTTTTAAAAGCATTCCAGCCCACTCCTGGAAACAAAGCTCTGTATGCGGCAGGGTGAGGAAAAGGCTACGACACTTTGAAATTATGTCTGATTTTGGGGAATCTCTACAAACACTGCCACTACCACTAGAGGTACACCACCACCAGTGATGTAATCATTAATCACCTTGTTGATACTTTTGGGAGTATAAAAATAACATGCAGTTGGTTTTCTCTCTCATTCTCATGAGTAAAGGAGAAATTGCATGAAAAGAAAATAGAAAAATGTGATGTGGGGGAAGCTGGAGGAATCCTCTGTGGCCCCAAGCTTGAACTCATGTGGGGCATACCCCTTGACTTGAGTGGCTCCTTCCTGTGGTATCTTCCCCGTGAATAAGCTTTAATCAAACTAGTCAAACAATGCTGACTAGGGAAGGATTCTTCCACAGCCCTGGGACTACCCATAGTGCTAAGAGATGGCAAGGAACTGCTGGGGAGGAGGAGAGGAGCAGAGGAGCACAAGGGTCTTTAATTCAAAGTACTGGCAACCTTGTAATGGAGATGCTGGACAACTTCAGCAAGGGTTTGAATAGCCTTGCCTTCATGGTTCTTGAAAAGACTGACCTGGCTGAAATGAGTGGTGCGTTTGTACAAAGCCAGACTGCCAAGAGTAACGTAAAAAAGAATCACAGAATCACAGAATCACAGAATGTTAGGGATTGGAAGGGACCTTAAAAGATCATCTAGTCCAACCCCCCTGCCAGAGCAGGAATACCTAGATCAGGTCACACAGGAACATGTCCAGGCGGGTTTTGAATGTCTCCAGAGAAGGAGACTCCACAACCTCTCTGGGCAGCCTGTTCCAGTGTTCTGTTACCCTCACTGTGAAGAAGTTCTTCCTCACATTTATGTGGAACCTCCTATGTTCCAGCTTACACCCATTGCCCCTTGTCCTATCATTGGATGTCACTGAGAAGAGCCTGGCTCCATCCTCATGACATTCACCCTTGACATATTTATAAACATTAATGAGGTCACCCCTCAGTCTCCTCTTCTCCAAGCTAAAGAGACCCAGCTCCCTCAGCCTTTCCTCATAAGGGAGATGTTCCACTCCCTTAATCATCTTTGTGGCTCTACGCTGGACTCTCTCGAGCAGTTCCCTGTCCTTCTTGAACTGGGGGGCCCAGAACTGGACACAATACTCCAGATGTGGCCTCACCAAGGCAGAATAGAGGGGAAGGAGAACCTCTCTCGACCTACTAACCACTCCCTTTCTAATACACCCCAGGATGCCATTGGCCTTCTTGGCCACAAGGGCACATTGCTGGCTCATGGTCATCCTGCTGTCCACCAGGACCCCCAGGTCCCTTTCCCCTACACTGCTCTCCAGCAGGTCAGCTCCCAACCTGTACTGGCACATGGGGTTGTTCTTCCCCAGATGCAAAACTCTACACTTGCCCTTGTTGAAATTCATTAAGTTTCTCCCCGCCCAACTCTCCAGCCTATCAAGGTCTCGTTGAATGGCAGCACAACCCTCTGGTGCGTCAACCATTCCTCCTAGTTTGGTGTCATCAGCAAACTTGCTGAGGATACATTCTGTAACCTCATCCAAGTCGTTGATGAAGATATTAAACAACACCGGTCCCAGTACCGACCCCTGAGGGACTCCACTAGTCACAGGCCTCCAACTAGACTCCGTCCCATTAACCACAACTCTCTGGCTTCTTCCCTTCAGCCAGTTCATAATCCACCTCACTACCTGATCACTAAACCCATACTTTATCAGCTTATCTACAAGGATGCTGTGGGAGACAGTGTCAAATGCTTTACTGAAAAGGGCCTTTGGTAATTTGTGTCATGATTAATCCTAAAACACTTTTAAAAATACGGCTATAGCATTAGTTTGAGAAAACTGCATGGAAAAATATACTTGGTAAGTGGTGGTCTTGTGTTTCAGGTTAAAAAAGACTTTACGCATGGTTTAGCATTCATCTTAGACCCTAATAGCAGTCTTTGATTGCGATACCATTTTCCTCCTTTCTGTTTAAACTAAGGAAAGAGAGTATCACAGTGCTCCTTAAAATGTACAAATCATTTTTTCTTCTCCTGAGTTTGTTTTGCATCTCCATTGGTTCTACTGATGAGAATTCTGCTGGCACTACAGAATCACACAAGGGTACCCTCCCCCATGCAAGGATAGTGGCAACAGCTTCCTCTGAGCAAGACCTTTCCCGCTTCACCTCTCGGGTCATGCTGCCTCACTGATATTTAAATTTTTTTAAATGGCTTAGCATGCACTTCTGAGTCCTAATCTTTAGACAAACTCTTGATTCACCTTCTAGTCCTAGACTCCTTCAAGATCAAACTTACATAAATATTGTTAGTTACAGCTACTCAGATCAGCAGAGATGTGTTCCATTCAGTCTTTTTTTCCCCTTCTTTTTTCTAAAAAAAGGGCAAACTGTTTTATATCGACAACCATCTGTGAGCCTGTCTTTTAGGCCATCAAACTCTTCCATCCATTACAGAGAGCCTTCCTCACCTCCGCTGCATGACAGCGCAATAAAGATGACATACTAATTCAATGACTTGTAATTTCAGCTAAACAAAGACAAGTGCTGCAGCTTCTCCTTTTGTGTTTCAGTGCCATATCAGTGAAGCCAGCTATGCAAACATAGCACTGGGAGGGTTTTATGACAGCAGTTGAATGGGGATAGTAGCTTGGTGTTGCTTTTTTATGGGTTTTGGCTCCATGATATTTGGCTCAGTGTGGCTGGCCATTGCCATTGTGTCTGGATTCTATGTCAGCAGCAGCTAATTGTTCCAATAATGTTTATCATAGGGATCCACCAGGGAGCTGTATATGTGGAGATAAGCTACAGGGCAATGATACCCACTATCTTACTGATCTCTATACACAGTGCTTTTGCTTCATGCCAAAAAGCTCTTTAGGTTTCCAGTCTAAAAAGAAAAGAAAAAAAAAAGAAAAAATAACAGCTTAATCATTGTGCCAACAATAGCGTCTAAGGGGATGTAATCAGGTTCCTCTGATAATCTTAGCAACACATGAAAGTCATGCGCAAAAGCAGTAATTGAAGCAGTTGGTTCTTTCTACCACCTGCTGTTGAAGTCACAGGTTAATCTAAATGAGGTCCCCTTCCTATGAAGTAGGATGCAGGGCACTTTTTAAGCCATAAAAACGTCTTATGCAGGCTTTGCAAAATAATAAAGAAACAGTTCATTAAATGAAAAGTATTAAGTATCCAGCACTTGCTCAACATTTCATGCTGCTATCGGGTGCCATATCCAAGTGGAAAAGCCATTCTAATGTCTAAACTCCAGTGCACACTTCAGTTTGCATGTGCAAGTAGACAAAAGGAGTTTGTCAGGCAGATGCCCCCAAATAACTAGACATCAGGGAGCCAGTGTAACAGGTTGTAGGAAAATGACTGGGTTTTAAGACTTAGTTTTGACCCCTAGGAATAACGCAAAAACAAATATCTAGGTGCATAATGACACTCTTTTATGTAGATACTTGTAGATAATTCGTATTCTTAATTTGCTTACAAGTTCTTCACATTACTTCAAGGACTTAAAAGTAAATAGTTGTAGATTTGAGCTCTGAACTGGACAATTTACAATGTTTTCCTACTGGTGTTTTCTGTTCTGAAACCCAAACATAGGACAAAAGCAATAAAATGAAAATGTCATTGAGGGTAAGAACCACTATCGCTACAAGCCCTCTTTGTACCTTTTACCATCATAAATGATTTATAATTAAAGGCTCAATGCTGTGGCTGTATTACTAGCTAACTATTATTCTTACTGGCCCTGTGAAGTTGCCCCAAGATCTCTGCCACACACATTATTAATCTGCTTAAGTATTAGGTGCATAAACTCAGCAGAGTTAATAAAATGCTATAGCTTCATCTCCAAAGTACAGAAATCCCTCCCTTATGGAAAAATCCTGAAGGATTTAATAAGGATACCACCAGTTATTTCCTATAGAAATTTCTCTGAAATAATTTACATAATTTGAGAAAATTATATACTTCCTACAGGCTTTTGAGCCATCCTAAGGGATTCTACAGCAAAGATAGCATGCTTTCTGCAATTCTATTAGATATTATAATATTCTACTATATTTTAGAGAAATCTTCCATAAAGGGCTCTTGGAATACTTCTCTGAAATGTAACTGATCTTGTGCCTGGTAAGAGCAGGTTTCTGAGTATTTTCTCCCTTTTGTTTTTTCTTACACACGGTGACTATGTCTGTATTAGCAAGTAGAGCTGTGCAGTGGGTGTGTATCTGTAGAGCCAAACAACTGAGGCTGAGGATCCAGTGTTCACATTATACACATTTTTTGGTGGTGGCTAAAGTAGACTAGTTTTAGCCTGGTCCCATGAGCCAGCTGCAGTGGACTAGGTGTGCTCTTAGTCTTCTGCTTTAGTTTTACATAAAATTGCACTATGTGGGATTGTTTCACTTCAAAAGCACACCTATTGCACAAACTAAGATGTTAATGTAGTCATACCAGTGTCTTCTGCGTACCATATAAACTATACACTATACTCCACTGGGAGGAATAGTTTCTGTGAGAACTAGGTGAAGCATACACCAGGATGTGACAACACTATGAATATTCCAAAGATAAAAGATGAGTCTTCAAATGCAACTGCCATCTATCACAATGACTGAATACATGACAAAGAAATACAGAAACAAAGTCCAGAGAAATGTGGTTAAAAATGGAAATCCTGGCCTTTAAAAAACAGGTAAAATTTCTTTGGTCAGGCGTAAGTATTGAACAAAATGAACTGACTCTTCGCTTATATTTGTTGACTCTTCCAAGAGTATTCTGACAAAGAAGATACAGCTAACAAAAGTATGACTATGTAACAGTTCAATAAGCTCTACAAAAACAAAATTAACACAAACAAACAAACAAAAAACAAACTTAAAGGAAAAGTTTTAAGTGCGTTTTAAGGATCTAACTTTCACCAACTTAGAAATTTTGGGACACCCCAGCTTTCCCTGTGTTATGAAAAAAGCGATACACATACTCAGTAATTCTGCAACCATCAAAATAGTTAGAAGCAGAATATACCACAGACTGGCAGTTAACACCGAATATGATGATCAATAGAGTTCTGCAGCCTACATGGACTTCTGAGGTCCCCTTGCTGCATCGTCCAAATGATATATTTTCACCTCTCACATTCATCTTATTTTCTGTTTTAGAAAGCAAGGCCTGATTCTGCCATCCTTAGTCACACCAAATACTACCTGACTCTGAAAGTAATCCCTGTTGATTTCAGTATTAATTCTTGGTAAACGTTTTTCGTACAGAAGAAAAGGTGTCACTATGGAGAAGTTAGGAGGATTTGTGTACTGTTTCATCATACTTGTAGTCCTTTTTCTTCCCCTCCATTTTAGAGTGCATTCATTCTCCCATCTCACTACTTCAACCCTCCTGGTTTTTGTCTCTAGTCCTTTCCAGATCTTACTTGCTATTCTCTCTCTTCCTGTCCCTTCCTCTCTTTCAGTCCTTGGTGAGTCTCAAACTCCATCACTTACATTTCCAATTGTCAGCAAAGAGGTAAGACAGGATGTGTCCAAGTCTACCTTTTTTTTTTTTTCTGTCACCAGTTGCCAAACTGCAGACAAACATTACCGGAGCTCTATCTATACTTGCCACGTTCCCAGTATCCCCCATACCTACTTGAAACAGGCTGTGAAGGGCAAAAGTATGTGTAGGAGTTTCGGAGATTTCCAAAAGTAACATTCCCAAACCTACCTCTGGATGCAGGAGCAAGATTTCCCTCATTACTCTTTCTGTCTGCCTGTTTCCATACTCAGTACAGGGTTAATTCCTGTGACCTTGCTTTCTTAACACATATAGAAATATGTAAATAGAAAATAAACACAAATGCAATCTTCCAAAACAAAATGCTCATTTATGTTCCCTCAGGGAATGATGAGGGAACATACTGTATTTGATGGCTAAATTAAGTTACAGCAATACAGGAATGGATATACGATAGTCTTATTCTCCTGCTTTTACAGTTGTGCTATAAATTAGTATAGATTACATCTACTATATTCTGCTTAGAGGAAAAAGAAAATACTGTAAAATGGCAGAAAGTTACCAGAAAGACCCACCCTATTCAGACCGTACAGAAGAGGATCTATATGATGTATTGCAGAAACATATCCTCTAGGACCTCACTCCTTTATTCTGGGTATTTTATGTGTTATTCAGTGGTTTCTAAGAGAAGCAGCATCCAGATCTGGATGTGCAGTGCAGATTCCAGCTTGTCCATATTCTTGACTGCTGAGTTAACTTTTTTTAAGATCTACTACCATTACGAATAATTCAAAATATATTGGCATATCCTATTTTTTGTACTTGGCCTGAGTTCACTCTTCTCCTTTGGGAGATGAATCTTTCAAGTTTCACTTTTCCATTTCACTGCTCTGGTAGCTCTCTACAGCATTCACAGAGAGTCAGGATGGTGGATTTGCAGCTTCTGAATGAACTATAATTGCTTATACAATCTTCAGAATATCAGTCTTCAGGACTTCTCCTATTTATTTATTCCTAAAATAAACTCTGTTTTTAAGCACCAGATGGCTTTTCCACAGCAAGATGGCTCAGGGTACTACCCATGTTTATTCCATGCTCTCAGACAAATTTCTGTTTGGACTCTGCATAAAATAGGTGACGGATTCTATTGAATACATGGTTTTAACTTCCTCCTGTTTAACACTTTACTGTAATATGGCATTTAAATACTATCAAACTTCTAAATGCTGGATACAGACAATATTTATTAAATAAGCTGAAAATGTGCCCTTACCTATGGGCAAAATGAATGAAATACATGCTCGATTTAGAACAAATGAGAAAAAGTCATGTGTAACCACTGTGCAAATTATCTTTATAAGAGGAAAAGAAAACATAACAAATGCTAGTGAGCATTTATATTAGATTCTAGAAGTACACCTTTCTGAAGAAAAAAATAGTAGGTTTTAAAAACAAGTCATTTGTGGGCAGACAAACAAAGGCATTTTTAAGGAGTTTTTAAAGTGAATGACAAATGTTATAGGAAAGAGCAGCTGTTGGCCCCTTCTACTCTGTAAACTAAATAACCCTACAATCCACTTAAGCATGATTATGACAGTAATTGTAGCGGCGAAAAAAAGAGAGTGAGCCTTAAAAGCAGTCCCAACAGTGCCTGAGAAATTCGAGTAAAATATTTTTAAAGCCCTTAAAGAGTCCTTATGTATACCTGTTTAAGAACTGGCTGTTTCCCTTTCTATTTTCTGCACCATTAACACATTTACCAGCTAAGTTCTGATGCCAGTGTTTTTATTGTTAAAAAAACAACATGTGAAGCTAGGAGTATATAACCTGGATTTCAGAGCTCAGAGTTAGTAACAGTGCTGGAAGTTGGAGAAAGGAAACAGAAAAGTGTTTTGTTTGAGTTTTACATTGGCTGAGTTCTATCCAGAACCTACAGTGAAATAAAAAGATAACAAAAGCATAGATGATAATTGTTTAAATTTCACATCTATGACCACACCATTTATGTTACAAAAGATACAGCAGTTAGCCAGAATGGATTATCACTCCCTAAACAATTAACTTTTTATTTTTTGAAAACAACTTTTTGAAATCCACTTATTATCATGGCAACAAAGTCTGGTCTCATGATAGCCTTTTTATTAAATCCTTTCCATTGTTGATGTCTAATTAAATTGCTCAAGACATTAGTACCTCTGATAATGATTACTAGATTTATTTCAAACTCAATTAAAGGTGCCTATCTGCAATGTCTTTGCATGTAGTGGGCTATGTAACTAAAATATGTATGCCAGAAGTTTCACACACCTTTCAGGTGTGTTAGAAAACCCACTTTAAACACTATATTTGAACAAATTTTAGGTACAACTTGCATTAAAAAAAAAAATTCCTTGTGACCTTCAGAGTCAGCATCTAGCAAAATAGCTCTATTTTGATGGTAGTTAGCTCTTATGTCCTGCTGAATTAATTTAAATTCATTTTGAATAGTCAGCTTGTTACCTCAGACAAATACAGTCAACTATTACAACAAAACAAGATAAAGAAGCCGGCAAGCTTTGTAGCCTCTAGCTCTATACTCAGTAACTAACTTGCTAGTCGAAAGAAGATCAGCAGAGACAACATTTATTTCCATACTTTTCTTTACTATGAGACATGTTATATTATTTGTGTTCATCCAAAAGCTCAGGGGAGAAAACACTGATGAAATAATAGCTCCTTAACCATTGTTAAGAAATGCTAAATGCTTAAAGCAGTTAGCCTTTAAGCTAACAAAAGTGTTGTCCAAACTTTGTCACTGCACTAGATTTTGTCACTAAATATGTCTGAACCTAGTTAGAGCATTTCTGCAGTCAGGTAGTCATTTTTCATGTGTTCATCAGTGCTAAATAAGTTCCCTCTAAGTTCGTTGCTTACCAAGTAAGAGATAGTTTTGGATTTTCCAACAGTATTTTCATTATGTGGCTTTTACTTTACATGTGTTGTTCAAATCTGTACTGTTTTTATAGCAGACTTCTGTCTTTTTTGTTTTATGTGCATTAAAAGCAGCTCTTTAACTAGTACATGCAACAAACATTAATTCTGAAAATTCCACTTGCAGAAGTAATTAATAAATGCATACATTTTAAGTCTGGGAAACACAGTAATCTTTAAGAGAATTCTTTGTCAAGAAATCATAGAGAATTCAGTTTTACTGTAGTCTTCAATTTGCAAATGATTCTTTTACTCTTCGTATCGGTATTTATCCCAAGGAAAACTGTAGGTATTACTACGAACAAATACTTATCTGTCAAGGAGTATTCTGGGGTGAAGAGCATTTCATTTAAGAAATGCATGTAAATAAATTCCTACCCATCCTAACAGCACTGAAGTGCTGAACTACAGGAATATTCTCTGATTTCTCTCAGGTGGATCTACCTCCAGAATTACACCTAAGAATCACACCTAGTCACAGCAAATATCAGATTTCCATCCATCATAGAACTTCCTAGAAACACTTTTTTTTTTTTTTTTAATTCTGATAACCTTTTACCAAAACAAATAGTAAAATGAGAAAACAATAAATACTGGAAAAAGTCCAGTATTGTAAGGTAACCACTTTATGTCTAATGCAGGTCAGCATCATGTGTGTAAAGTAGATTTAAAGCTGCCACGGAGCTTTCCTAGTCAGGTGTGGGTCTGAGCAGGACTGGCCCTCTTATCTGCTCTAATTTATTCCACCTGCAAACAGCCTCCCAGGTTATTAGCTCTAGATAGATGTCTTAGTGCTATGACAGATGGAGTTGTAAATGACAGCTCAATCAGCCTTATATTAGAGTGGTCTTCTCTTAACAAGAGAAGCCAAACTACAATCTGGACATTGTGACCAGATTGTAGTGAAAGTGGGATTTACATATAATGTCATGTTACACATCCACCTTGTTCAGTGTAAGTTATCTATGGGTTATACCCTTGGGTTCTTTCTACAGGGAACTGAGAAAAGAGACCTGCCATGTAGACCTTTAAAAACTTGCAGAAAAGACAAATGTCTGCATTAACTCCTGCTTATATTCATCTGGAAGAAATGAGAGCCATAAAATAAATCTATAGAAATTATAAATACAATCTTCAATGCATTGCCTAAATCAAATCATTAAAAAATGGAAGAATTACAGCATTTCACTAATTTCAGCTACTCCATTTTGGTAAAATCCTGATAGCACGGAAGAAAAGAGATATGAATTAATTTCTTCAGTATAAGCAATTCCTATTAAATGCTGTGGAAGGTGCATGAATCAAGGGTAATAGACCACCATTAAGATATATGAAACTGAAAAGCTGTTGACTTTCAGAAATCAGTAAAACTAGGCTGGCTGAAAGACAGGTTAATATATTTTTAATTAGGTCTCCATTTGCTCAAGATAAAGATTGCAGTCCCAGTGTGAAATGTATCTCAAAACATCGAGCCAAATGTGTGGTCTGAGAAAAGCTATTTCTTAATGTGCTAAACATCTACACCCGGACTAAGGGATCTGACTAAACAAGAAATCTTTGCAAGACTGATTACTGAGATGATATGATATCTAGGCACTATTTAGATCTATGTGATGTCTAGCATGAAAATAACAAATAGTAATAATTATAAATAGTCTAAAATTACCTTGCAAAACAGAACTGCTTGCTATTGGTTAAGGCAGAAATCCTTTGACTGGTAAATAATTTTAAACATTAGATAAATTAACTACACCATTAAATTTTAGTTGTTGCTAATAAGCATTCCAAAGCATGTTATTCACACAAATGCAACTTGATATGTTGTGATTTTAAGCCAGTAGAAAATAAGGAACTATTGGCCCTAGTTCAGCAAAACTGTCAAAAGCCAGTGATGAGTCAAAGGCAACTCTTTCTCACTCTGAAGACTGAAACACCTCCTCTTTGAGATGTGTTAGGAACAGCAGGCTATCTGCAAAAGTCACATTGTCACGGTGAGAACAGAAACCTGGTGATATGTGATATTCATATATTTTCATCCCCTAAAGAGGCTAGAAAATCCATCTGATCTACCTACAATGCATCTGGAAATGGAAAGACAGATCTCTGGTTCCTGTGGGAACACATCCCCATCTCATGGAGCAAGACAAGAGAAGGTTGACCAGTTTCAACCTGTGCAGACAGAGGCTGCACTCTTCCACAGTGACTCAGGAGTGGCCTAAGAAAAAAAAAAATCTTTTTATACCTTACCTCTTGGAAGAATGCTCTGTGTACAGGCAGGATGGACCAGAACCGAAATCCTCATCAGCTAGTTGGATTCCCAAAAGCTCAAGGGCTGTGTGAGATTAAACAACTGGCAAAATAAAACATGCAGATTCTTGGATTAGCTGGCTGTGAGGAAAGGAAGTAATGATTTATAGTGTTCATGCTTCTCATTTTAGCTTGGATTTTTCATGAATTTTAAAACTGTCATTGGCTTCATTTGGCATTTGCTCTTTTCTCACTACATACACTCTACCACATACATAATTTAGAATTCCGCAACCACAATTTAAGTATAAAAAAAAAAAAAAGACATTCAGTTTCTTAGAGCCTTAAAACAAAGATATTTTCTGTGTTTTTAAAAATGTAAATAAAGAAAAAAATGAAGTGTTTTAAAGAAAAATAACAGTATGAATCAAGCTATAAAAGGGAAAATATATTGTCTCCCCCTTTTCAATACACACTATTTTAAATAGGTGCAACTACAACACCTGCAACTAAAATTCTGGGAGGATGAAAGGCAAACCCAGCCAGTTTGCATTTATTGTGTATCAGTTGATCACTAAACCTCTTCTGTTATGCTTGAATCTTGGTATGCTGAAGACAGATAAGTCCACTGAAAAACTATCTGTCCTTCACTTTAGTAACCCTTGTCCCTCAAAAAATTATGCAGAAAACCGGAAATATGCTGGCACCTATACTACAGTAAAGATCCCTGGAGCAAGGTGTTTTAGATAAGCTCCTCAGCCTTGAATTTATGCCATTTTTATAGCAATACTCAGCAGTATTGTTGTTCAGTTTCTGTTGTCCATTAAGGACAGCAGGGACACTGAGTCATGGGGAATGCTCTAGGTGGGGTTCAGGGGCAGAAAGTAGGAGACAGACTACTGGCTACTGAAACAGATACCAGATTTTTCACTTGCCTGGATAGCAGAAGGTTGTAAGGAATCCCTCTTGCACATGCTGGAAAAGATGCTCACATGCTAAGCTTATTGGATTTAAAGGAGAAAAGGTTTTACGCCCTGAAGACTGGGGGCAAAAGACCAAAGTAGTTGAATTGTGTCTGTAGGTTACAGAAGAAGTATATTTTATCAGAAGAATATTTTTGAAAATGTGACCTTTATGAGGAGAAATACAGGCCTGGCACTGACAAATTATTATGAGTATTAGCAGTCCTGATATCATTATTGGAAGGCACTTTGAAGCCCACCTTGAAAGACTCCTTCACACTGTCAGTCTGTTCTCCAGTAGTGTAGTTCAGCCTGGGATACATGTAAATATGATTGATGACATTTCTGAGTCACAGAACCCTCATTATTATCACTGACTTATAGCACCAGCTATGCAGAATTTGCATCTCCAATGAATATTTGGGATACCATGTGGTGAGCCTTGGGCAGAATGATCAAAAGCTGGAGGTATTTTTCACACAATTTCCATATCCATGTGATGGATTTTTCTGGCATTTTCATGTGAGATTTGGAGGCATTTTTCTGACTAGACGACAGGACCATGTATTTAAGGATTCTGCCCAAAAATGACAGTTGGCAATCTACTTGCAACAAACATCCCACTTGTTTGGACAAGAAATTAAAGATACTTTTCCAGTAGTAGTGTTAGTTTGAGAGAAATTGGGATAACCTAATGAGAAGGAATGAAGATGGAAATAGTAAAGACTGCTCTTGAGATGACCTTTTCTAAATAGTATATAAGGTTTCTCCCATTAAATTAACATATTTACATAAATATTGAGCTTTCATACTGAGCAATAATCAGTTATCTTCCTCTGAAGCAGACAAAAAGAGCTATTAAAAATCCATCAGCAGTTTGAGGGAAACAGGGCAGATCAGCTTTCCCTTTCTACAGCACTGGAGCCTCATACTTGTGGTGTACTATGCAAGACAGAAGGGTAGAACAATCTGAGCATGGAATCCAGCGACCCCAGAAGGCGAGGTCTGTATTAAGAAATTTGCAATGCAGTTCCCCACCCACACTGGGGTGGGGAATTTATTTATTTATTCTGAGTAAATAGGAAACATTTTTTTAAAAATGGTACTTTTTGCACTAAAATGTACTTCCAAACACGTCGCAACGTTTTATGCATGGTTCTGACTAATATGATTAAACATCTAGTATAATAATTAGATTAGACTCACTTAACAGCCCCACTTAAATTTAAAGTCCTTCCTCTGTCCAGAGAGTATAAAATACTATGTAAAAAGTTGCCTGCAAAATTTCCTGATTATTAATCCTCTTAGAGTCTACACGAGAGAATAGTTACTACAAGATCAAGATAAAAGTCCAAAAAGCTGTTCCCTTTTGCTTGCCGCTATAAAAGTATCTTTTTTGTCAACAAAGCCTCAGACAGCCACTGGGGCCAAGCCAGGATTCCTGTAGTGAAACAATCGACTTGGCATCATGTTGACACATATAAACAACAGTCTGTCAACAGGCCTCACATTAGCGACAGAACATTTTTGGCAAAACAGTAACATCCTTCTGGGCACTATGGCAATAACAGCCAGTAGCATCCATTCATGCCTTCACTCTCCAGCACAATATTAATTAAAAGATTACAACAGTCACACTTACCCAAGAAGCTAAAAAACCCCAGAAATATCCATGCAGAGGAGTAGAATGTTTATTGAATAAGAACATGCCTCTAGCTGCTTTTTGTACAGTAATTTTAGACTTACACACTATGTAACCTCTGTCAGTTCACAATTAGCAGATAAATGTAACTGCTTGCTTGCAAATGGCTATATGAAGTGTGTATACACACACACGTGCCATCAACTTATGTAAATCACCTTCTCTCTAGCCTGAATAATGAAAAGCGCAAAGCAAATAGCATTGTTTATGAAAACAAGCAATGCTGTAAGCTTTCTTTCTTTCTTTCTTTCTTTCTTTCTTTCTTTCTTTCTTTCTTTCTTTCTTTCTTTCTTTCTTTCTTTCTTTCTTTCTTTCTTTCTTTCTTTCTTTCTTTCTTTCTTTCTTTCTTTCTTTCTTTCTTTCTTTCTTTCTCTCTTTCTTTCTTTCTTTCTTTCTTTCTTTCTTTCTTTCTTTCTTTCTTTCTTTCTTTCTTCCTTCCTTCCTTCCTTCCTTCCTTCCTTCCTTCCTTCCTTCCTTCCTTCCTTCCTTCCTTCCTTTCTTTGTTTATAATGAAGGCCCAAATTAAAAAAAAATTGCTAGTTTATATATTTTTTCATTTGCCTTTTTTATACTCTCTTTCACACCTGAATATATATATAAGGGAGTTCAAATATATGCTAAATATCTATCAATGAGTTAAAAAATGTGTAAAAAATATTTAAGCTGGTTAATTTTTTTACCATAGCCACTCTGCTTTTTCACATTTTTCAAAGTCCTTAGAAAATGATTTATGCTTATTAATAATTCTTTAGAGTCAGTGGACCAACATTAGAAGTAACGTATAGAGGGGAACTTAGAAGGGTGGAGAAATATCAATTACCTGCTCGTAACTGGATGGAAGTTTAAATAATAAGAAAATAAAAAGTGTAGAAGAAAGTGCATGGCATTCAAGAATCCTGAAAGAAGCATAGCATCAGTTCTGGAAGCTGTGTAGGCAAGTTAGCACAGTAGTTTGTCTGGGCTAGTTATCCATACTGAGATGCCACACACTGTATTGCAAAGAAATGCCCTAGACTCACGTGACAAAAGGCATATAGTAAACGGCATTCACAGGCTCAGCATAGGAACCTAAAGAAACATGGGGGGGGAAAAGATCAGGTGAGACTTTCAGAGGTCATATAATCCTTCTGACATAATGTTCTATGCCTAAACCATCCTAGACTGATATTTGTCCTTGTCTAAGCATTCGATGGTGCAGATTCTGTAACTTTTTTGTCCATTTTAGATCAGTTCCTAAGAACTTTCTGAGTAATATCTCATTTCTTACTCTAGTCCCATGGAACAATGAACTTGACTTTCTCATTGCACTAATTGATTAAGTATCTGAAGGATACTCTCGCCTTCCTCAGGCTAAGTCAAACCAGTTATTCTAATCCCATGGGATTCAGAGTGACAACAATGTGAACGTAAGGACACCTATTGCCAACAGCAACCAGAGAGTTGAGCTCTATCTGAGGTGTGATCCCTCTCCTTTGCAAGGCTGGATGGTAATTTGAGTTTTCCCACTGAGTTAAACACATAAATCCTCTCCTCAGGAAGAAGGAAAGAGTTAATTTTCTCTTTTAAAACAGCTAGTGATAAACTTACAGTTGGAGTGCACACTTCAAAGTGAATCACAGTTGTCAGACCACAGGTTAAACAGGTTCTCTACGGCAAAATAAAGAGAAAGCAAGCAAGAGTATAAGATGTTTCACACAGGCGCAGTTGTTTAAAAAAGCCATCATCTTATTTTCATCTCTGTTTGGAGGCTTTTTTATGAATTGCATCCTCTGAAAAAGACTATTCTTTGGCAGGTCACATCCCTCACCTCTGAGATTTGTTCTCACCCCTCCTGTCTAGAGAGGTGGTAGAGGGTGCGATAGCCAAACCTAGTCTCAGCCTGGTACTTGAAGCACTCTTCTGAGAGGAGCTGCTTCTGAGAGGGTGTCAGTCTCCCAGTTCAGAGAGTAGTTGAACCCATCTCTCTAGACTTCTAACTACTGGAAATATTATGTTGGTTATTTTTTCTGAATCTGTGTCTTCCAGACTGAGGACTTAATTTTTAGCACTAATAGGAGGAACATAGCCAAACACTTCTCTGAACTCTCAATTAAGAGTCATAAAATTAGCTATTTTTGGCCAGATTCTTCATCTCCTCCATATGCAGATTCTTACTGAGTTCATTACAAACATGCCAGGAATGCCTGATGAGATCTAAAATAACACCTAATTGAAGGAGAATGCTCTTTTGCATACCGAAGACATGAACTACCTACAGATCAGCACAAACAACGTCACAACAGCACTTGAGCCAGTTCAAATAACAGATTATACTCCTTTTTTAGTCAGCATACTGTATCATGACACACTTCCTTGTGCTCAAATAAAAGGAAAGGAAATACTTATCATCTTAATGAGGGATCATAAGACACGCCTCTGTAGCCCCTTTTAGCTGTCATCGTAGAGTTTAAAAGAATGAATATTTAGGCAAAAATAACAAAACCATTAATATATAAGGAATAATTATATCCTTAGCAAATGTAAACATTTCAGATGATACTGAATGAAATCTAGAATTATTTTGCTGTGCAGCAAACTTCAGTATTTCTGGAGCTCTGATTTCAAACTGACATTTTGAAATTCCAACATTTTGACTTTAAGGTGTCAAAATCAGATGTGTATCCTTTTTTTTTATTAGTGCAAAAACTTTTTTCATTATTACATTAAAATATTTCAATTTGACATATTTAACCAATCTGAAAAGCTTTGCTTCAAGTAAATTCACAGCTGAATAGATCTTTCTCATTGATACCTGTTGCTGATATCTTACAGATATTACCGAGTCTCTGACTTTCCACACCGGGTGCCTAGTCTGCACGTTGCTTCAACAACTTACTTTACGGGATCTCCCTAAACTTTCTTAGCTAAAAAAATATGTATTTCTCTGTGAAAATATAATCAGATGGAGATCCTCACCCATCAAAGTAACACCAGTCTGGCCTACACCTGCCATATTACAATGAATTACTACAGAAAAGCACCAATAAAACTCTATTCAACAGATTGGAACTTCATATTTTAAGGTCTGACCTTTGACCTAAAAGAAGATATCTTGATTTTTCAATTAGAAAATTTAGTAAGGAAAATGTGCCACACAAAAAAACCCCACAACCAACAAAACAAATCAAATCAAAACCATGTGACTTTGTAAAAGCTTCTTTTCCATGAAAAAGAAATCTCAGTCAACTAGGCTTCAGAGGTAGATGAAGGCTGGAGTCTTGCAACAGTTTGTTCTTCCATCATCCAATGGGAAAGGGAAGGGATGGGAAGGGAAACACTAACTAGCAAAATATACTATATAGGACTTTTCAAATATACATATCTAAACGAAAGGTACCTAGACCTCTCTAAAATTCAGCTGCTGGTCTTTCATGTGTAGTAGTCTCAAGGTCTGCAAAGTTATTCTCACAATAAAAGAATGAAAAAAAATGAGTAGCTCAAGTTTAGGCAGGTTATTTTCTGGGCCTGCAACTCTTAAAACAGAATGCTGTTTATATTTTATTTTATTTTATTTTATTGGGTTTTTATCCCCTTCCTTCTAAAAAACAAAAGAATACAAACATGCTTTTTTGTTACAGGGTTTCAAGTTTATTCTCCTGCTTCTGGGTCTCAAAGGGAAACGTCACAAGAAAGGAATTAAAATGACTCTTCAGGGGCTCAGAAAACATGAAATAGAAAGGCTTCAAATGATGAAATGTGTAGAGTGATTTGTGGTGGTTTGTGAAACTTTTATTGAACGTTAACTAGCAGAGTGATACTGTAGCATTCAGTCTCGATTCCCTCCCTCCCAACCTTTTCTCTCCCCTGTTGTTCAAATGTCTTAAGCTTTATACATTTCAGCTGAGTTTCTTCTGACATTGAACAGAAGTGAGAAGGCTGAGAGAACAACTTGTAAAGCTATTATTTTTCTCTTGTCTGATTGTTCCTGTGTGGATGGTTCTTATCCATGGAAAGTTAGATAGAAATATAGCTCAAAATGCTGGATCTTGAAATTAATTGATGCAGAGCACTGTTGGGAATGCCCAGTTGTTCTTTTCTCTGTATTTCTCTTCAGGTATTTAGTTGATTTTACTAGGGCCTATACATGCCTACATCCAAAACAAAACTAGCCAGTGAGAATAGCCCAAATGTGGTGACTCTTTTTTTGATATACTAAAGGAAAAAAATAAAATCAATGCCAATTCTGTGAAAAATCAACCCAAAATCCCCTTCATTAGTGTCCCTAAAAAGAATTGCATATATGGTCTAGCTGACTGTGTTTGTTAAACACTTGTTTACAACCTAACCTGAGAAATGCTACAGTTGCTATTCCAATAGTCTACAGGAATTAAAATAATTTATCTACCAGGATTCAGATTGTCAAACACAAATGTTCAGAGATTCAGAAACAAATTTTCATAGCAGCAGGCATAACAATGCAGTGCATATATAACTTTGGGACATATTATGCATGTGATTCAGCATATTTCTTGTTCGTTCTGTGAAATCCAAAAGCACACCACCTACAGTTCTCAAAAATTAGTTTCAAATGTCTTAAAGTCCTGTTAGCTAGTACCTCTCATCCAAAACAAGTGACCTTCCAACTTTTGTGTACAACTTAGAAAGTTCTGGTGACTTCATTCGTGTAACCTTGAGTTTTCAGCTGTAGTGAATGTTTGTAAAATCCAAAATACCAAGAGGAAAACTTGACATATTTCATGTCCTGATAAACAATACTATATTATCATACTTTAAATTCCCATGTATAATAGCTCAGAAAAGCATTTGTAAAGATTTCAGTAGAAGCTACTGACTAAAAAAAAAAATTAGTTTGGTTTACTCATAAAGTACAATTTGCTTATAAAGTACAGTTTACTCATAAAGTAAAATTAAAGATAGTTGTACTGGAAATAAATTATATCACTGTTCTCATGTTTGTCACATTCTGACTGTCTTTAACATGGTAGATAAGTAAGCCCAATGTGCACTAATTCATTAATATCAGTTTTACTTATTGATATCTTAACTAGTCTTGACCTCTGTAAAATCTTTCCTTGTCTTTCAAGAGTGCAACACTGAAAGTTTTTGAAAGTGAATTTCGAATATGTCCTAAGAAGTACTTACTATAATATTTAGTACCTAAAGTGAATGGCTTTAAGACTCCTGCATGCCTTTGATAGGAACTTGAGTCAGGGAAGATATCTAGCAAAGACACATAGCCCTTAACTTCCAAAATCCTCTTTCATTAAACTCATTTTAGATACCTATAAATGGAATGTATTTTGCCCTCTGGTCATGACTCTGAAAATATACGGTTCTGCTCAGGCTTTGTTCAGTACGTTTTGTCATTTATATTTAATTATTGTGCAAATCTTCTCAAATTAAAAACAATAACTATTTTTTTAAAAATTTCGTCTACCAAGTTTTTGCAGTCCACCATCTAACAAAAGAATAAATTGTGTCAGAGAGTGAAAATCATCTGAAATCCACAGTAAGGCACTTCATGGGACACACAATACGAAACTGGAGTTCTCTCTAGATTTGAGTTCAGATGAAGCACTTCCATTGCTTTTAAGGGAAACAGAAATATGCTGCTCCCATCCTATTCCACCTAGACTTTTTGACAAAATAACTGAACAGTTTAGAAATTTTCAGTTTCAAAGATCTCATCAAGATGGATTTTTTTTTTATTTATTTAGAACTGCTGCCGTATCTTCTAGGTAGTTGCATTTCAGAAAAGTTGTACACATCTCAGTGTGCTGGGGTTGCCAAATGAGCAGGAGAGCATTTGTGGTGAGTTCAGTCAGCCATAGCCTGGGCAACGTGAGTGCTCTGTCTCTTCGGAGGTCTGGCATGTCCTCAGAACCCCCTGCCAAGCACCACAGTGACATTTACAAATCAAAAAAAACGATTTGTTTTCAATCATAAATCTGGCAATCATGAACTTTTCAGTTTTGTGATACATATTGTTGTTTTTTAAGCTGGAAAGCAAAATGTTTGATAGAAATTAGTACAGTATTCATAATAGATACTACTCTGTTAAAAAAAAAAAGTCCAAAAATATTTTTTAAATAAAAAATCAATAAGGCAGCTCTAAATGGGTATCATGTTCAAACATTTGTAAAAAAAAAAAAAACCCAATGGCTTCAATTTCTGAAGAAATTTCAGAATAAATCATCAATAGAGATTTGGTTAGGAATTTTTAGTTCAAAATTTATGGTATGTTTCCAATAATGACGTCATTTAAAAGATTAAATGCAATAAAGTCCTTATAAGATTAAGTTATTTATATTTGGCTCATACCAGTGGAAGCATTCTTTTAAGGTTCCACAGGAAACACTGAGCTCTATTCTCCACATTATTGTCCATGACTTCACTCAATGTACCTTTGAATTTTCTCATAAACTTCATTTGGAAGGGTATATTTGAAAAACTAGCGAGTATCCTAAAATCTGTTTATTTTGAAAGAACTCTAGAGAAAAGTGGAGCTCACTTGCTTTTAATGTTCATATGACACACATAGCATGCTAAATGCATATACAAAATATGTACCTTTAAATTATGTTATTTCATCAACAGTGTTGTCTAAATGAGGATGAGAAAGGACTACAAAACCAGCGATTTAGGCTGAGTTTTTAGAAACACCCAAGGCATCTAGGCAGCAAATTCCCATTTAAATTCAGTGGAAGTTGGGACTCTGACTCCCCTGAGCGCTATTAAAAATCTCCCCTCTACCTTGATTCACAAATGTGGTTGCTCCATTAGTTTGATTTTGATTAATTAACAGTGCTTTTAGGCTTTCCTTGCATGAATTTATCAAATGTTACCAAACTGAAGTACATCAGTTATTTCCTCTTTTAAGCATAAAGGAACTCGGCTGTATTTCAAAGTGTTTGTAAATGATGGCTTAATAGCTCCTAATGCATCATGGCCCAGTTTTTACAAGTTGATTATGAATGCTCATGCAGTTTAGAAAAATCAAATGGCAGTCCTTACAACCATGGCTCATGTTAACTGAATAGGTAAATTACACTCTTTATAGCTAGGTAATACATATGATAATAAAATGTTACCAATTTATGTCTCCACAGTTGGGGCCAATGTGACAACCTGTTCTGTGGCTGGGGACAAGTTCGGGCAATAACACACAGTGTAAAGGAATGCTCTCTGGTAGAACTTGACAGCAGTACATCAACTCAGACTGCCTCTGATGGACAGCTGTTGTTTGTCAAGGTACATCCCTCGATTCTTTGATTAAGAAGACGAAAGGATATGTGAATATTATGTTTAGTAATAGGCGAAAATAAGACTTAAGTATATTGAAACCAAAGCATGAAATAATGGAGGGCTGCAACTTTACTAACAAACACCTAAGTAGGTGTTAACCAAAAACCACCCTGTTCCTCAACTGGCCCCAAGAAAGCTGAATTATGGGGGGCTGATTAAGATGGATTCCCATTGCACCTTGCAATTTAATATGCTTCTCAGGGTTGTAATACATTCTAATAACACAAAAACTGAGTGTTGCCTATTAAAAGTCCAGCAGTTCTGGATAGAATACAAATATATCTAACATACAAAAAAGAAAACAAACATGTTGTTTTGCACATACAGTCAAATGCAAGAGTGAGAACAATAGTAAATGCAAACTCCATAATCAGTACTCCAAATTCTACATTTTATCTCCTATCCACAGTGCTGCTAGTGGGACAAATTCTGATTTTAATTTATTAATATAAAATTCTGCTGAGAAAGTTTTACTGTTAGAATAAAATCACCATGTCATCTGTCAAACATGCAGTCTGAAGTCAAGGCTGTGTTGGAAGAGAATACCTGCCACAGGTACAAGACCCTTAGATATTTTCGGTAGTTAAATGCTGCAAGTCCTACAACTGCAGAGTCAGGGGACTTCAGCTGAAGCTTCTGAAAGGCTTAGATCACTCTGTAATTGCACTCCTTTTGCTTTTCAAGGGCATGAAGTCCATTGAGTACTTCATATTTTCCATCCAAACTTATGTTGAGTCACATTAACAGGTTTTTTTGCCTCATCAGTGAGGTAGCAATACTTTTACATTGGGTGACACCAATATCAAGTAAATAGAAAAGCACTTTTCCTTTATCTTAGTTCATTTCCTGGGCTGCAGATAAATTAATATGTGTAACTGTTCAAAACAAATAACTTTCAGGCAGACTGGTACATTTTTCAATATCTCTGTTTCAATATTTCATTATGTTTTATGAACGTCTGACACACCTATTAAACAAAATGTTATTAGCAAAAGCAAAAAGTGGGAACACATTGCTTCTTTTTATTAATTATTTCTATGACACTATTGGGGTGAGCAATGTTCAGAGAAAAATAAATCAATTGGTGCCCATACATATCTAGCTTAAAACATTTCACAGGTTTTCTGCCTTGTGTTTATTTCACTGCCTGGACAGAAATGTAAAAATTACCTTTTCTGATTTTGTCTTCGGAACAGAGTCACAACACGGATATAAAGTTTTAGTATATATATATATATATATACATATATACCAAGAATACTATTGAGAATATAGTAAGTAAATGAATATATAGAAAGAAACTGCTCAGATGGAATATGACAGTTCACTGTGGCCTGTGGTTTTTTACTCTCTGCAAAAATGCTGTGAATTCTCTGATATTCAGATGTGTTTGCAGATTACGCGGCTTTTCAACAAGGTGCCTCTAATAACCCAAATTTTTAAATGTGATGCTCTGAAACTGTCTTAGATGTGACTCAAAAGACAGAGTGACTCTGAAGCATTGACTTGAATAAATGTCTGAATGGCTGCTTGACTAGGTTTCAACGGCAGGCTGTAAGACACATTTGTGCATGTGTCCGTGTGTATACATATATGTATACGTATACATCTACTGAGGAATACAATATATATAAACATGTGTGGGAATAGTCATCCTGAGTCCAATACCTTTCTGTACCCCAGACCTTGTATGGAATGAAAAAGGATGGACATTACTCCATATATGAATCACAGAATCACAGAATCACAGAGTAGCCTTGGTTGGAAGAGACCTCTAAGATCATCAAGTCCAACCATTAACCTAACACTGCCAGTTCAACACTACACCATGTTCCTTAGCACTTCATCTACATGTTTCTTAAATAACTCCAGGGATGGTGACGCCACCACTGCCCTGGGCAGCTGACAAATGGGTCTATTTCTTTTCCCTAAATGCCCTAAATCTCTGTAACCTGTGACTAACCCATCCAGAGCAAAAGGACTATGTGGGAGGCAGCCTCTCCTCTCCCACCTCAACACCTCCAGTCCTTGTTCTGCAAACCTGGGAGCAACGTTCTCTGCAGCTGCAAATCTTTCACACCATTTATACCACTTTGACATTGTTCAGTATGCTGTGCAGCCTACACTGGTAGAGTTGTTTGAGAAATAATGTTTTTAATTTCTCAAGACTGTAAGATTTTTTAAATGGCATTGTACGTAAATTCTGGTTTGGGAATCAGGAAAGATCTGTATTTTATTAGAAGGTACAGTCACTTTCCTTATTGCTTTTCAGCAGACACTCTAAGAAAAGTGTTTAATGCTTTATTAATGGAAAATTCAAATGATGTTTTAAAAGGTGTTTTACATGTATCTGTCTTTCAGGAATGTGATATTACTACAGACTGTAAATGGAAGTGCTAAAACAGTCAAATCTCTGAAATGGTCTCCCAGCACACAGTCTTCTACATTTTCAATACATTAGATCAACGTAAACTCTCAGAACCTGATATGTTGTATATTTTAAACACTATAAAATAACTTCTTTCATAGTCAGATCAGATGGCTTCATGGAACTCCAGTCTAGAGAAAAATACAGTGAATCTAAAACAAATACTGCTATCTGACCAAGGACTTACTTTTTCTATTCATCCATTTACTTAAACTGGAAGCACTAGTGTTATTTTCATGGGATATGATTGGGATTTTCTTAAAGATAGAAAGCTCAAAAGAGATGGGATAGGATATGCTTTGATTTTGAAGGAGGAAAAATGAATTTATTGTAACTAATTTGAGAGAAAAATTCTGATGACTTGTAGAATGAATTAATATGTATCAGCTAAAATGTAATACTACCATGTATACATAATAAAGTGTCTTACCTTATTACTTTTTTAAAATGACCTCAAAGTAGCTTTTTGTGACTAAAAATGGGATACTTTAACTACATTTGTTTGAAAAAGTATTCTGTATTGCATTACTGATTGATTTCAATTATTTTTCTAAATTATTCTGTTTAACTTGTTTTCTTTTTGTTGTTTACTGCTATAAAATGTTTTACACCTACCTTCTGATAAGCTTTATAAGACTAATTAAAAAATATGGCCCTGAAACTGAAAAGGGATGTAAGAGGTGAGAAAAAAGTTTGAGAGACGTGATGGCAATGAAATATGTGGATTGTCATCACAAAGGGTGATTTTATTGATCCTTTTTTTGAATATCCATGTATTCACAATAGTGGAATCTTATACATTTTTAAAATAAGGAATTTTATTTGTGATCTTTTCTTTCCAGAAGAGCAGTTACTAAATCAGAATTTGACATCTCTTTGTACATCCTGTAGAAAATGATCTCAAGTATCAAGGCCTGTAGTTGATTTAAATAAGAGCAGTAGCTCATATTAATAAAGACAGATATTACAATTAACGATGAAATTGTAGAAATATCAGTGTACCAAAGAATTTTCTAGTTGAATCTCCTATACTTGCAGTCATACATTAAGTATCAGGGAAGACCAAGTTAAGGGTAAATAATTTCTTGTAAGTATTCATCTTTTAAATAAACATACAAATGCCACATCTCTTGAATGGTGAAAAAGATGGTTGACTATTTTTTCTTCTGCCTCAATGAGCCCAAACGCTTTACTGCAAGAAGGGTAAGGCTTGCTTCATGAATATAGGCACAAGACTATAAAATAAACTCCTTGGGAAGTAAGGGCTGTTATCTTTTTTTTTTTTTTCAGTGCAAAGCATGTATCCTATGCAGTGATAAAGAATCCAAGAGATCTCTAGCTTAGTTATTCCAAAGTAAATTGGCTTTTCTCTAGTAATATTTGTCTGAATGTATACAGCTTTGAGCTTTCAAACACGGAATCTCATTACACTTTAGTCTACTGGTTTGCAGAACCTTTTACAACCAGAAATATCTTCCTTACACAGGTATTCCTAGATCACAGTCGCATCATCCCTAGCTTCACTCAGAGAAAATAAATGATCCTAGCTTGTTAGTCTCATTATAAAATGAGCTTTCAAGGCCTTGAAACGTAGTACATCTTATTCTTCTATTACAGACTAGAAAAGAGAAATTGCTCCTCTCAGCTGGCTACACAGAAAACTTTTTATAGAATCTATCACAGGACTAATGTTGGGTTTCGTTTATGTCTTCTCCAATGCTGTTAACATTTGGTGTATTTATATCAAGACATAATAATCAGACAGTGAGGTTAAACACCACTGTGAATGGAGATGAAGTCTGATCTACAAAGTGGTTCTAATGTACAAAATGGAAAAAACCCTGCTTTAGACCCCAAAGGCCACAGTATGTACTTATTGCATTATTTCACCATGATACATCACTCATTAATTCAGCAGAAATCCATTTCTAAAAATTATTTAGGTTTTATTTTTCGTGTATAAATAAGTAAACCAGGTAGTCCTGTTAAAATGTTGTGAGAGAGGGAGTATTGGCTACAACAGAAATAACTAAAAACTTTTACTTTAGAAATATCTAAATTATACATTATAAATATACATCATACACAAAGAATTTATATGTGTGTTTACATATTGGCTGCAGAAAGGCTTATCTCATTTTTGAAACAAGGCAATATTTACTACTTCTTAAATCTCTATTAAGATTTGAGTCTTGTATAAAAAAATCAAAATCAGGCAGCTTTGCAAGATCAGTGTTTGCTATAGAAGCAAAAAATGACATGCAAAAAGAAGTAAAATGTGGTAGGAACATTGGAGGGGGAAAAAACTAGTACAATAATACAAATAGTTTTATCATCTGGTGTAGATATTAGAAATATTTCTCTGCAGATGATAAAGTGTGACTAGAATAGCATCCATTTAAAAGAAATTACATTACTGGTTCATCTCTGATGGCTATTGTGGGACTGATATTAGAGTAGTGCTATCTGCAATTTACCTTTTTTTAACTAATAGCTCTTTGTTTTCTGCATGGATCCTTTTAAAATCTCTCATATGCTTTTAAGATATCACTTACCATTTAATCACTTTCCACTTACTCTTCTCTCTGCAGGCTCTTCAATCTTTAGCTACATTATGATTTTCTGTGTTTATATATTCAACTATATCCACAGTCCTGGTTTCTTACCAGATCTGTCTGTCTTGACAGATCTATATTTTACTTTAATATTCAGTGTATGACCAAAAAGATCAGTTTATTTGTGGGGCCTTTAATTTGTTAAGTCCCATAGCAAAGGTAGCCATGGAGACTTGTGACATGTTGAAAATGGTGAGCTGGGGCGGAAGAGTGACAAGAGAGAAGGGATGGTGAAGTCAGAGGGCAAAGGAATGGAGATCTCACAAGATTACAGTTTAAATGCTCTGTTTGGTTGTTTGATAATGAATTTTTTGTGAGGTAAAACTGTACTTTTGTGGGTAGCAAACTCTGGTGTGGTCTTTGCCAATAACCCACAGAGAAGCTATGTAGGTCTATGTGCATATCTGGCTACCCTTGTGATGGTCAAACCACCATAGCACAGGGCTGACTCCAAAATAAAGAGTTTCATATTTCAAATTATTCTAGGACAGCATCTAAACAATTTTAAAATACTGTAAGTTCTTCTAAGAGGTATGTGGGTCACTGTTTAAAAGGCCCAGCAGTACTTTTGTCCCAGTGTTGATGCCTCAGATCATTTGCTGTGAGTGTGTGCTTAAATGCTGTGTTAAACTGGGATCTTAAAACCTGAGACTACTGTAAACCTCTCAATTGCATTGCCAAAAATGGTTTCTTTTGAAACACTTTTATTACTGCTAATATAAAAGCAGATGAAATGATTAGCTACTTTGCAGAGAGATATTATTCACACAAAGATATAAAATCCTTCTAAATATCCAAGGGAAAAAAAGGTAGTTTACTGAGTCTTTAGTGTATGGATTTTGGATTAAGGTATAGCAAATATCTTTGTTATGATGAAAGTAAAGGGTTCAATTAAATTCCAGGGATAAACTCAGGAGCAAAACTTGCAAATCCAGTGCTTCTCTGAGGCATGAGGCGATGCCTGTAAAGAACCAGCAGGCTAGCTGTGGAGGAACCGAGTTAAAGCAACACTGAAGAGCTCATTTTCCCCTATCACTGCAATCACAATTACACCAGTGCTGTTAGGAGACTCATTGAAAGCAGAGTTCAGGAAAGCAGGAGTATTCAAAGTGGCTCAGAGTCCTTTTTGTCCCCTCCCCCACTCAAGATACGCTCTCTTAGGCATAAAATGAGGAGACCTTATAAACCTTTTCCTAAAGCACGAACAAAAATCCAGCCCAAACAGCAGAGCATTTCTCAGGATTATGCCGTCCCCCCATATTTTGCAGGTCAAGTGGGAAGGAGCTGTGGAAAAAATAATTATTTCAAATAACTCTTCATCCATCAATCAGTATATTCTACTTCCTAACACAAAAGGCTGCAGAGGGTCTCTGCCTTACACAACACAGCCTTACACATCTTTGAAAACCAAAAGTCACACATACCTAAAAGCACAAAAAACAAACCATGACATTGTAAGCCATTTTTTAGACCTTGTCATGCAAGGTGCTGTGCAATAGCTGGAATACATGAAGTATCCCTATTCCAAATATTTGTATGTGAATAAATTAATAGCATGCAAATGCTTTTCTATCCACATTGTGTTTTAAAATTTACCTCAGAAACTCAGCACAATTTGAACAGAAGTACATGTAGGAGAAGTAAAATCACTATCTGCAGTGTCACTACTTTTAAGAAAGTATAAAAGCATTTTGTACTTTACAAAGATGAAAGCTGTTACATACATACAAATGTACAAACACATGCACGTACATAGACACAGAAACAACAAAACTACTGCATACATTTTCTCTTGGATTGAGCACCAGAAAAATAATGGAAGTCTCTACATTTTCAATTTACTCTCACTTTTTAAATTTTTAGCTACTAGCCATCCCAACCCCATAGCTTCACAGTTCTCCATGGTATAAATTGGTGAGTGAATGCAGAGTGACCACAGTGTCACTGAGCTTTGTTAGCACATTGATCCAGGATTTGACTGGGTTTATCAAATTATTACGGAATATTTTTCAACGTGTTTTTCCCTTCCTTCTTTTCTCCCCTTGTTCCCTTACTTCCTTATGACTTCCATTATGATCAGATTACTCCTGCAGCCAGCGCATTGTACATAACCAGTTCCTATTGCAGTAGCTCTGCAATTTGGTGTCTTGCAAGCTCCACTGTAGAGTTTGCTGGAGATAAGGGACTCCCTGCTGCTTGGTTTCCAGAAGGCTCAAACTGCCATGGTCAAAAAGCTCAGCAAGATCTGCTTGACATGCTGAGGAGGAGGATGGGGTACTGTAAGAGGAGCATGGGCAGTGCTACCCCTGTGGTGATGCCAGAGTGCAATGTTAGAAACCTGTGCTTGGCCATTCAGACACTCCCCTCCATGGTCTGCTGGGGAGGGCAGAGGAATTGCACAAGGATGCACTAACGTGTAACCTATTTGTCTTTACTGAGAAATACCCAGGGATATTAATGTTAATAATAATATAAGCTACATCCATAAAGTCAAAGGTCTTTGATACTGAGATATCTATTTCTCTTGCAAGAAATTTGGAAAGTGAACGTTGCTTACAAACTCAGAAAGAAGAAGAAATCTACAGGAAAGTCAACCCAGAAATGACTCTATGTACTTGGACTTTATCACAAACAAGAGAAAACAAGATCAATATTTTAAAAAACAAAGATGTCATATCAAAAGTGCATGTGAAAACATCTGGTACTTGAGACTTTTTTTTTTTTAGGGTAAGCTTCCCTTGGGGAACCTTGGGCAAAGCCTTCCAGCCAAACGCCACTCCATTAGCTTAAATATAGTCACCAGTACCAGAGACTAGTCACTAAACTGGGTTTTTAAAGGGAAATACTTGTCAATAGTAACACATTTTTATTTCTGTTGCATACACAAGCCCACATATAAGATCCACAGAGGAAACACAATGCCCAGTCTTTAAACCTGATGAGGAGTTTTCACAAGGACCTACATAATTTCGCAGAAGCTATGAGAATAAATGCTGCTGGAAAAAAAAAAAAAAACATTTTGTACAAATTTAGAAACATTTGCAAGAGTTAGTAAATTATATTCACAGAAATATCATATTCAGAACTGATTTTGGATCACATGATGTAAAAGTGGTTTCATGTATGGACAACTGAACTGAAATTTGCTAAAATGCTGGGATGAATAGCTGAGGATAGAAGAGAGGCACAGGCAGCAGTTAAAATTGTTGGGCCTTTTTAAGATTACTTGTGACACTAAAACTAATTGCCTACACTCCAGCCTCTTTGAGATGGTTCCTATAACAGGAAAAGGGAAATATCCAGCCATTTATCTCATCCACAATTTAAATGTCCTATGTAAATTAAAATATTGATTCTTACTCTTGTTTGGGTCAGTATTCTCCATTCCACCTAAAATTTCACATAGAAATAGAAGTTGCCTCAGTGTGTGAGCTGACACAGGCAGGTCACAGGAACAACCATGAAATCACAGATAAAAATGCAAAGAGCAAGTTGATTCTCATTAACTCGTGAACTGGGGGATCTCCACAGCAGCACCAGGGCCAGAGGCACGTAGAGGGGAACAGAGGACCACGGAGCTCGGTCCTTGCTAGAGACAGAGCAAGAGATTCCAAGCCTGCTTCTTTTAGGGATCAGTTGAGCAGTCTGGATATCCATAAATCGATGGGACCAGATGGAATGCACCCAAGGGTGCTGAGGGAGCTGGCAGAGGTCATTGCTAGGCCACTCTCCATCATCTTTGGTAAGTCATGGAGAACAGGAGAGGTGCCTGAGGACTGGAGGATAGCAAATGTCACTCCAATCTATAAGAAGGGCAAGAAGGAGGACCCAGGTAACTATAGACTGGTCAGCCTCACCTCCATCCCTGGAAAGGTGATGGAACAGCTTGTTCTTGGCACTATCTCTAGGCATATCAAGGATGAGGGGGTCATTAAGAGCAGTCAACATGGTTTTACCAAGGGTAAGTCATGTTTGACCAACCTTATTGCCTTCTATGAGGAAATGACTAGGTGGATAGATGATGGTAGAGCGGTAGATGTGGTTTATCTTGATTTCAGTAAAACATTTGACACTGACTCCCACAGCATCCTTGTAGATAAGCTGATAAAGTATGGGTTTGGTGATCAGGTAGTGAGGTGGATTGTGAACTGGCTGAAGGAAAGAAGCCAGAGAGTTGTGGTCAATGGGACGGAGTCTAGTTGGAGGCTTGTGACTAGTGGAGTCCCTCAGGGGTCGGTACTGGGACCGGTGTTGTTCAATATCTTTGTCAACGACCTGGATGAGGGTACAGAATGTATCCTCAGCAAGTTTGCTGATGACACCAAACTAGGAGGAGTGGCTGACACACCAGAGGGTTGTGCTGCCATTCAACGAGAACTTGATAGGCTGGAGAGTTGGGCGGGGAAAAACTTAATGAAATTCAACAAGGGCAAGTGTAGAGTTTTGCATCTGGGGAAGAACAACCCCATGTACCAGTACAGGTTGGGAGCTGACCTGCTGGAGAGCAGTGTAGGGGAAAGGGACCTGGGGGTCCTGGTGGACAGCAGGATGACCATGAGCCAGCAATGTGCCCTTGTGGCCAAGAAGGCCAATGGCATCCTGGGGTGTATTAGAAAGGGGGTGGTTAGTAGGTTCAAGAGAGGTTCTCCTTCCCCTCTATTCTGCCTTGGTGAGGCCACATCTGGAGTATTGTGTCCAGTTCTGGGCCCCACAGTTCAAGAAGGACAGGGAACTGCTTGAGAGACTCCAGCGCAGAGCCACAAAGATGATGAAGGGAGTGGAACATCTCCCTTATGAGGAAAGGCTGAGGGAGCTGGGTCTCTTTAGCTTGGAGAAGAGGAGACTGAGGGGTGACCTCATTAATGTTTATAAATATGTCAAGGGTGAGTGTCATGAGGATGGAGCCAGGCTCTTCTCAGTGACATCCAATGATAGGACAAGGGGCAATGGGTGCAAGCTGGAACATAGGAGGCTCCACATAAATGTGAGGAAGAATTTCTTCACAGTGAGGGTAACAGAACACTGGAACAGGCTGCCCAGAGAGGTTGTGGAGTCTCCTTCTCTGGAGACATTCAAAACCCACCTGGATGCGTTCCTGTGTGACCTGATTTAGGTATTCCTGCTCTGGCAGGGGGATTGGACTAGATGATCTTTTGAGGTCCCTTCCAATCCCTAACATTCTGTGATTCTGTGATTCTGCCTGTATATCAAGGATTTTTCACAGGTGATAGTTTTCCACTGGGATTTGGTGTTTTCCACAGCAGGGCAGGAATCTCAAGCATGTTTTTGAAAATGGTGCCTCTGAGTCTGTCACAGGCCTGTGTTATCTCACCACAGATGTACTACTTGTCAGGCACAAGACTAAGCAACAATTAGTTGTGTGATATATGTGTTTTTCGACCCTCCAGGTGCAGGTCACTTGAATGTGTCTATAATCCTCCTCGCCAATCTTCCCTTATATTCCTACACTCAGTAAGTGAATGCACCAAGATAGGTATTAAATTCACATTTTACTTCTTCCTATACATTTAAAAGTTTTTAACTTACTGGGTTTCAGTTTTGGATATTTGATTTTAGGTTTCTTAATATTATTCTCTGCTTTCAGAATTTCAGAATGGAAAGTAATTAGGGAAGGGATTTACTAGACTGTTCAACACTACTGCTACCAGATTTGAAACAGGTCAATTAACACTGAAGTTGATCTCTTTGAGCTAAGAATTGTACACAAGATGTCCTCTCATACAATTGCTCAAAGAAAACTTCAATGTCATACTACAGCAAAAGTAAAGTTTCCTTACATGCTTTGAAGTTATGTAGTAACGTACTGGGTCTAGCTGAGCCAGAACTGGTTTTCCCCTATAGCAGCCCTCATGGTGCTGTGTTTTATGTTGGGAGCTAGAAGGGTGTTGATAACACACTGGTGGTGTGGCTACTGCTGAGTAGTGCTTACACAGCACCAAGGCTCTTTCCAACATTTCCCCCCCGTGGGATGGGGTGGGCAAGATCTTGGGAGGGGACACAACCAGGACAGCTGACCCGAACTGACCAAAGGGATATTCCATTCCATATGATGTCTGCTCAAGTATAAAGCTGGGAAAAAGGAGGAAGGGAGGTGGGGTCACCCTTGGTCCTCCGAGGCAACTGCTATGCATATCACAGCCCTGCTTCCTGAGAAGGCCCCACATCGCCTGCTACTGGGAAATAGAGAATAAATCTGTTTTCTTTTTTTTGCTTCTACGTGCGGACTTTGCTTTGCTTACATTAAAACCAGTTTTGTTTTACCCACAAGGATTGTTTTTTTTAATATCTTATTTTCTTTCCCCCTTTTTTCCCTGCTGAGAGAAGGGGGCCGGGAAAGTGATAGAGTGGCTTGGTGGGTACCTGGCGTTTAGCCAAGGTCAAACCACTACAAATAGTTAAAAGAGCCACAGGAAAATTTAATGTGGAGACGCTGAGTAAGCCTAATTGGGTAAGGCCAGAAAGAGAACAAAATGTAAGACTGCTAAGGTCGTTCTGAATGCTAGTGATATGGTGCTTATGTGCAAGTGTAGCAGATACATTGAGATGGATCCATTTAGGGGTGGTGGAATCTTTCTGTCAAAGGTGGGTGTCAGCATTTGACTGACACAAGGGTTCAGCTGGGCAGAAAACTAACACTAGAGCATGTAAGTACAGCATGCAATGGAGCTAATTGCTTGTGATTCTAATGGTGTGTGCTGACAAAGATCACAACTAACAGATAAAAGGTAGAAGAGATTTGGTTGGTATATTCTGCTCCTGGGAGCTAAGAGGTGTTCTGAAGAGGTGCCTCATTGCATCATCTACCTATTTAATTTGGCTGGGAAAGTTCATGGTGTGGGAGTGAGATGAGTTGTAGGAGTGGACTAGAGTTGCAACTTTCATTTGATTCCTCTTATGACACGCTACTCTTCCAACATAAAAATGGGGGAAGCAGGCCTATAGGTTGCTAGTAAATTAGTCCCTGGAACATTCTTGAGAAGTGACTCACAGGTCTCCAAACTCTAACCTGAGAAAATGGCTCACATCAACCTGTGCTCTCTCAAGGACTTCATGGGTGTCATGCAGAAGCTGGACATTCCAATGGCCAAAGCTAGCAGGCAGCTTGGGGACAGTCAATCTGTCGTGGAGGATAACAGCATCTGTACACTGAGTTTATTAACATAGATATAGCCATAGTGCCCCTGTAACTAATAAATTTCCAGACTGTCTCTTACTTTCACCTCTTCTACCATGCTGAGTCTCTGATACAGCATTTTATCCATATGTGTTGACAAAAGTCAACATCCATATGCGTTGACATGAAATATTGCTCTGAAATTCCATCTAGGCTTAAGTATTGTATTTAGAAAACAAGCTTATTACAATCTGCTCTTTTAAGTTTATTACAGGAAAGTAGACCTTGTGAATAATCTGTTTAACACACCGGTTCTTCACAGCTGGAAGAGAAAGTTTTGTAGGTATTACTTCATATATATGGGATAATAACTTTAACAACGTTTCTTGTTTTCAGTGCAGAAATCTTGGGGATCTGAGACACAGCTGAGGATTCACTAAAGAAGACAAAAAGGATTCTAAAAAAGAGAACAATCTGAACAAATTTTGCAGTTCTTGGAAATGGTGTGGCATGCACAGTGAGTAGGTATATTAAAGGCATCCCTAAATAACTCCTGTTAAGGAGTTGGTATTATGACTCTTACATGGTTCACACAGTAATTGGCAATTATTTTCAGAGATTACAGGTAATTACAAAAAAAAAAAAAAAAAAAGGCAAATCAAGATTTGTACTAGGATGCTGTAAAGCCCACTTAGTGGTATCTATAAAATGTTCCATTCTGAAGATACTCCTCATATATGATCTTAAGAGGTCTAGCAGCAGGGTAGTTATGCTTTAGGTGGCAAAACACCTCAGCAGGTGTCCTGTTCACTCAGATAGAAGACCAAAGTTTGGTATAAATCATGGCTCCAAGCCAAAGGGTCAAAGTCCTACAGTTCCAAGATGATGGCAATCCCAAGACTGCTGCATCAAAAGAGAAAAAATACCCAATGTGTAGGCATAGTAGCAAATGGTGATTGGACTCCTAACATCTCTTGTTATGCAGTAACTTTAAAAATCACAGTCCCTATTGCTTGCTGAGTTTTCCCACATGTCTGGACAAATGAAATTGCCCTTGGAAGGAAGAAACAGTTTTCACATTTTCTAAGCAAGAAAAGGAGGGAAAAAATTAGACGGCTCATGTGGATAAACTTGTTTCATTGCAGAGAAAATTCAATGTCAATTCATGTTACGAGTATATCGGAAGTGAGCTGATGAAAGCTGTCTTTGTCTAATCATTCACCTCACGTTGGCTTTTCTATAGTCCTCATATTTGGCAGGATACATTACCCAGAAACACCATCCATGTAAGGAAACTAGGAAACCAATGTGATTCACAGCATCCTGCACATAATGTATTTTGTCATTGCTTAGCTGATGTTCTGACATGTCAGGTCTGCTTAGAAAGGTGACCAGCAAATTACCAGCAGCCTTTTCAAACATAGGTGTTTAAGATCTAGAAGCCTAGCTGTGTTCTTAAATATTACTTAAGTGTCTAGAGTAATGACATAAATCAATAATTCATTCATTTGAAAGAGCTTGATTTTGTACTAACTAGTATTCAGGCATTACAACTGCATTTATTCAGAAAGTTTTAAAAGAAGGTGGAGGAGATGATTCATAAAGGATTTGTTTTGATTTTCTAATTGAAAACTTCAATGCAGTTAATACTTTTCACTTCTCCTTGTCCACTCTAATCTTATTTGTTGTGCCTCTGACACCTTCCAATATCCTTCCTCTGACTCGTTGTTTTAGATGGAACAGTATTACTGCTTTAACACTGAAAATGATATTATTTCTGTGCTATCAGTGGCAACTTCCTGTGCCTTTATATATACAAATTAAAGAGTGGATTATCATTAATTATGCACTACAATTTTTCCTGGCAGCAGTCTGGAAGTGACAAAACATTTGCTTTTGTCATAGTTCTATTAAGTGAACTCAAATTGAGCTGCTGAAATTTATGACACTTTAGTGTGTTTTTAATTTGCAGCACAGGGTCAGGATCATGACGGTGATTTTATTTTATTTTGCACTTTATTTTCAGCGATCCTTGTAAGGATGTTAATTAAATTGTTTGAACTAAACTGTTTTTATCATTCCAAGAACCTATATGTATTGCATATTAAGGAGAAATTTCTTGTTAACATTACTTAATTTTCTAACTGTTCAGTGTAATAATGGAAAAAAGCCTCTACACTAGGAAAGACAACTGCTTTAATCAGAGTGATAGTAAGTCAATTTTTTCCTTAGAAAAGAAAATAAAATTTTCAGCACATTGAAAATAATAGTTAGGGGAAATGGTTAAGTATATGGAACTTTTGCATATGTATCTATAAGTTCCGGACATGGAAAATACTTTTCCATTTATCAAGAACATGACTGAGGATTTTCCATCCCAAATGGCAGCTGTCAGAAACCCTGTCTCTATTCTGGGACAACCAGATTGAACCATAATAAAAAACCAACAAGTACAAACCTATAAAAGAAACTGTTGCATTAGTGGCTCATCTCAAGAATATGACCAAAGTGACCAGCAGAATCTGAGTGATGAGGTCTAGTCCTGTACTTGACTGAATTTTTGCAAAGATTGGGTCACTTAGATGGGAGTATGTTTCAGTGTCATATGTGGTGGGGGGCACAACACAGCCTAAAATGTTCTGGAAGCTGGACCACTGTGAATAAGGACTTGAAAAAATATCCACAGTGCTGTGGATAAAGGAAGGTGAAGTACACAGAGTGCTTCAACCCCCAGGCAGTCTGGGAGGGTTAGCCAGGATCCCCCACAGCATGCACACTCCCCTACTCCCTCTACATAAATATTTTTAAAAGGAAAGAAGCAAAACCAAGGGCATTTTTATCCTATTTCCCATGTTAATTCTTAGGCTAGCATGGTTTTGCAAAGAGGACTTCGGTGAGCTGACAAATGCCAGGCTAAGAAGAGATTGAATTATTTATACAGACATTATACATTGTGTAGCTGTATTAATACATGTATAAATTCAATCAATACAATTACTGATGTGATTATATACATATATAATTAGGTTAAAATATAACTGTATTATTATGCATGTGTTAATATAATCATGCAAACAATGAAAGTGTCTATAATATTTTAGCCAATAGAAGTCTATAAAAACATCAGAAAGTCTCAGATTTTCTATATTTATGTATGACTGCATGTAAAACAGCTTAGTAAATCTCATTCAGAAAAATGCCAAATTCCTACAGAAACTTGCTTGAAGGTTAAGCATGTGAGTTAGTCTTTTGGTCAAAATTACAAAAAGACTGCAAGCCCTTCTTTCTGACTTGTGACTGCTTATGAGCTGTCTGCTCATAATGACTGCAATGTTTTATCCACAATTAGATGGACAAGAGGAGTTAATTAAGAATAATTTAAGAAAAGTAAATAATATTTAAAAACAAGCAGATGATACATAAGACCAGAGAGAGAATCACAGAATCACAGAATCACAGAATGTTAGGGATTGGAAGGGACCTTAAAAGATCATCTAGTCCAACCCCCCTGCCAGAGCAGGAATACCTAGATCAGGTCACACAGGAACATGTCCAGGCGGGTTTTGAATGTCTCCAGAGAAGGAGACTCCACAACTTAATATTTGTGTTCACATATGCTAAACAGGAATCGGAGATCACATGACCTGCATGATATAAAAAGGGGAAAACAATATTAAATCATGTTCATGTTTTCCTTTTCTTTATGTGGTGCTTAGAGATGTCAGAAAAAAATATGTTAAATATATTTTAAATTTGGTATTCAAAAATCAGTGAGCGTCTCTGGATCATCTGATCTCTCACCTTGGACTTTTATTTCTGAACACTGATGAATGAAAACATTTCTGTTTGGCAAATAGTAACAGTTCTTAATAACCCTAATGTTTAGGATTGCAGCTCTTATGCTGTAGTAGCAGCCATCCAGTATCTACAAGTGTGTTTAACAAATTCTTTACCCTCTCCATACTCCCTAGTATCTTAATTTCATATTTTCTATTGGTACTTTCAAGTTATTCTGTCACTTTAACTTTCAGCACTTGAGGCTAGAAATAGAATAATACATTAAAAAACTGCATAAGGGTTTCATGAAATGGTCAGATGCTAGTCAATGGTGTTTGGTACTGAACACTCCTTTTTCCACTGAGCTACAAAATTATACCTAGATTCTGTTTATAGAAATGTAATGCACTTTCTTTCTTTTTTTTTTTACTCCCAAAGCAATAGTAATTTTACTTTGATCTCATAGCAGCCAAACTATTAAATGTAAGCATGCTCATAAGCAAGGTACAAGGCAGGCACAGCCTATGATTTCTAGTAGAAGGTCATAACCCAGATTTTTTTTTTTTAAATAACTATTACAATGAGGAACAGAGTATAGCCACAAAAGGAATAGTTATAATTTATGCCTGACTTACTTCAGCAGAATATAGTTTATTTATAAACTGCTTATGGCAAACTCTGTATGCCCCTGTTCTATGCATGTGCTGAACTGTCTTCTGGTAAATTATTTAAATTACACCTAGCAGTAATTCCTGAGGACTTTCATACTTCATTTTCTCTATTAATGTAACAGGGAAAAGCTGCTTTGCAAGGATTGCTCTAAATTCCCAGAGTGTGAGTTCCAAACTCTGTATGTGTTGCATTATGCCTGTCAAAAAACTTGTCTTCTCCTGAAATTTATTACTGAAGTCTCTCCACTAGAACTACTCATTGAAGCCTTACGGAAAGCTCATACATGATTTAAGAAGCTAACAGCACTGAAAGAAATAGGTCAGGTAAAAAAACCCTGAATTTAAGCTACCTTCACTTATTACTTATGCAAGATTATGCATAATTTAGCACACTGCTGAATATGCAAGGGCAGAATAATTGTTTACCAAAATATTTACTCTGTGTTCGTACCTGTGTTTTAGTGAGATAAGGTGATTTCTCAGCCCTTGCTAATCACTTTAGAATTAGAAAAGGATTAAATAAGTTTTTGATTATGCTGATAACTGCATGACATTATATGTAAACAAAACTCATGTTTAACAACATTTTTCAAAGAGAATACCTAGTACATTAGACATATCAGGTTGTTGAGAATGGGAAATTTAACCTTTTTAAGGGGTCTTCTTCCCTTTTATATTGCCTATTTAACCCTTCCCAAACACAGGTGTAAGGGAATATAACAATGAACATAATGTCCCAGTCCTACCAGGAGCACCCAAAACCAAGAAAGCTGCCCTGATTTTCTGAAAGAGATGGGGTTTCAAAGAAATTTGGTGAGGAGATAGTTTTCAAAACCAAAACATAAGGAAAAGCATAGATCTTACACTACCTGGCATACAAGTGTTTAATAACTCAAGTGTCAAAAGAGCCCTTGAAAGAAACTTGTGTTTTGTTTTTTTTAAAAAATAAAATATTTAAAAATGCTGCTTTTAGCTTTATGCATCAGAAAATGTATGTTCTTAAAAAATAATGTACAGTATGTGAATATGGAAAATCATTACAAAAGTGATAGCTTATTAAAGTCTATAGAACTTCTTTTCATGTGAAAGTAAGATTAGAATGGATAGACACACATGAAAATAATTTTTTAATGGATATTGTGTATTGCAGGTGTAATAGCTTTATAGTTTTAAAGTTGAGGAAACATTTATTAACCCCACTCACACATGAAATCCTCCATAATTACTTTTCTAACAACACTCATTATTATACATGCCATCTTTAAATTGAACCAAATATAGAATTCTCTCATCTACCAAATTCATGTCACTTGGAGCACAGCTTTGAAAACTGATGCTCTTTCTGTGATCAGAGAACAAAATGGTACAAGACTGAGCAAATGCTTGGAAAGAATGTCAATAAAGAGGATTGCCATTCAAGAACAATCTTACTGATAGGGTATATTTTGTATTACTACAGAAAAATACGTGGCTGTTATAGGAGAATGAAATAACTAGGTCCGCTTTGTGTATTCCAGGTTACTTGTTTCTTCAGTGTAAGCATAGCTTTATGTTAAAATTTGCTTGAAAAGCTTAAGGCAAACCATAGGATTTATCACTTCAAACAGTCTTCTTGTTAAGATTGTTCCAAAAAGGAACATGAGACATTTGCTTAAATCTTTGTGCTTAATTCTACTTAAAAACTTCAGAGTTATTCATTTGTCCCGAATACAAATCTAAAAGAGAAGGCCTTTTCTGGATTTAAATATCAGGGGGAAAAAAAAAAAAAAAAGAGTAAGCCAAAAAAATATTATAGCAAAAGCCAATAAATACATTCACCTCATGCTTGTCTGCAGTCAGGAAACCTGTTCATGTTATGTCCCTTTAAATCCTTCAGAGGTGAATTACACATATAGGAAAACTTTTATTGCTGCTTTATCAGTTTCAGTATTTAAAATTAAAATCTATGCAGTACTATCAATCCAATTAGGAAAGTTCATTTTCCTCATTGTCTAGACAGAAGACTGTTACCATAATAGTGTCTCAAAGTCAGACCTCAGACCTGAGTAAGGCAAGAGATTTTTCATGTTAGAGATTGAACCAAATATGTATTTTGAGGTTGAAAGTCAGCAAAAGAAACTAAGCCTCAAAAGAACAAAAACATTGCTTTGAGCCATAGTAGATATAAACAGCCTAGGTGAGAGGCAAAATCCACTTTACGTATTAAGAATTCCACAGGAATTCTACCTTTCCTTCAAATAGTCTTATTTTTATGATGTCTTATCTTAAATTTTGGTGGAAAGACTGACTTCACCCTTAACTCTGAGATAACCGGCAAAGAATAAAAAGCAAAACATCCTCATAATCTTACCTAAACCATAATTCTAATGCAAATAACTCTTATTATTTGTCCCAGATGTAAACCTCTAAGATGCTTTCATAGCTCCTTCTTCTGTCATCTTCCCACACAACTTTGCTCTGTCGATCAGATTTCGTTTTCTCACATGCACACAAGACCTGCCTATAACATTTGGTTTGATCGCAAGAGCCCTACACTTTTTAACTTCATTCAGCTTTGAAATACCACTTGGACATGCATCTATCCTACATGCTCTACCAGCTATTGTAAAAGGGAAATTCATAAGTTTAAAGAGATCCTGAAGGGAACAACCATCCTTATCAGCAACAAAGAACTGTCATTGGCATAATCCCAGTGCCTGTTCTGAGGGCTGGTCATTCGACTACTACTCATCATCACATGGACACTCCTTGAAGCAGTACAGCTGAAGTTCTTGGTATCACCTCAGTATGAGATCAAGCAACATAAATTAGCATTAGGACCTTATCATATATGAAGCCTTACAATGATTAGCAACATTCATATATTAGGAAGCTATTTCTTCTTCCTTCACCCAGTTGAGGGGCTGAGAAGCCTTCTTAGAGTCTTTCAAAGGCAGAGAAAATCAACTTAATTTAAATAGTGTGTCCTGGGGTGGGACGGAAGGGGAGATTAATAAAACCTGAAACACTGTTGCATAAGAGACATTCAGTTGGTGCAAAACAGCATAAATGCTTTCCCCCCCAGCTTGTGTCAGTTCTGGTCTGTTGGATGAAGAGTGGGAGAACACAATTTACAATAGCCTGAGTGAAGGAGAGTGGCGGCAATTACTTTTTTTACAGTGCAAGGCTAGCAAACAGGGCTTCCACTTGTCTGCCTCCCTCCTCTCCCCGCGACCCCGCCCCCAAATTCAAGAGGTGAGTTAAAGGGCTTTCGATATCCTGTACTTTGCTTCCGGTTGCCTAGACCTTCACCTTCAAGGCTGGAAGCACATGAGCTGCCTTCCAGATCTGGTTTGGTTGCAGCAGCAATCTCATTTGCCCACTCCAGAGACAGATTTTGCCAGGGCTGTCAAAATACAGTCAAAAGAGCTCTGGAAAACTTGAGGGGAAAAAGAGAGGCATAAATCCTCTCTTATAGATGCACATTCTCTGGATTCTCTCACATTTAATGAGAAAAGTGTGCGTGCACACACAACAGGGGTCTGCACAGTCCCTTAGAAAGGATGTTTCACCCCTCACTTGGGTGACTCCAGCAGACCCTGTGCTTGTTCAGTGTTCAGACATCAAAGGGACCAGCACAGACAGGGAAGGTCACTGCAGGATCAGGCCTTCAGCTGGCAAGGCAAAGGATCTGGCAATTGGGCCCTACAGGCAGCTGTAGGCAGCAACATAAATAATCCCGAGTCCTGAACACTGTATGATGACTTATATGAAAATAATTAGTTTTCTGGTATGTTATATAAAGTATGCACTTACTCCATCCTTATGTTTGGTATCAGACCTCTTGATTACTGCATGCAAACATAAGCATATACATCCCAGCTGCAACCTTGCCAGGACATTTTGAGTTTGTTTGGCGTTGTATTAATTTCAATACATCTTGAGGACTGACCTTTATTATATTTATGTTTAGACTCCCACACTGTTCCTGGCTTTTAACCTTCCCTGGAGAAGATCAAAGTATTTAATGCTCCAGGTGCTGAATAAATTATCCAGAGTCCTATTCAAAAGAACTGACAATGGAGTATATTGCAATGACCCATCATTACACAAGTTTGTATTTAAGAATTCCTGGCTTTGCTTCTATCTTTGGGAAATAATTGAAGTAACTATGTAATCTCTTACTATGTAACCTCAGTATCTCAATCCTCCAGGAGTAATGATTCTACCAAGCAACATTTTTCCAGGAAAGACATATGCAGCCTATTGCTATTTTTTAATTTATACATATATATATATATATACAAAACTAGGAGTTACCAGAACACAGGTATAATAAGTAAAAAGGTGGAATATTTGTCATTGGCGGGCCGTAAGCAGTGATATCCCCCTCTTCCCTAAAACAATGAGTACTTAATATGATTGTAGCTTTCATAGGGACATAGTTATTGAAACAAAAGGTCCTTTTCCGGCACTTATTTAGGGGTAAAAAAGTAAAGCTTGAAGACCAGAGTCTGTGTGTTGCTTATGTACTGTTCAGCTTTGCTTCATTATACTGTGAATTGTAAAAATCACAATGATTCCTCCTGACTGGGAGGATGGCCTGCTATATAAAAGGACCCATAAATCAAAGCAGGGTGATCTCTTGTGTATAACTGTTTTTTTCTGGATCAAAACCACTTAGAACGGAGGGAAACAAACACTTTGTCTAAAATGCTAGTAATTAAACATATTTACCCCTTGATTCTTAGAGAAGTTGTCATATGATCATTATAAAGAAGCTCTTCATTTTGTCTTTAAAACAGTTATATGTCCAAAATGGAATTGCTTCGTAATACAGAGATATGGTATTAGGTTACTGCTGATCCCATGGTGCTAAAGAGGGCCATATTAACTTCCACATCATTCTGATGTCTGAATTTCCAAGTTAGATTATCAGTAGCGGCCACCTCAGCTTTTCACACTTAGGTGACCAATTCAATCCATATCAGAGGCTATTCAGTGACCTGGCTTAAGTACACAAGAAGTCTACTGCTTAAATAAGGTACATTGATGGTAAAGTACAGTACATGTGTGTGCAGTTCTTTTACCATAGCACTTCACTTCTTCAGTTCATCTGATTTTGTTAGAGCTTATTCATTTCTTACAAAGCCAATTCTCACACCATATTAACCTATACCTCTGTATCGATTATAATGAAAGAGAAACACAGGACAAGGAGAAAGGATAAGAAAAAGGAGGCTTTATGGTCATTGTTAATTTCTATTTGTTGTGATTATTTTCTTATTTTTTGTAGATATAGTATTATTCTTTAGATAACACAAATCCTTATGCTTAAGGATGTGATTTTTGTAACACCAGCTTTGGAGAAAATATGGATGAATCACAGCAAATTTGGATAAGGTAATGGATTTTATGAAAACAAGTGACTTTCATAATTTTTGTTACTCATGAAAAATTCATATACAAGTGATATTAATTCTGCTTCATCCACCTTTTGCTTCCATATATTTAGCATACTTACGTATTGATAGTAGTCTTATATATTGGATATCTCAGTTCTTGTAAAGCAAAAGACTACAGAAATTAACAAATACAAAGCCTCTTTTTAAATTCCTTGAGTTAGTAAAAGGATCTTCCATTATTATCTGGTTCTCACAAACTGTTATTCACAAAAGTTCATACCCTTAACAAGCAAGTCTTGTTAACTTCTGAGATTATTATGTAACAGTTCATCATGGATTATTTTGGTGACTTAAATATATCATACCAAAAGCAACAAGAAAATCTTGTTAACATTTCCTGATATAAATAACCAGGCAAGAAGGAAGATAAAATACTAGAAATACATTAAAATATGTATCACATATTTGTACAGTTAAAATGCTTAAGGTGGAATTTACATGGTATTTCATATATTCCTGCATAACTGTCAAGGTTTCTTTTCTCCAACTTGGATGATTTCATTTGTAAAGATGTTCATACATCCTAAACCCCTCATATTCTTGTAGCATTTAACACAACAGTACTTCTGTCACTTCTATACTGACAATTTAGTTCAG
Source organism: Podargus strigoides (assembly GCA_028020825.1). Classification (NCBI taxonomy): domain Eukaryota; kingdom Metazoa; phylum Chordata; class Aves; order Caprimulgiformes; family Podargidae; genus Podargus; species Podargus strigoides. Next base: position 43,218,291 of record CM051619.1, on the reverse strand, counting down.
TGTATTTGCAAATTAGCCAGATAAAAATGAATTGTGATTTTCAAGATGATGCTTAGGATTCTGATGCTCCCTACCTGCTCTTTCACCAGTCCACCCATCATGATGTACAGATATGAAAAAAAAAACAGAAAGAGAGTGTGTGATCATGAAGAAGTAGGAATGAAGGTTATTTACTACAGCATATTTACTGAAATCAGATATATCTGTTATTTTAGTGGAGCCTCAGAGGAAACAAAATTAGCTGATGAATGAGTGCTTCTTCTTTCTCTACCTTTACATTTGTAATCAGTTTCTCAGAGAAGAGTTTCATCATTTGTTAAGATCTCAACACACTTCTCTCCTCCTAGATGTCAGCATCAGGCTTCTGATCGTAGTTCACTCTTGGCTTACTCTGCACAGTCTATTGGTCCCTAACATGACTATTTTATATATATGTGCCAGGTTTCTAATATACTGCACTCTTTAAAATGGAGAGTGTTTAACAAAACATAACTGCCTTCCCAAAGCTTCTTGGAAAAGCTTCATTAGCTTCTGAAACTTAGAGTGCAAGACAATTTGCAGTAAAAGTACCTGCTGTACCACTATTTACGTGAATCCTCAATAATAACACTGGCTTATAACTTGATTTTGAAGAATGGAGCAATATTTTCCTTTTTAATTGTTTTCCTTTGTTTTGAAAGATGTAGCACATAAATTGCACTAAATCTGTTTATCATCTCCAATTTTCAGAAGTGCCATTTTCAGAAATTACTTAAGTCACTTTTGCTCTGGACATCAGTTGCCCTAAAGAGTTACGAAAGTTACCTAGCCCATCCAGGACCTGAACAGTGTTGAGAACATGTGTATTTGGTACATGGTTTTCTGAAAATTCAAGCTATTCTGCCCACATTCTTCCCATAACCAGAGAGGGAGCACACAGGGCAGACAAATCTCAACTGACACAACATGAGCTGGCTTGGGCATAGAAAGTAAATTAAATATCGTTGTGCAAATAAAATCTTCCTCTCCCTTAGACCAAGATAACTATGTAGCTCTTGTATCATTAGAGGGAATACAGTTAATGATGTGGGTCTCTAGTGCTTTGGTTCTCCCGTTTTACCGTCTGGATATGCCTTTGTTCTCGTTGATTATAGAGTCATAGAATGGTTTGGGTTAAAAGAGACCTTCAAAGATCATCTAGTCCAACCCCCTGCCATGGGCAGGGACATCTTCAACTAGATCAGTTTTCCCTATTCAAACCTGACCTTGAACACTGCTAATTAAGGGGTATCCACAGCTTCTCTGGGAAACCTGTCCCAAAGTCTCACCACCCTCATCATAAAAAATTTCTTCTTTATGTCCAATCTAAATCTGCCTTCTTCCAGTGTAAAACCATTGCTCCTGGTTCTGTCACTACCTGGTGGGTTGTTGCCAGAACAGGCTCTTTTAAAAATTTATTTTGCAATGTGTAGCCAAGACAATTTTAGTTTTACAAAAATAGGATGCTGAAAGTAAAACCTAGCTATCTAGATACATTACTTTTATATAGTACCAACTAAAGCATATAGGGTGTTTTAGGTATTTGGAATTCAAATCAAGAAAAGAGAATTTAGATCAGTTGAAATAGAAACTGGTAGAATTTTCCAAAGTTTTATACAGGAAAAAAATGAAGCTTATTCTTCCTGACTTGCTAGAATAGGATGTTAAAGAACAGTCTTTTATCCAGAATATATCTAATTTGCTCTCTGAAAAATCTTACTGGGAAACATGATTTCAGAGCACCGTGCCGACTGAAAAAGCATGTAAGAGTGCTTACCTCCCCATGAAGGGTTAGTTAATGGTACTATCACCCACAAGATGCACAGTCAGGAAGCAGTTGCAATGTTTGTCCCCACATCCTTGGACAAAAATCACTGCTACTCTCAAGAAATGTTACATTACAAACTTTCAAAAGACACGATGTGTGCAGCTGGGCAGTCCTCACTTTATCTTTGAAAGAGGACACATCTAGCATTAGCAAACTCCCAAGAGAGTGGGAGAACTCATATGCAGACATACTGATGCCTACATTTCTTATTGTGCCTCTTGCTTTCTTGTGTGTGCGATGTGTGCATTTCTGTCTCTTTCTTCCAAGAGTGAGGAGGGAGGGAAATGAGTTTCACTCTGTCTTCCCAGCTGCCTTTGATCATCAAAACCCCAGAGATCACCTTGTCCAGTACTGATGGGCAAATGAAAAACACCCTTAAGTTCTGCAGTTTTAAATCTGACTTTGGGGTCTGTACTAGAATAAACACAAACCAGAACTCAGCACCACAGGAATGATTAGACAACCATGTCCACAGCAAAGAGATTGTGATTGCCAAAAATTCTCAAGGTCTGAATTAACAAGATGCCAACCTGATTTACAGACTCTGGAAGTGTGCAAGGCATGAAACTGTGAAAACCTTTTTGCATGTATATGGCTGGATATAACACACAGGTATCTCTTATTCAGTGTATAAGAGTCTTTCGTGTGCAGTGCAAGAATATATTGATTAAAAGATCAATATTTTTCTGAGTTACCTTAATAAAGGAAATAGATAGTAATGCTAAAGTCATAGAATGAACAATGTAATTGTTCATGTCTAAGAAGTAAACCAGATCCACATTTGGGTTGTTGCCTTTGGTCCTAATCAAGAGTACAAATCAGTCTTTCTCAAATTATTCATGGTATGGTGGAAAACATATAATTTTGCATGAGCTGTAATTAAGGACTTTATACAGCTGCAGACAGGGTTGGCCTGCACTATACAGAAAATATGGACCAGCCTAGCCCTTCAGCCCAGCAGCTGGAGGCCAAGGATCACCATTGGGGGTCTCCAATGACCTTTAATGCCTGCATTCAAGTGACTGGACTAAGGCCTCAACATCTATTTCTGAGGTGGTGAGTGTCTATTGATATCTTTCTCTGCCTTTTTTAAGATAATAAAACAGCACTTAAAGGGAATTAACCTCATGTCTGAGTTTTAGTCAGTTTAGACTAAGTCAGACTGGTGAACTGGTGAATTTGACCCCTTGTCAAATTCCCTTGTTTCACACGACATCAGGTAAAATAAGAGCCTGGATTTTTTCCAAGTAAAAAGATATGTAGAGGCTTAAGGAAAAGGAAAGACAGAGTTTGGGGAGAGAAGAACTTTAGTTTATAAAAATGCGTATCTCTCTATATAATGTACCTTGAAATGTATGAAGTAAAATCTATTTTAACCTAAGCCTTGTCCACATTAGCCCATATCTCCACTATTAACTTTGTCTTTAATGTTATTATTCACATCATGTTTCTGCAGTGTGATTATTAGCATGCAGCTATTTAGGCAGAATTAGGATTACTGGGTGAAATATTGAGAGAAGTTGTCCAGTTACACTGGATACTAGCTGGAGTAATATTTTGTGCCAGCATTTGTGGACACATATGAAATACGTCCTCTATTAAAACAGATGCAAATGATTGCAATTTAATGCTACTCAAGTATAACTAATTAAATAGCTTAATTAGCTAATAAGGCTTATATTGAAATGAGCAGTGTTTAATGAAAAGGACAAAAATGCTGAATACTGTATTTACATTGTGTTACATAGGGCAAAGCTTAAAAACAAGTTCCACTTTCCTACTAAAGCAGTTACATGAACAAAAGGTTTTTTCTATTTTGTATTTTCTGTAACCATATTTGCTTTGTTAATTACCCTGTACACACAATGGCTGTACACATGATGAATAGATAAAACCAGCTGTAGTGCAGATGAACACTTTGGTGTTCACAACAGTGTTGGAAAGGAAAGAACGGAGAAAGGTGGAGGTCCTCATGTGGTCTACTAGTGCAGTGGCAGGTTTTTTGCATCAATAAGGGAGAAATTTTGCTTCTAACACTTAAAGTAAGTTTATCTTTCCTGTTATTTAAGTGAGAACCTCTACTACCTCAGATTTTAGACTTTGGAAATTTATTACAAACATAAACAGAGTGTATTGTCTCCATGTGTACAACTGCAAGACCATTGTCTCTGTCTGATGATATGTAGCTTGACTTTGGTTTATCCATCCTCTTCATGTAAGTTTACAGGGAAACCCTCCTAGGTTTAAGAATCCTAATAAAATGATGCATCATCCGTCTGCTGAAATAAGTAGTAAAACCCCTCTTGATTTCAACATTTAAAACGAGTTTGGACATGTTCCTGTGCAATCTACTGTAGGATCCTTCTGTAGCAGAGGGGTTGGACTAGATGATCTTCGGAGGTCCCTTTCAACCCCTACCATTCTATGATTCTATGAAAAAAAGCATTTGGGTCTAAACACTGTGATATTTTGTCTTTCCCTTTTTGTGAAGGAGGTTGGAAAAGCCTGCAGCACTTCAAGCCAAAAAGTTTTCTATTCCATTTCCCATAACATCTGAAAGATAATAGTTGCTACATGTACTTCACATGAAAAGTGGATAGAAAAACTGTGTTAAAATACAAAATAAGGTTCCAAACAAGAGTCCTTAATGGGGGATACTTATCCAGAGAACGCATCTCTCTATATACTTTCTGAAGGCACAAGCCCACTAGCAAAAGGCTTTAGAACACTAGGCAGAAAGTTTACTCATAGCCAGATCTATTCACATATTGGTCATATCAAAACCACTGTGTCTAAATAATACAGTCTTTAAGTCACTGTTCTCACTCAATATGCTGTCTATAGTCCCTGGGCTTGCAGAGTCCAGATGCCTTTGGTACCCTGAGAATATTCCTGGACGTTATCATCACCACACAAGTAGACCAGAGAGCATGTGTGTATATACCATTCCAGGGATGTGTTATTTTCAGCTGTTGGTTGAAAAGTAAATAAAACACATATTGAGATAGTATTTTTATTATTATTATCATCACAATCAGCGGACAGATTCGTATTCCAGGGAGCCTAAAACAATTAATCTGAGAATTGTGTTGATTCATGCAATTTGAGGGATGTATTTAATTGTCATTCTTTTGCTGTGTAAATGAGATCTACAAAAATGTATATAATAGACAATATAAATATTTTTTAAATATTGGCTAATCTAAATGATTTGTGTCAGGAATCCAATTCACAACTTGCAATTAATATCCGGTTTACCAATTCATGTTAAAACAAACACTAATTATGGCACATGTTTGCTTCATAAATGCTCTGGTCTAGGTTGTTAAGAAGTGCTTTGTGTAACCTGACTGTTTTTTATTTCGCAAATCAATTGCACAACTGCTTGATCCCATACAGAAGGCAAAGCTGTGCCACACATGGTGGCTAAACAGCATATGAATTAAACTCCATATAAGCAAATTTCTTTGTAAGTAATTTATATTGTATGGTAAACTTGTATCCAAATAGAACAGCAAATTAAAACATTAATCACATCTGTAAAATTTAAGGCCTTGTGCATACAGAAAAAAAAATATTAGGGAAATACATTTTCCTGTATTGCTGAAATAAATATTCCACATATGGAAGCCAGTCTAATCCTTCTCATTATAGTGTGGATGAAGATGAACATTAAGCCCATATAACATTTCTTTCAGAATTAGTCGATAGCTCATTTTAGTAGGTAGCACATATTTCCAAACCTGAAATGCCCACATTCAATCAGATTTGCAGTCTCTTTCACTTTGCTGCTGAAGCTTTTCATCACTGTTAGGTAACCAGTGTGATTATTCCATATCACATACTGATGAGAAGGCAGAACAAGCTCTTTCCTCAGCGCTGAGCAGGTTGTAAGCTGTGGCAAACTAACTTGCTCTGAAATTATCAAGTGTTCCAGCACTCCTTAGCATTACTAACATAGGCAGCCTGCCAGCCTCCTCTCCAACATCCAAATCATCTTCCTCTCTTAGCCACATTTTTATCCATCTGCTTCACAAAACAGCCCACATGCTTTGACTTACTCTCGTATTTGAGTACAATGTGAGTTTACTTTAGATCTAAGCCTTTCTGTGCTATTTCATCAAACGTAGTACTCTCCATGGATGATTACCTAATTGTCACTAGAGCATGGAATTTAAGCCCAATAAGTAATACTGGCTTTATCACCTTGTTACTTAATACCTTAATACCATATTACTGTTCTCATCCATGACCGAAACCTGCCTGGACCCTCCTCGCTGACTTGTAACCACATGGGGAACCAAAATATAAAATCATCTACTCCCTTGCATATGAATGGGAGGTGTAATGCACACTTGGCAACAGTCAGAAAGGAGCAATCAAAGTGCAGTTCCTCTGGTCCCTGCTGCTTGCCTGCTCCACCTCAAATCAAAGGGGCAGAGACCAGGCTGAGTATGAAGAAGAGACAGATAAATTCAGGTTCTGGGCAGTTCATTTCTGAGGAGAGCCAGTGTTTTGCCAATTAGTAGGCCCAGTACAAAAGACACAGCCAGCAGTAGAACAACAATCCAGTAGGTAGGTTCTATTTTACATAAAGGGGTCAGTATATAGAGGATTGCTGGGGGTACAAACAAGTCAGATCACGAATAACAGACATCAACCCCAGCGACCCCAGGAATGACACAATATCGCTCGTAACAGATGGAACAAACAGAGACACGAGATAACCCACAGAGCAAATGGGAGACAACCAGGAGAACAAGGCAGTTACGTATGACAAAAGTAACCCCATGTTGCCTCCCCACAAAGCCCGCGTTTGAATGTGCCAGACCTGACTGCGATCCGGTTGCATGGGTGGTCAGGAGGTCCTTCCCCAACAGGAAACTCTGTGAAGTGCATCCACTCCACAGACAGACTCTCCAACCCTTCCTGCAAGTGGGCCCAGCTTTTATCCCCAAACAGGACACCTGGCACTCGTTATCAAAATGCAGGGCACCTGGGGCTTGTTTACCCAAGGGCTCTCCTTGCAAGGCCGGCCGCACCTTGGAGGAAAGCCAAAAGGCAAACTCATCCCCTCCTTTTGAAGGGCCATGGGGACCACCCATATGTCAACCTTAATTCAGGGCTGGGTGTTCAGACCCCAGCACTTCAGCCAGGTACCTATCTGACAGCATCTGGAGGTTCTCCACCAGTCTTAATTCACTTGGCAATAAGAAGCTGTTGCAGACAGTTGCAGCTATAGTATGGGTTTCCCTGCAGGCTGACCCCCTCTTTGTGTCCCCCACGAAAAATTGTATTTATTTGACTTTAGCTTGACTTCTAATAAACCTGTATGCTTTGCCATTTGCTGATGCTTTCTTTCAGTGATCGCTTTCACTCCCGAGGTGCTCTGAGCTTTGTTACTCTATACAATGATCAGCCCATGGAATTCAAGAAAAATCAAGAAAATTATATGACTAACATGTCCTTACTTTCCGGAGACCTGGGAAGATACATCCTGTAAGTAATATTTGGAGATATTATTCAAGCAAGTAAACATTTCCAATTTCTTTTGTCCCATTACTGTGTTTCAGTGTTTTCTTTAAAACAAATTTTAAATAACTTATTATGATTGATTATTAACTTTAGAGACAGTCACAAGAGAAAATTTTTCTGCTTTCAAAAATGAAAACTGATAAGTCATTATGAATTTATTTACATGGTTCTCCCCTTCACATGTGGATTGCCATGTGTTATCTTAATAATTGGTTGTGCATACAGTATTAAAAAACCATGAAATATTACGTTTTTGAAGCTACTGTGTGGTTTTTTTTTTCGAAGGATAATATTTTTAAAGTGACATCTAAGGCAGGATATGTTTTTAAAGTAACATCAGGAGAGAGATACCTAGTGGGACTGTCAAAATCATGAGACTCTTGCAAAGGCCCCTAATAATTTAAGGTTTTTTTCCTTTTTTTTCTTCTTTTTTTTTTATTTATTTTTTTTTTTTCCCCCCACAGGTCTGTAAAGTAGACTTCACTGTGCGCCTGTCTGAGGTGGAATGCCAAATTGCAGACCTGGAGTCCAGTTCTGAAATCAAAGATCATCAAGAATAAAATATTTGAAATATAAGGATTTATGAAACATCACACTAGAAGGACCATAAACAATCAGTTTAACTAACTCAGAAATAGTCCAGCTGGGACTAGCCTGTTGCTTTGCCCTCAGCAGTGATGCTGTTAACAGCTTTGTGCCCTGGGTGAAGAACCCAATGTATGAATTCCATCTTTTCCTGACAGTGGCTTCAGGTATGATCTGTGGAGGAAAGTGTTTCTGCCTGAGGAGTTCCTCATTGCCTTCAGTACTGAACCACTGCCCCAGTAAGTTCCAGCTGTGGCCAAGAATTCCTACACATACCTTCCCTGTATGATCATGATTTCAAGAAGAGTGCTCAAATGGAAGAGCTGTACATTTAGCAAGACTCTGAAGGGTCAAGATTACACTTACTGTTTTTTTTTTATCTTGAACCACATAAATACTGCTCTAACATTCTGTTAAAAAGCTACATTTAATGAAGGAAATATGAAATTAATTACCTTTCTTCCTTTTATCTCATGTACTCTAACACCCATTTACCGTGACACTTTTCCCATAGTGTACACACAGTGGTGTGCACACAGATGGGCTGGCTGCTGCTTCTTTAAATCCAGCAATAATCTGTGAACCTAACAGTGATGGGAAGACAAACGTCAACCATGTTATGATAAATCTGATAGACTAACCACTCATTTTAGCATTTTACCATGGCTGTATTTCACTGTCTGTATAGTATCTTATCTATTCTTTAGCGACATAGGAAAGCAGAAAGTGAAATCACCTCCAGAGCAGGATAAACCTTCCAAGGCATGGCTTCAGAAGGTTGTCTTGGCAGTTTTGAGGGATAGTGCTATTGCCTGATGTAGTCTGAGGTGAACACCTCTCAACCTTGTTGTTTATTCCATGCCCCAAAGCTGTGCTTCTTGGAGATCTACGCTCACCTGTCACTTCCAACCCCTGTTGTTCCGGCAGGAAATCACAAACATTTTAACTGGCATTTGTATCCTAGGGTAAATATTTAAGTTGCTCCCACCATGGCATTTGTGCACTTGCTTACTTTTACTGGTGTAATAATTCCACTAGTAATCCACTCGCTCTAGTGTAATTAAGCCTCTGTAACAGCATTGGTGAAACTGAATAGTCCTTTCTGAAAGTCATCTTGAAAGAAGAAACTTCCAGTGGACCTCTGTCCCACTGCATTTTGACCCCAGAGGTCTGGGGCTGGCCGATTGTACAGCAGTTTGTGGATCCTGGCTATGACAAGATAAATTTTCTTTAATTCCATTTCTTAATTTTAGTTAACAGATATTGATTTATGTTATGTGGGTTTTATTTCATTATGAAAATTCTTTAAATCTAAGTCTAAGATGCTTTTGAGCCTAGGTCTAACACCGGCCTTCTAAAAAGCTTGTTACGTGTAGTCGCAGCACCGTACTGCTGAGTACATTGACCACTGTTACCATTGTACAGTGTAGGCATCCCTGCCTTCTAGCTGACTATATGGTTATTAGGCATAAATATCTTTGTACTGGTAATCAGAAGAAAACAGAAAAATAAAATAAATTAATAGGAACAACAATAAAATAAAACCCATGAGTTTCAAACACAAGACGGTGCGAAAAGATACTGTTAATGAATTGAAATTATAATTTTTGATGAAGGCCAGACTCCTTTTGTTTGAGGATCCATACAATTACTGTTTCCACATCAAAAAGTATTATATTCTATGCTAAAAGATGGGCATCTGTCTTCTGAGTAGATTTCTGTGGCAAAAATTATGCTAGGAATTTGATTTAGAATGAGACAGTAAAACCCCAAAAGCATGCTTCTGTCCCATCTCAAAAGAAAGTGTATTGTGTGCTGACAGTGCAGAGTTAGAAAAAATAACAAGGATTTCTGAAATCCTTGTTCATTCGGATAGCACAGAATACTTGATGCCATCACTGAGGCATCTCCCAATATGTATACATTATTAGTCACTTTCTATGATACATGTACAAACCACTAAAGAGAAATCTCTTTTGTTTATAATCAGCAATACATGCCCTGTTTCACTGACTTTGTCATGCCACCCTCCCCCCAGAATTAAAATATTATGGTTTAAAAGAAGTTTACACAGTGTCAGAGTTGAAGTGATTATTCCTTTTGTAGGGAACAAGCATTAATTATTTTTCAATGATACAAATTTATTATTAACAGGAGTGGTTAATAAAATCGGTGAGTTTAGTGAACTTAAATTCCTTTGGCGAAATGTTTATATTCATAAACTGGATACACAACTTTGGAAGCAGTGCAGATGCAGTAGGCATGAATACTATCTTATTTAAATGTCTGTATTAAGCACAACCACTCTCTGCTAAAAATGGGGAAAAAACAAACAAGTCATATTCATCAAAGTAATTGTGTAGGTACTTTCAGTACCAAAATGCCTAGAATGAAAGATTGAACTGCTAACGGCAGCAGTGACAGCCATGAATCATGGTAGGCTACTTCGGGGCCTTTACCACCATAAAACAAAAGATGTAGATGAAAAATGCTGCAATTAAGTGATTTGATTTCTGCCCCCTTTTTCCTACTGCATTCGTGCATGGCTGCACAGCAAAGATTGATGGGAAAAATTACTCTACGTGATCTCTGACAGAGCCTTGGAACAATTCTATAAGGGGGAAACATACAAATCAAACCAGCTTTCTTGTATTCAAACAAAATAATACATATAAAGCAAATACTTTAGCCTATATCCAAAGCACCAACATTTGCATGCACACATAAATTTTTGAGAAATGCTCTGCTATCAAAACCAAACTCACGGATTTTCCAGCTAGTTGGGTAATACTGATATTTGTTTAAATAAATATTCAATCAGTACTACTGAGTGGCATCTTAAATATGTTTGTGCAGTGAAAAGAACAAATTGCACATACAAATTATGGAGGTAAAATGTTCTTATCTTTTATACCAATATGTTATTAATAAAATACTCTCAAAATAAGATAATAAGAAAATCTTCCTGCATATTAGACTCCACTATCATTCCCATCATTTAAATGGACATTTTCTATGGGCATTTATAAGTGAGTTCAGAGCAAGCGTATAGAGGATTTATATCCGTGGTACTTGTGTAGAGGGAAAATGTTATAATATGGCTGACAAATACTTTAAAATATGCTAAATGTACAAAAGGCATTGGATAAAATAAACAAGCAGTGTTAATGCAAATGGGAGGTGACTGGTTCTGCAGTAGCCTGCTCTACTGATACTATGTGAGATTTATTTCCTGATGAGAGAGTAAAGACCACACAGAAACAGCCCACTGTAAAAAAATGTGCAGTTGATTTTGCTCATATATACACAATGGAATCAACTCACCAAAAAAAAGATGTGCAGAGATTCGACTCCATTGTGCATAGTAAAGCAGAGACTGAACAGACAGGCTAGGGCACTGGTAATTAAAGTTAGGGGTTCCTGCCCAAGACCTAATGCAGCATTATGCTTAAAAGATATCCTGCTGCAGTCCTCTTTCCAATGTCAGATAATATTTTTCATTTTGATATGTATTTTGTCTGTATATTGAACACTTCTTTCCCAGAGATTCTGTTTATCCGCAGTGCGTAAGATCATATATTTTGTTTCTGCATGTAGCTGACTTATTCAACTTTATATTTTTTTTTCCTTTTCTGATAAGCAGATACAAGCCTCATGAGGTTGAGACTTCATATACATAAGCCTCTCCACCCTCAGCAGCTTTCTGCCTGATTTATGGGGGGGCCTACAAACCATCCTCCATGACTAGAGAAGCAACTTTTTCATTTTCAAAGTTAATCCAGTTCTAGGATGAATTAACTGCTGCATCACACCCTGACAGCAAGACTGTGCTTTTATCCAGCTAGCTAGCATTCCCTATAACTTCTTACCCTGTAAAATAAACATTAAGAGCTTTGGCCTCCTGATTGCTTACTATTGATCACTTTTATAACCTAGGACACCTTATCTTCTTTCAGCATTTTACAGTATCATTAACTGTAAAAGGAGAGTAGGTTTCTTCTGCGAGCCTATTTTTGTGTAGGGAGTTATCACATCCAGAAAAAAAGCTGATAGCGGTTTTGCAGTGACTTATGCAGCTGGTATGGCTCATTAGGTCCACCCTGGCAATAAAAGAACTAGAAATAGTCTTTTGGGATAGCAGACAGAACTGGGGTCTAGGAAGACCTTTGAGAAAAGGTTGGGTGCCTTTGGACGAGAGGATTAAATTCAAAGAGGTACCTGTTTGCTTTTGTCCTTCAGGTCAATATTCAAACCAAAACTACGGAATCTCTTAGGCTGCAAACTCTTGGAGGTACAGTTCATTACAGATGGTGCTAAAGGCTGGCACAGTATTTTAGGCTTTACTGCTTTATGAATATTAAATAGCTTATACTTAATGCAATATTTGTGATTAAGCATAGGATATTCTACATCAAGTTATTTTGATTTAGCAATTTGAAAAAGTAGAAAGAGTGGCTGGCTTAAGTTCCTGTCTCTACATTTTTTTCAGCTCATGGATCAGTGCAAATATCATTTATCTGTTACCAGTAAAGTTGTAATATCCCTACCAATATACAGTAGGGATGTACATTGTAGGGTACATTTTTGTTGAAACCATGGGCAGCAGATAGCAGCCCTCGTTGTCAAATTGTGCCACCCAAAAGGGGAAAAGGAACAGGGATACATACAGGAAAGAGAGAAGACAAAAATGTGGTTTTCCCTCAAAATTTCACAAAAAAGAGACATTGTGGTCTATGCAGCAATCCAGGAAAATCTGCAAGGATCATCTACCTCTAAGTATGCCTCTGGGGAAAGGAGACATGAGAAGACACTCTTCAGGGTTCAGACATTCTTGGTAACCAAGGAAATCAAGTGGCTGTTATCTTGCTACAACCATCATTTTAAAGAATGATGGCCTTGTAGCAGAAAAAAAAGGTAAGGTTCATCAACTGCATCTACATTTGTTGCTGAAAATACCACTCCAAAAGGCAGAGGAGCTGAGAGGAATCCACACTGTGCTGGAAAGTGTGAAAAAAATAGACAAGATGTGCCAGAAGCACAGGTCAGCAAAGCTGGAGAGAGAACAGGAAGAAGCTCTGAAATGAATGGAAGGAGAGGGTGAAAGGAGGAGGTGAAATTCCCTGAGGCTTCTTCAGGTCAGGAGGGCTGAGATCTGTCAGGAGGTTTGCTTCTGGGTGCCGGAACCTCCCCTGGTAACAAGGGACTCTTGCCATTACTCTAAAATTGTATTTAACTTTTTATTTACCATTTGTGACTTTGCTTTTAGTCTCATAGCATGAAGTCCATATGTTTTTCCATTACATCTGAATTTAAGAAGAAATGATGAATTAAAAAAGCAACAGGAACTTAACTGTGAAGGCAGCTTATCTGAAGTATTCAGCCTCTTCAGAGGAAGTCAGAATAGTGTGATAAGGAGCCACCTCACCAAATAATGTCTAGGGTTGACAAGCATCTCTTTTCAAACCAGAGGGGCAAGTGTGGTGGCTGTTGTGGCCACATGGTGGTTTTGGGGAAAATATCTGCTCCTTCACACAAAGGCTAAGGACCCTCTTGTAAGCAGCAGCAGGATGTGGTAGGACACCTCACATCCATTTGCAAACTCTAAAGTACTATAATGGATCATTTACTTGTAGTAGATTTTCCAAGCACAGTTATTCATCTGATTCTTTAAAGTGCATAATAATGTACTGTAATAGCAAAGTACAGAATTTTTAAACAGTTCATTTTAAATCAAGAATAGGTTGTTTAGCTTCATGTGATCTTGAAGTACTATGTTATTTCACTGTTTTGTCTATGTCCTGTTATGCATCTCATATTCCAAATTTTACAACATATACTTTGCTTCTTTCTTGAACTTTGCACAGCACAAAATTGAGTGTTTCCACTTGTTATTATACAAATAAGAAGTAATAGCAGTAAGAATTCAGATTGCTCTCAATCTATCTGTCAGTCAAGAAAATGGTAGTTTTGGAAGTCACATGTTAGTGAATAAATTTTACTTAGAATGAGTTAGAGATTAAGAAACTTAAATTCAGGTATTTTCCTGTAGGTTTTTTTAGGTGTATGTGTGTCAGTTCCCAGTATACAGTCAATGGAGATCTAGTAAATTCATTTGACAGAACTACGGCATTTGAAGTTCTTCCAGACACTGTCTGTCACCTGGAATATATTGTCATCTGGTTTCATTACAATCTGTACATCTGCACTGACATACACTGCTTCAAAAATAAATAAATAAATAAATAAATAAATAAGATTTTCTAGCTATGACCCCTTTATCACAAAAGAGTTCACATATGTACCTGAGGTTGATTCCACATCTCCCTTATCAGGAGAGTGAGATTTTAAAAGGTCTCACCACAGCAAATAGGATGAATGTCTGGAAGCCTCACCTTCATGCACAGACTTTTGCCTTATACATTGTATTTCTTTGGGAACAATATATAGTGGTAGGGGCCCACACAAATGATACATATATCTCTATTGATATATTGTGGATTTAATTGAAAACTACCAAGATCAAAAGTGAGTTATGTTCAACAAGGCTGATAAAAAAAGAGATGTCTGAATCAAGAGTTAATCCTAATTTAAGGTATCATATAAGAAATGGCAATTCTAGTTACATTATCTATAACATTACTATAACACTGCGGCAGGCTGGAGGAAAATGTTAAACAGCACAGCAGGTAAAGCAGATAGACTATTAAATAAATATCCTGTAACTATATAATTAACCATTTAATTAAACCTTTCTGCTTTGCCTTTTTATTTATCCATAGTTCCATGGGATGTGATGTTGCCCTTACAAGAACCATCAAATACCACAGCAATGGCAATATAGAAATTATAATTTATATAATTATTATATAATTATAATAGTTTTTTGCTTTATTTTTTTAATGAAGCATGCCTGTCAAATAGCTTTTACATTTTATTCTTTTCGGATATAATCTCCTTAGGAATCAACTTTTTTTCATTATTTTATTTTTTTGACATTTTTCACTCTTACATGGACAGATGTGTCTTTGGTGGTGGGAGTCTTGCTTGTGGAAGATGTTGAGCTAGTGCACTAAGAAAATTGTTGGCCACTACAGCATGCAGACAAATGCAGCCCATCACATGGTACACGGTTATAGGCACTGACTCAGCACTAATCAAGATGCTTTCATGTGTGGGCATTCTGAGAAAGTGAGAAGGAATCACATCCTCTCTCATTAAATAAATGAAGACCTAAAGACACTCATTGCATCTACAGAGCTATGTTTGAAATAATAAAATCTACTGCGCAAGCAGTTCAGCATACAACAGGCTATTTTAAGCAGTCTCTCTGAGGAAAAATATCCCCCGCATCTTATAATTAAAAAGCTACTTAACAATATAAAAATACGAATATTCCCAAATCAAGTTTCAGCCAAATATCCTGTACATTTCCTCTCCCATCAGCCTAATTCAAACATGAATATCAGAGACAGCAACAGTCCTGTGTTTACACCACACAGCACTACAGAGAGATGATCATTTAGCTTTTGTTTTGGTTTCAATTCATTTTTTCAAGAAGCATAATTAAAAACTGCATTAATGCCACCAATTATGGCCTCCAAGGGACCAGAAACCCCATGTTACTATGTGATGGAACACAACTGAGCTGCAAACATCCATTTGCCATTATAATACTCATTAATCCTGCCAAATACAACTCATTATGAGACTTCAAGAAAATCATCTCATAGGCAAACACGGCACAGAATCTATCTGTCACTGCATTCCTCACAGCAGAAGTTGCAGGGATGGAAATTGTTCAATGTAACTAATTTATGAAGCTCCAAACTAACCATTCATTTCTGACACAAACCAGGAGGTGTCTGAAAATGTACAAGGACTACTTTACTGCTGGAACACCCTTCTAATTGTGTCTTCTTCAAAAGTGAATATGTTCAATAGAAAGCGAAGAAGTCACTGTGAAAAAAGGAAGAACCAACCTGAATGTTTGCTCAAATCAGTGTTTTTTCTAAGTTCAAAATGAGTTAATCTTTTCTCCCTTATTTACAGGGGTTTTTTCCAATTTTGGGCAAGTCTTGGATAAAAAAATCCCAGAATGAAGTGAACATAACACCTGACTGTATTACTGAAAAGTGCTACAAAATAAACCAACTTTTAGTATTGCAAGTTTCTATTGCTTAGTACTATTATTATTATTTACATAGGATGAGTAGCATCTATTTTGCAGTATCATTTTGCAAAATTCAGGAAGGCTAAAAAATTCCAATTAACACTAAAAAAGAGGAAAAAAATCATATAAGAAAGTATCTGAAGTCTAATCCAAAATCTGTTGTTCCGAAGGCTCACTAGTTAATCATCAAAATGAATTCTGCAGACTTTTTGAGCTTCCGACACAGCTACTCTAACAGGAGCCATTATAATGTGAATACCCTGTCTTCACTAGCAGAACTCTTGTGACCATGTCTTGAAACAGTCACTGCAACCCCTGAGATTTTCCATAGGTCTCTGTACCTGAAGTAATGCTGCAGTATTTGGTAACTTCAAAAAGTTGGTAAATAAATTCTAGGAGTTCAACAAGGTGTTTATAAGAAATTGTAAAATATTCTGAAAATGGCAAGATACTTCATTTGTTAAACAAAGTAGTTGCCATTCAGCAATGGTTTGTGTACTTATATTTCTCTTGTAAGTCATCTATTCTGTAAAATTCACAAAATTAAAATGAACCCTGTGTCTTCAAAAATATGTTTGTCTGGTTTATACTTAGAGGACATCAGATAGCTGGAGCTGAATGCTCTCACTTTCTAGCAGGAGAAATAACAGAGAACTCTCCCAAAAGTAAATCTTTCATAAATGGATCCATCTCTTTGGCCCACTCACAGAACTGTGATAGGACAGGAGGCCTTTCACAGAAATTAGATGATTCTTTAACTGAGGTCCTGCTTCTCTAAAAGAGGTAGTGGAATTTCTCTTTGAACTACTGGATTCTGTGCCAGAATCTTTGGGTATTTCCATTTTCCCATGTGCAAAAATTCTGTACAGATTGCAAGGATGTGTTCAGATTTTCAAGCTGTCCACTTGAAAAGATTTGAGAAAAAGTCGATGTATTCAAAAGAAGAGGTTGCTTGAGGAAGATGGATGCTTACTGAAAAAACTGGGGATGGGTCGAGAGTTCCTTGTGGCATACCAGCTGTCTTCAGCTGTGTTGTAGAATCCTCTAGTCAGTTCAGAAAATGCTTTCATATTTTTTTATTATGTAAACTGAAGGGATTCTTTGATTCCTAATACTGTATTTTTAAGTGTGTAGAAGGCTATTATTTTTTATACTTTTAAAAAATTTCAGAACAGAAAAGTTCTGAGCTGAAAAGAAAAAAATAATAATAAAAAGAAAAGCTATACCTTATAGATACTTACACAATTAAATGAGTTCCTTGGGGAATCTAAAATATCCTTGTTCTTTGATGTCTGAAGTCAGGATTAGTGAAATCCAGACTCTAGAAAATTTAAAGATAATATAGTCCTTTTCTCTTTAAAATAGCTCTTTGAGGTCAAGTTCAAAACTCATGCAGAGAAAAGAGAGTCTTAAAGGAAGTCTCATGAAATTCAGCATGCTTGGCATCTCTGAGGTTAACGTGAATTTTGAACAATACCTTGTTCCATTTAAAAGTGAGAGATTGTTACAACAATGTGTTTTCAATTCTAACCAAAGTTATGATAATAAGTAATTCTGCAGAGTACATCTGACGATGCAGCCACCTGTGTTATAATAAAAAGCTATAACCCTCTT